>JAWNZC010000007.1:987500-1370530 GCA_035771165.1 Paragorgia papillata
ATTCTTCAATCTTATTCAATTCGTTTCTTCTCCCTCGTTTCTAATACCTTTCTAATAACGCCAATAACTTTTAGACTCTTTAATGTCAGTTGACTAAACTGTTGATTGCCTAAATTTTGAACTGGTAAATCTTTAGAAGCATTTGGAGGCTTGAAAAAGAAAATAATTATTGAACAACTGAGTGAGTTTTCAGGGAAGCCATAAGAAAATAAACATTAGCCAGAAACTTGTCATTAGGCAGAGCACTTTAAAATAAGAAAGGACTATTAATATTGTAGGCACTGCATAAACTGTTCTTACATTCATTGTCAAGTCACTCATGCTCCCATCGTCTGTCTTAAGATATGTATTGAGAAGAAACTCTGCTTTCAGCAAATACTGAGCTGTTTTTCGTCTCACTGCATCACGTCTTTTCGAATTACTGTCGTCTAAACGTATAGGAATAAAAACATTTACACTTCTTTATAAAGTTACACACCTATTTTAACACTTTGAGGCCTGGAACTCTCCCTGTGCTGAATAAAATCGTCTGGTATTAGCCAGAATAAAATACTAAAGACTCGTCTTCAGGCTTCAAAGTGTTAAGAAATATCTAAACTATAACATACTTACGTTGAACGCCTTTCAAAAGAATCCCAACACATATCTTATATTTATTAAAAGCATCTTCGTACATTTCATTTGCTTCACTGTATAACGCTTGTTGAATTATTTGTGCTGCTTCATAAAGGTAATCTTTCTTTCTCGGGTCAATCCATGAAACACCAATATTCGAAACCAAACGACCAACATGTTGATGTCCTTTCTTGCTTTTTTCAGGTGCTCTATTTTCCTCTACGCTCTCCTGTGTTTTCTGTACGTTAGTCACATTATTTTGTTCTCCAGAATGTTTTGTGTTGTCAGTTGGATCGGATTTCACATCAGTCAAATCCTTTTGAACGTCCTTATTATCCGTAGATTGACAAGGCTGTGGTTTATCATTTGAAACAATTTCAACAAACACCTCTTCATCATCTTCACCTTCTGAACTCTCGAGTAGAGTGGGAAGAAGGTCTAGGACATTTCCTTGGCTAGTTTGAGAATTTGGGGCTGGTACATCTTGAGGTTCATGAGCTTCAAGAATTTCTGAACTGTCTTTTGGTTTATTCAATTCATTTCCCCCACAACCTGCTTCAGATGCTAAAGTTTCAATGTCGTCACCTTCACTGCATAGTGACATCGCTCGAGCTAGCCAGTTTACCTTAGAGCTGTCTATGGGTGACGAAGATACGTTGTCGTTTTTTAAATCTAACATTAAATTGGGATCAGTCGGATCGTTTCTCGCTTCATTGGTTTCTTCATCTGAACTATTTCGTTCTGAATTTTCACCATTGTTTGTGAAGTAGCTCTGTGGTGTCCAGGGTTGCATTTCACAATCGTCTTGTTTCGTTGCTTCTTCTTCGGGATCAAATGGTTGGTCAGAATCACTTGAGTTTCTTGAAGAAGCTCTGCCGGCATGTTCAACACCTCCCTAGTATAAAGTAGTTCAATAATGATGGTGGTGACAGTGGTAACAGAGACAGTGATGGTGACAGTGGTGGTGACAGTGATAGTGATGATGGTGGTGGCAACAGTGGTGGTGAGAGTGATGGTAAGAGTGATGGAGAGAGTGATGGTGACAGTGATCATGGCAGTGATGGTGACAGTGATGGTGACAGTGATTGTGGCAGTGGTGGTGACAGTGATCGTGACAGTGGTGGTGACAGTAATGGTGACAGTGATGGTGGCAGTGATGGTGGCAGTGATGGTGACAGTGATGGTGGCAGTGATGGTGGCAGTGATGGTGACAGTGGCAGTGGTGGTGGCAGTAATAGTGACAGTGTTAGTGGACATTATGGTGACAGTGGTGGTGAGATTGATGGTGGAGTTATGGTGACAGTGGTGATGACAGTAATAGTGACAGTGATGGTGAGTGATGGTGACAGTGATGGTGACAGTGATGGTGACAGTGATGGTGACAGTGATGGTGACAGTGATGGTGACAGTGATGGTGACACTGATGGTGATGACAGAACAATGGTGACAACAGAACACACTAACCTCAAAAAATTTGACAAATGGTCGACTGGTAAATAAAAAATAAATATTTCCAGCAAAATTCAACAGCATTAAGGCCTGTTTTTGTCTTTCTTCTATCACAGACTCGTCAAACCGACCTACACCATAAAATAAGAAATATCTTTGTATATCTTCCCTACTCTATTAGCCAGACATTACCCAAAGCTAATTCAATGTATAATTAATTCTGTGTGATTACTTACCAAAGAAATGAGCCTTTGCAAAATGAGGAAAGTGTTTATTTTGACCATTTTTGCTTTCATAGATAATTTTTAGATCCTTGTATAATGCACGGATTTCACTATATCTCTTGAATACGATAACCTAATATAATATACATAAAATAACGTTCAATACAGAACAGTTGTAATATAAAACAGCCATGGATAATCTGCATCAATTCAAGTTCACCACTCCCCTCCCCTCACAGTTAGTGGTACCTCATTTTTTAAATAAACTCACTAAATTGAGCAAGAAATTGTCAAGCAGTATGAACTAAACTATTCTTTGCTCAACATAATGGTTTTTTTCCATGAGGACTGCTAACTGTTGGGGTGATATATAGTTTAATTTACAGAAAACCAAACAGTTTTTTTCAAAATATAGAGAATAAAACATAGAGCACCTCAGATGCTGCTTCTGGGAAACCTTTTGGATACACCTAGATTATAAATAACAAATAAAAATCAAAGTAGGGCATTTAACTAATTATCTACACATGATTAATACAGTAAATAATTGAAATAAAGGAACAGTTAGTTAAGCATACAGAATACATCATTTTCCACCAATGAACTCAAACTCTTTTGAATTCTATTGAAAATATACAAAAACCTAAGACAATAAACGAAATTGAAAAGGAAAATTGAAAACGAATTTGACATCAGTGGCGGAAAATTCTGTACTCTGACTATTATAGGTCTATGAATAGATTTAATTTACTGTAACAGGCTTTCAGAATGATTATCTACACTGAGAAATTCGTTTTTAACCTCTTTACTATTTATACTATTAAAACTACCCTTAATGGAATTATATTTTAAACAATTCCAATAGACTAGCTAGCTCTTTATATTCAGGACAAAGTAGTCATGTGTTGTACGTACTGGTGAAGCATTCTAAAAATACATGAAAGTGCATGCACTGAATCGTAAATAATAAACTAACATATTTACTAGCAAACTCTACCTTTGACGATACTCTGTACACGGTATAACCTGCATGAGTCTTTTGTGGATTAGAGACATCAAATTGACGAACCCAGTTGTCATCTTCAGTATCATCCATAGTGGAAAAAACTTCAATAATAATTATAGAAAGCCATCAGATTTCATGATGATCAACACTGCTTCTACAAGTCCAATTACTGAGCTATTCAACGTTATTTCTCACTTGAAATAAACCAGGCTTTCTTCTTGATACTATCACAAGATTCTCCGTCGAAAATATCCACTCGTACTTGCTTCTAGGCTAATTTAAATAAGATATATAATAATAGTTTATTGAAATAAGAAAATATTTCTGTCCTCTCACAATCTTGCAACACACTAGATACCAGGCCTCTCAAGCCGCGCGTCAGATTTGGAATACTGCTGGCTTCCTTCAAATGCCTTTTTGGACTTGTCTCATATTTTTTACTTTATTTAGTTTAAGTCTGTAATTTAGCTTATACTGGTATAAAGGAAGACACAGTGCCAAGGGTACAGAAGTTGGAACCTATTTAGCACAAGTATTTACTAACCAAACATAAACTACCTCTTAAACACAGGGATTCTCTGAAATATAAAGGAAGAAATTAGGAAGAAAGGAAGTGTAGCCACGCCCACGGTTAAGAAAGAAGTTCTGGCCAATTGTGGGTGCTTTCACAAAATGTCGAAAATAAAGCTCGTCACATTTGATGCAACAAATACCTTATTTAAAGTACATCGTAGTGTTGGTGAATTATATGCCCACGCTGCCTTGGTTCATGGGATAAATGCCGATGCTCATAAACTTGAGACAAACTTCAGAAAATCATTTCATCACTTCAACACAATTTATCCCAATTTTGGTCAGATTGCAGGGATTTCATCGAGAGAATGGTGGAGACAAGTTGTAAAGAGTTCGTTCGATTGCTATCATATCAAGCCAGCAATATTTGAGAAGATTTCAACAGACTTGTACGATAATTTCAATCAGAGTTCTTACTGGGATGTATTCCCAGATGTTGTACCAGTATTAAAAGAATTAAATCAAAAAGGTGTAAAACTTGGTGTAGTATCCAATTTTGATGAAAGACTACCAAAGATTATGGAGGTCCTTAACCTGAAGGAGTTCTTTCAATTCATAGTTACCTCGAGAGAAACTGTTTATTATAAACCTTCAATAGAAATATTCAATCATGCTCTCTCCTTGGCTCAACTACATGCAACGGATGCTGTACACGTTGGAGATAACTTGGAACTAGACTACAAACCTGCGAGAAAAGCTGGCATGAAAGCATTTCTCTTGCTGCGGCAACCAACAGACACAAAGGTCAATCACCTATTGGAAAATAATGTCCCAATGGAAAAAGTCATTAACAATTTACGCATGCTTTGTAAAGAAATTTGAGAAGCATATATTTGTACTGTACATGTATTCTTAAAAATAATTGCTTTTCATAAACATTATGTACCAATACATAGTCATGTAAATAAAATGAATACAGCCACATAATAGATTTAAAACATTTAACTTTTGTGGTTGTAGAAACGTTCTGAACAGGATGGCGTTGCCATTTCTGAGACCCCAGGAAATCTAACTTTTCCTGAGGACACGCCCACAGACCCCGATGGAGGAGTTTCTTTTTAACTCATTCCTGTCCGAGGGCTTCTCCAGAGGTGAATAAAATTGTCTGGCGTTAGCCAGAATAAAATACTAAAGACCAATTCGGACAGGAAAGAGTTAAACCACTGCTAAACGCTGCAACGCGCAAAAACCTACGTATTATTCTCCGCTTACTCCCGCGTCATGCATTTTTCCACGAAGTGCGTCTGTAAACGGAAATTGTGGAGAGCTGTCGGTAAACTTTGAGTTTCAGCGTTGGTAAAATTAATTAATGATCGAAATTTTATAGAGTTGAAACCATTAATTGTACTTTATAAAATATGTTGACGACTAATGCCTAATGAATGGTTTTGAAAACTGTCATGTTGAGATCCCGAGATCCCAGAAGGCCTATAGGGGTTAAGTGAGCTGGTTAGGCATGGTGCAGATTGACCAACATTACAAGAATGTATAACTGCAATTAATCAACCTACAATAACCGTGTTCAAATTCAGACGAAAGCATTTTCAAGTTTCAACTTCGAGCAAAGTAAAAAGGTGCCGAGGTTTTTGGTAACGAAATACTGACGGTTCGATCTTCATCAGTTAAACTTAACTTAACTTAACTTAACTATATACTGACACGCACCACATTCAATCATATGTATGAACTTTTCAGAATTTGTTCTCGTTGACTTCGTCCACAGCCAAGCATGTTCATGACTGACTGATAACATTCACGTTGCACCAAGAAAATCAACGGTACCTATTGCTAACAAATATTCTAAGCACACATCAGGCAAGATACTGCAGCTAAATCGTGTTTAATTTGATCATCAGTTTCATTTTAATGCATGTGGTATGCATGGGGTAAGCTAAAGTCAACAAAATAAATTAACTTAAATGATTAGATGAAATATCAAGGTAGTTGAGATAACAAGAGAAACACTCTACTTCAACTTTTGGTGACACAAACTTGAGAGAAAACGCGTTTAGAACCCAGGAGACAATACATTTTCCTGGTTTGTTCGATCTTTGGATTTGAATGAGTTTAATACCATTTTAAGAGAATGAGCAACGCAGCAAAGACAGTGGTGTCTTGTCCTTGTTGTAGAATGATTATTGTTGGAGCTGGTAAAAAACGCACGACATTGTGAAACAATCAAGGATTCGAAAGAGCTTAGAACATTTAGAAACTATATGAACCTTGTCCTATCGCGAAAGAATGAACCATTGATCACTATGGGAACACATATGGTAATAGCGAACAGAGATAAAAAATACGTTAGGAAACATGACAAGACAAGTTTATTAGATCAAACAAGATTCATAACATCAAGAAGAAGACTAATGGAGAGAAATTTAGACAAGAACAGAGGAAAACGGCTCGAAGTACCAGCTAGAAAATGTTTGGTGACAAATCGATACACTTGCAAAGATGTTTTAGAACAAAGATTCCAGAATCAAAATCTCAAGAAACATCAAATTCTACCGAAAATTACCCCACATGACGTCACAACTCCGGAACCAAGTGGTTCGACGGTTGTGAAGTTCACCAACAAGAAGATAAAACTAGATATTTTCCTGCCAAGGTAACATGGACTTTGAAATCTCATCTCATCAAATCAATTCTACGTTAATCTTATAAGAAACCAAATATATTTAATAGGCATTAAAAGATAGATATATGCATTAGAAGTAGATTAGAACGTGCTGTAACTAGGGTCTTAATTGTTTTAATTACATTATAAAGTTTGACATTTAAATTCGCATTGTGACTTGTCACTTCGCTTAAACTTGCTTCAATTAACTTGCAGAGACTTGATTTAAGATTTGCGTTTACTGTGACCTTTATTCAGCTTTGACATTGCAATCAAATATGATAGCAGGAGGGGGCAGAGCGGAAGAAAATTTTCGACAAGCCTACAATTAAATAAGTCTCATTATATCGAGAAAAAAAAATCACTTATATGCGACTTACTCTGTTTCCGTTTTAAGAGAAAATTTATTTCCTCGCATTTGCAAGTGAAACCAATGTATTGTAAATATAATATCTGATACGCCGTAAATGATATAGTAAATGTGCATTCATGAGTATTAAACTATACTAAGTGGAAATGTGGCATTTTCTAAACGAATACGCCCAAACAGGTCAATGTCAAATATATATATATATTTTCAACACATTTGCCCAACTTGCCAATGTGTTGAAAAAATATAGTGAAGGTTCAATATCGTCGATGCTATTCACAAATATATAGTTATAAACAAACCAACATCTATTTATAAAGCCTTAGTTTCTCTTGCCAGATCTTGCCATAAGTATAACCCGAAATTGCATGGGCTGCCAGTCCTCAGGTCAAAACGTCCTCACTTCTTCCAAACTGATCGCGGAACATGTCAACATACATATACTACTCTATATAAGACTTATTAGTATATTTTTGACATTGACAAATACATTCTTCAAATGTTTCACGCCAGTAATCTGTTCTACTGTATAAAAGCTGCAAGATCAGGCAACTGCCAGTCTTTACTTGTATCAAATTTCCATTTTTATAGCAACACATAAATGAGCTACAAAGTCTAGTCAAACGATACAAATTAACCATCTAACTGCTTGAGGTATTCACTTATGTACGTTTTTTTAACTTTCAAATAAAGTCTGTTAATATACTGTATTTATCTTTTTGACTTCTATGACCCGAGGACGTTTTGACTGGTAAGCAATATACTGTGGACGGTGGCTGGCTCTCATCTTGTAACCGAAACGCCAAGAAACGATAAAATGGATTGTTGCATAGAGCAAAGCCACCAAGGCCAAAGATCACGGCTTATGGTGATAGCAATGATTATAACCACGTTCCAATTTATGGATTTTTGTGTTGGCTTTAAAAAAATTGTGAAAGAATTGCGTCAATAGGCAGCATACATAAGCAAATTGACCTATTTAACCTAGGCCTAGCTACTGATGCTGGCAAAGCCAAGGGGTCTCCCACTCTCCCTTTCGGCAAGTAAAATCGATTGAATAAAATAGCTGGTGTGTTGTTAGAGTTAGACAGCAAAATAGAGCGAAGTGAAAAGGTGTAAACTGCTGAGAATAGGGTTCCGCTCAAAACGTCAGTTTTTTATTACAAAAAATCATATATATATACAGCACTCTATATAGACAGTAAAATAGTCAGGTGTTAACAGAAGAAATTAATAAAAGGGTCGCGTTTTTGGCCTGCTCAGGCAGGAATGATTTAATGATTATATTGAAAGGAAGTCAGTAATACGATCACTCACGAGTTTCATTTTAACACCCACAATGTCTCAATAAAAGTCAAGAAATATTGGCCCAAAGCAACTAGATTCAACTTAATGAGACAAATGTCTTGTTGTAATTAAATATAATAAGCTGATCATGACGTGACATTTTGTTGTCAGGAAATCTGAAAACAAAATACATAGACTAGCTTCAATAGATAGAGCCCTAAGCTATAGGCCTTTTAATAAGTGCAGAGTACGTCATTTTCCGCACTGACGTCATCTTCAGCCTTTTCAATTATATTGATAATGACAATAAACGAAATTGAAAAGCATTCAAAAGAAAAATTGAAAAGAAATTGACGTCACTGTGAAAATTACGTATTCTATACTTTACTTTTAAAAAGTTGTGAAATAAAATGCATTGAAATGAGCACTATTATATAAAGTGTATAGGGAAGTTAAAAAACATTTAAAATATATAGAATACTAATTTAAAATTGAAATACAAGTAGCTTTGATATTGTAACTAACCCATGACAAACCAAAAAGAAGGGAAGAAGTAAGCGAGATTGCCGGAGACTTCATTAATTTACACTGAAAATATACATGATCTTCGCTTGGCAACTCAGTGAAATAGCGTCAGCAATATCTTAACGTAAAGAGCGGTATTTATCATGCACTCTGTGTCAGTAGTCATTGAGTTTGGAGAACTTTACATGATAACTATCAGACTAAACATAATTTAAAAAATGAAAACCATCATCATACACAGTAAAGAGTCTCGCTATCTTAAAGTCTCAAGGCGACATAGCGAGGGCATATATAGCTTTACTTGAAGTGTTTTGCTTCAAGTGTTCTTTTAATATTCAAGAAATGCTTTCCAATTATGTAGAGCGAGAGATCATGAAGATAAACGAGGCCCAAAAACAAGCGAACAACACACTTATATATACATACATACAATATGCATGCAATCTCATATTTAAGTTCATTATTCAAATTTATAGAGAGAAAATTTTGTCTTAAAACAACAGGAAATTTAGAGTTTTTATATGGTGTAGACAAGAATCCAAACAACAAGTATAAGCGAGATCTAGGATGAAATCGAAAGACTTAATTTACACTTTTGGCTTTCCGATTATTTTCTAATTTGCTGACAAAGTGCAGGAAAGCTAGTGCCCGGAATTGGTTATACTGATTCGCAATATTGGCCAAGATTTACGTAACAACAAGTGCTGCTTTGTCTTTTATAAGTATATTGTTGGCAATCAAATATTGGTCTTTCAGCTTCACTAGAGTTTGTTTCCTCTGAGTGTTAACAACTGCATGACCAACAGCTAAATGTATAACAAGAACGAACAAAATTAAACTGAATTGTTGAAACAACAATCGAAATATAGTTAAGAGTCTAACGTTTCGGGCGAAGGCTCGTGACGTTTCTCTCTAACGGAGGCCTTCGCTCGAAACGTTACACTCCTACGTTCTCTGTTTCGGCAGTATATATAAAATTAAACTGCTTTGTCTGCAACACGAATATTTTAAATGTCGCCCCTTAGCACCTAAAAATCTTGCAAAGATCACCTTAATTTTCAATTCACATTGATATACACACCACGCCTGGTGCTGTAAAGATAGCGAAAAACTGACAAAAACAAACTAAAATCGCAACAGAGTATTACTGACAATTTTTTTGGTATTTTTTCTGAAATAAACTTGTGTCATTGATAAAAAAATTTTAATTGACAAAAGGAATTTCTTGCGTAATCGTGAGCGCGTGACTAGACAACAGCTCACGCAGGCAGAAATACTTTTAATAATTCCAGGGTTTGTATTTTTTTTGTAGAAGTCATTGTTTATACAGTTTAACTTGTTTAGAAAACGTTTTAGTTTGAAGGACTTGTTATGTCCACTGGTATATTCGGTAGGCTCGGTGATGCCATGAAATGCGCGCGCATGCATGCGGGAACTGTAAGTGGCCTGAGAGCGCATTCTTCTGTGGTGGGTAGTAAAGTATGACCTGCACGTTTCAGATAGG
Source organism: Paragorgia papillata (assembly GCA_035771165.1). NCBI lineage: Eukaryota > Metazoa > Cnidaria > Anthozoa > Scleralcyonacea > Coralliidae > Paragorgia > Paragorgia papillata. Next base: position 997,671 of record JAWNZC010000007.1, read on the forward strand.
AATGTCTAAATCTTCAAAATGAAACTACTTATTATTTGACGTAATTACCGACCTCCTTGGGCAGGATATAAGTGCCCTAGTGATCACAAAAGGGCGGTCTTTATGGCAATGAGATGAAAAGGAAGTTTTAAAAGAAAAACCTTTGCAATGATGTTCCGTAATCTGTTGCTGTGCTCACACGTGTTCTGTCAACAGATGCTTGAAGGCAACAATATACCTTATCTGAAGTGGTAATCAAGAACGTTAAGCCTGTGTGACGCAAATAGCCACAATGGGGAGGCCATGTTTATAAAAGCCTCGTAGTTCTCTTCAGATAACGACACTCCATATTCACACTCCAACCAGCAGCACAGCCGGCAGCCTTTACAGAAATCTTTATCGTATAATTACAGATGGACATGGCAAAACGCGTAGGGACAAGTAATTCGCACAAAAAAGTACGAAGAGTAAGAAGTTCGCCCATAGATCTTTTGGTATGGGAATACGCCACTTCGCTTGATCAAAGGCAGCACTATGGAGAAACTGAAAGAAGCGTCAGAGCGTTTTGACGTTGATGAACTGAACGCGTCAGGTTTGAACGCTTTACAACAATGTGCGCTTGACGGCAATCTTGAAGGACTGAAGCTCTTGCTTTCGCTTGGCGCAGACTGCAACAAGAAAGGAAGAGGGGGATGGACGGCGTTACATTACGCAGCTAGTGAAGGCTACATAGAGATAGTACGCTATTTACTTCGTCATGGAGCCAACGTAAGGATTGCTGATAACGACCACAAATTACCAGTTGAACTCACGGACGATGATAGCATTTTAAAACTATTAGTTCGAGCAACTCTCGTACTCAGTGGCAATTCAGCTCTTTTGAACAATGGAGAGCCTACGTTACGAAGCTATCTGCACAAAGATTCTGTATAATTATATAATGAAACAGTAAATAACTATATAGGCGTATATTTAGTATATGTTTAATAAATAATGCAGGTTTATTTTCTTGGCACTGAATATTAAAACAAATGATGGCCTCCAGTCTTGATTATATCCATTCGGAAATTCTTTTAATCTCAAGGTCTTATCGCGAGCAGACATTGATTTTTGCTTGTTGTCACAGCTTATCAGGAGGACATAGCGTGAGTTGAAACATTTATGTACATCAAAATACATTGTTATCAGAAGCCACTTTCGGCGGTCATTCATTTGAACAAGAGTCATAATACAACGCCTAAGAAAGCGCATGCCATTCAGCACGTTAATAATTACGCTGTAAAGACTCTTAAATAAAGATTAACAACGATGAAGAACTTCTCGGCTTTCACCAATATAAGACTTATTATTATTTAACTGACAAAAATTTGACGTCATAGTAAAACTGCTTTAGTCCGCTGCTGTATTAAAGTGTATTAGTGTATATAATTGCTTTGAAAAATAATTAAAATGATGTCGTATTGGAATGGTGGAAATGTTGAGAGGAAAATGGGAGGATAAGGGTTACTCTTGATACAGAAACGTACGTAAAAAAATATGGCATAGTCTAGCATGCAATGGGGTCTCTCTTTCTTCATACGGAAAGCCATACTGCAAGCAGTTTTTAACAGCTGTGTGTCTTTGCTTCGATTAGAACTGTGATTTTAACACGTTGTTTCGAGATATTTATCAGCAATTTGCCCTGGCCATCTGGTCGTTAATTTTCAAACACCAAGAGCGCAACAGATAAGACGCGTGCGCAGGTAAAGATAAAGCAATTCTTTGGTCAATGTCGTTCATCGTTTGTAGGCCCAAGCAAAACCTGAGATAACTAAGATTTCGGGAGCTTGCGGCGGTTATATTCCGGTAGAGCAACTACATGCTATCATGTGATATTCAAGTTCGTGATGTTATGCTGGCAATATACGAAAGTCACTAGCAGTATAGAACTAATTGCTAATTTGTCATCAAAATCGCGGCGACATTACATCGCTAGAATCAGTATTATATAAAATGTTTCATTGCAGAGATTTCAGAAGGTGTCAGTGAAATTGCTGGACACACTGTTGCAAATAAAAAACAACTCTGGAAAAAGAAGATCTGGGAAAAGAAGACCTGCGAAAGGTCCACTTATCATAACACTTACTATTTTCACACAGTTTCTAGGTGTTGTATTATGTGGAATCACGTAATTATAGAAGCCTCACGATTGATGAACGGATGAACTTTTTATAGAATTGATGGCCAATTAATCAACCACAAGTTTTGATTGTTGTTGTGCTACAATATGGTGTGTGGTCTAAAGCTGGATTTCCATTCAGTGCTTTTTGTCGCGCTATCGACTTTTTGGCCCTCGACTGGAACGGATCCGGTCGAGGGCTCACAATTCAAAAGAAAGCGATCGCAAAAAGTCGATAGCGCGACAAAAAGCACTGAATGGAAATCCGCCTTTACTTTTGATTGTTTTGTTTGACATGCGCATACAACTCTCATATGTTGTTGTAAACCGAACCACAACTCATAGTCAATACTACGCCATATATATTTGTAATCACCACATTATTTGCATCATAATACCCATTAACTATGGCTTGAAAAGTCGGTAAACTTCAAAGCGTCCAACACATTATGTTGAAACATGACTGAAAGTGCTCTGACAGTGCAAACCTTTTGTGTTTCTTTTACGAATGTTTAGAAAGCACGGTTGAACGATTGAACCCACATGTTTCTAGCGGACTTTTAGGTGCCGATTACATGAGCCCGGCTAGCCCGGGCTGACTCGTGTCACGAAATAAACGCCTTAGCTTAGAAATATAAAACGGGTTTAGATATTGTCGACGGCAATTTTTTGATCATGACACTGTGCAGGACATGTGGCTAAATGAACATTGAATAATTTACAAAAGAATACATGCCTGTAAGCACGGCAATATACATGTACTATAACACCATTAACTAATACCATGATATTGAGGTCACATATTCTATACACCTTGCTGTGGAGTCGTCAGTGCGTTAGCCTACATTTTCTATTCTAAGAAATAATCAACAAAACAACACAATAAAGATCTTTGCTTTGGTGTACTAGCCTACACTAATCTTGGGATTCACTAAAAGTTCCCTTCATTAAAATGTTTATATGTCAACTTGGATTAGTCGTATACGAAAGATTTAATACGTAAAAGTAAAGTGTTCAGTTCGGACAGTAATAAGTCGTAACCATTAGAGAAAATCGTAGAAGACATCATGACGTAAAGGTCAGTGATAAGCTTTGAGCTTTATATCTACCAACTATTCTTTACTGACTTTACATTGCTATACGTTTGCACGCAACATTGTGCACGGCTTGTTGGGGCGCAAGAATGCGCAGAATTTTGCGCGCAACATTGTATACTGCAGTTTGCGCGCAAGAATGCGCAGGGTTTTGCGCGCAAGGTTGTATGCTGCAGTTTGCGCGCAAGAATGCGCAGAATTTTGCGCGTACGATCACTACGATGTATACTGCAGTTTGCGCGCAAGATTGTATACTGCTGTTTGCAAGAATGCGCAGGGTTTTGCGCGTAGGATTGTATACTGCAGAATGCGCACAAGATTGTCTACTGGCACTGCAGTTTGCGCGCAAGATTGTCTACTGGCACTGCAGTTTGCGCGCAAGAATGCGCAGAGTTTTGCGCGGACGATTATGTAGCGCAGTTTGATTATTCTACTTGTACAATAAAATGTATGTACTTCTTGATAGATCCCAAACTATAAACAATTCTAGTCGGTTCTAGATCACTCCGCTATACAGTACCAGACCCTACTTATGGCTAGACAGATAGATTTACATAAAATAGTCTGTTACAAAAGGGAAGGGAAAGTGTAACTTTGTCTAAGACTTCTAGTATTTTGTTCTTTAATCTGAGCAGTCAATCTCATTCCAGGTCTTTTTTTACCAACACGGCACTCCACAAGAAAGCTTTGCGATAATATTTACATGTTTATTTATGTAGCTGAATATTAATTGCCGTGATAATTGTTTGATATGCTGGATAATGGATAGCGCTAACCGACAGATGGTTGACATTACGATTAACCAACAACCAACGGCAAAATAATTCTGTTCTTGAGTTTGACCTTATTTAGGCATAAGACAAGGTGTCAATCTAGTAAACAAATCCTTAATACGCCAACTGAAGAACAACTTAGGTTACTGCAATGACTTGAAGTGTGCTGACTCACTGTCAGAGCCAGTGCAAGTACCGTAGTTTGTGTAGTTGCTATAGAAACAAACCTCCGGTGCTATCGGCTAATCCCTTTAATCTCTAAATTCATTGTTTATCTAGTGCCATAAAAACACAGTTGAAGCAAGGAAATGAAAAGCTTGGCTGTGGAACAAAAGGAGGAAGTCGATAAGATCAGTGTATTATTTCAATACAACGTTGTGCTGCCAAGCGTGAACAATGTTTTGCACGGATTCAGCCATGAGCAATGTTGTACTGCACGCCGTAAGCAAGCAAATACAACGCGAACGTCAACGATGACGTCCTTAACACAATAGAATTTTCCTCACACAACGAAGAAATGAATAATTTTTAGTCTCAAGAGTAATCCTAACGCCGTCCCCGTTCTATATACAACCATGGCTATATTAACTATGATACGTTATTCACATCATTTCCACGTCTTCAGGACGACGGTAACTCGTGATACGGCGGAACCTGTTTGTCCAGTTTGGCTTCAAACTATATGCGACAAAATCCTTTTAGAATCCTTTTAGACCTCTAAACTTTGGATGTCAAAAAACATACTTTAAGTATTTAATACTACGTGAATGGATTCGTTGTTTTAGCTAAGCTTGCTTAAGCAGTTAAACTTTCTAATATCGTGTTGCTAAGCGTAAACAACGTTGTGCTGTCCACTGTGAACAATGTTGTGTTGTCAACCGTAAATAATAATGTGCTGCCAACCGTAACTGTGCGTCAACAGTAAACAATATTGTGATGTCAACCGTAAACAATGTTGTGCTGCCAACTGTGAACAATATTGTGATGTCAACCGTAAACAATGTTGTGCTGGCAACTGTGAACAATATTGTGATGTCAACAGTAAACAATGTTGTGCTGGCAACTGTGAACAATGTTGTGATGGCAACCATAAACAATATCGTGTTGCTAAGCGTAAACAATGTTATGCCGCACTCCGTAAACAATATTGTTAAGTATTTATTCGTAAACAATATATAATAATTATTTCCGGAATTTACTAAATAATCGTTGCTATATTTCTATTTTTTTAGTCTAATTGATTCTGATTTGCTTGCAAATTCATTTTCCAGAACCATGAATTTCTCAATCATTTCAGAGCTGTCCCGATAGCCTTAAGCCACAGAGCTACTGCTACAGCACCTGGATCTGGTTCTGATAAAATACTTGATCCAATATAACTAGCTCTTCCAGCTTGTGCCTGCATTTTAGACGTCTTCTTCGCACCTTCGTCAGCCGCCTGCAAGAAATGACGACAATTATTTGACTAAACCTTGAGAGAAATTACACAATAGAGGGGACCTTAAGTATAAAGCCAAGATGACGACAGCAAACCAAATTACCTGGAAGCCACAAATCTCCAGTCCACAAATCCCTAATCCTAATTCTAAATAACCCTGATTAACCCTACAAAATTGCTGTAAATATAACCTAATCCTGTCCACGGCGAAGTAAACGCAATGAATCTAACCGTCATACCTTAACTGCGTCCAGAAACGCTTCCCTGGGATCCTTACTTAACTCTACGGCTTTCCTAAAGGCAACAGCCGCTGGACAAAGAGCATCTAACTGTAAAAATAAACAATAAACATCGAAAACAATAAATAAACACACAAATATATGGATAAATAAATAAGTAAATAAATAAATAAATAAATAAATAAACAAACAAACAAACAAACAAACAAACAAACAAACAAACAAACAAACAAACAAACAAACAAACAAACAAAATATAGAAAGGAACGACTTACCATGGTCCTGTGTCCTTCTTCAGCACCACCATATCTAATGGATCATATTGAAAAAGAAAGTGCCAAAAAGAAATAAATTTATGTATGAGGACAAACACTAATAATATTACGTTATTTCATTGCTATTTCCAGGCAGTAATTACCTTTTGATGGCTTGAATACCACTCTCAAAAGCTTTACACCAGTGCAATGGAGTTAAATCATCTTTGATCTGCTCCACGCCAGCCAACAAGAACAAACTGTAAAGCTTAAACGGAACGAACAGAAGTCCTTTTCACGACATTTTAATGTCGTACGGTTGAAATACTTGTTAAAGGATGTCAAAACAATGGTAGTTTTTGTGGCTTTTTCTTTAACCTTTATAACGCTTAAAATGTATTTCTTTTGTTCTTTGTTCTCTCGTTTATTAGCTTCTTTTAACAAAGGTTAACAGAATGTTGACAATTTACCAACGCAGCGTCAAGTACGTCACATGCACAGCTTCCCTTTACGCATTTCACTCAGGCGAACTTAACGGAATAAATCACAGCCTATATCTATCACATTTGAACAAGAACCGAAACGCCCAGTTAAACATTAAAAACAGGATCAATCGCCATGTGAACCACGTAAAAGAAGTTTTTTGTAGTTATGAGAAGGCAGGTGAATTTAGTAAATAACAAATAATAAGTTTAACTTTTGGGTTCCGTAGAAAATAATAACCTTACCCCTATTTGCACCAGCCCTCCCCTCTCTAATAAATGTCCGGTTCCTTAAGGTTGATTTATAAAAATAAAACATGATATTTGGGGTACATACAGCTCCAGATGATCCACCCATACTCTCTTCAACTATGCTTGTCAGTGACAGCAGTGTGTCGTAAGGTGAGTTGCATGGTATACCGCAGTTATCAATAGAGCCAAGGATCTTCTTCGTTGCTGAAAGAAAAAATATCTGCGTGAGCTCCCTGGATGAGATGATTTTACTCATCAAAGAGAGAACCCTCAGGCATCCTAGACAGCAATGGATTAACAAGTGATTAACCCATTTCTACCTGAGCTGGCCAAAAATGACCCCTTTCTTGTTTTACTCTGTCTGACACCAAATGATTTTACTCATCAAATAGAGAACCCTCAGACATCCTAGGCAGCAATGGATTAACAAGTGATTAACCCATTTCTAACTGAGCTGGCCAAAAATGACCCTTACTTGTTTTACTCTGTCTGACTCCAGACGATTTTACTCATCAAAGAGAGAACCCTCAGACATCTTAGGCAGCAATGGATTAACAAATGATTAACCTATATATTTCTACCTGAGCTGACCAAAAATGACCCCTTTCTTGTTTTACTCTGCCAGATGATTTTACTCATCAAAGAGAGAACCCTCAGACATCCTAGGCAGCAATGGATTAACAAGTGATTAACCCATTTCTACCTGATCTGACCAAAAATGACCCCTTCTTGTTTTACTCTGTCTAACACCAGACGATTTTACTGCTGTATACTCCTTCTACTCCTTCTATCTTTACCTGCAGCCGCTCTTTTCAAAGTTGTTCCACAGTCTCCATCTCCTGCTAAACGATCCAAACTATTCAACATTTCTTCATTTTCCTCAAGTGTATCAGCAATTTTTAACAAACAGTTATACACTGTACGCCCTAAACACGATATGTAAAAGAAAAAATGTTTAAATATTCTTTTAAAGAAATATTATTTTGTATTTAACACGTAACCGCTAGAAAGTGTTTTTTTTTTACATTTTTCGACATCCTGAGCATTTTGACATTCCCCGACTAAAGTACTTAACCCCTTCACACTTGCATTGTCGTTGGGGGACAACTTTATAGTCTTTATAATTTGTCTTACGCTATACGATTTCACTCATCAAGAACAGACGTCTCGGGGAAGCCATGAAATAAAAGATTAAAGTACTAAAGCTGACCTAAAGCTGACATTTCCTTTTGTTTTTCTTTAGTTGCTTCTTGCTCATTTTTTGGCTCAAAAACATTTAATGGATCTTTCACGTTTTCATCCCCGTAAACACTTGGCCATCCTGGGGCAGTTGTTTCACTGTCTGCGGAAAAAGCAGAAAGCAATGACTTATTGAGGCTTTAGAAGAGACATCAACATTTATTTAAACTGAATCTACTTCAAATGTAAAGCGTATAGTATGCTATATAGCAATTGTAAAATTTGTTTTGTACTCCGTTTTGCTGTTGTATCGTCTCTTAATAATGTTTAATTTGTTGGTATACAAATGATATGTCTCACCCAAATATTTCTTTCTTTCATTATCAAGGTGTAATAATGTTAATGAAACTCCTGCCATTTCCAATGATGTCATGAAAGTACCAACATAGATTCTCTCAACATCAACACCTTTCACACTTCCTAAAATATAGTTAAACAATATTGGCACAATTTGTTCTGCACCACTGCCACCCACCACTAGTACCACCACCAGTGCCACCACTGGCACCACCACCACTGGTACCAGCACCACAACCACCAGCACCACAACTACCATCACCACCACTGGCACCACCACTGGCAACACTACCAGTGCCACAACTACCATCACTGGCACCACCACCACCACTGGTACCACCACCAGCTGTGCCACAACTACCATCACCACCACTGACATCACCACCATCATTGGCACCACCACCATTGGCACCTCCACTAGCACCACTACCACTGGCACCACCACCACACATGTACCACCACCACCATTGGCACCACCACTAGCAATACCACCACTGCTAAAACTGGTACCACCACTACAACTGGTTGGCACCACTGGTACCACCACTGCCATTACCACTGGCATCACCATGGCAGTCACCATTGGCACATCTACTATACTGTCACCACTGCCATCACTACTATTGCCACCATCACCACTGCCAACACTGGCACCATCACTTCCACAACTTAAGCAAACATCAAAACACAGCCAGTTGGGTAACTTACTGAGATAATCTACGACTTCCCTGGCCACTATGTAAAGTTCTAAATATGAGCTTCCTCCCAAGTTGTTCACCATAACACCAATTTTGTCACCTAAAATAAAGCAGTGAGACTCATTCAGTCTTACTAGCTTTTAAAAGAGTCACAGACTGCACAAGAATACACATAAAAATAACTTAAATAATAAATAACACTAAGGCTACGTTTACATGGTACCTGACAAATTTGAGACCATTTTCGCTGTGTAAACAGGTGGAACCATACTAATTCAAAAACAGTTCCGAATTTGTCTTCTGTGTAAACAGATGGAACCGTATTAATTCGAGACTGGTTCCAAATTCATCCAGTACCGTGTAAACAGGATCTAATTCACACATAAAACAAAAATAGAAAAATCTCTCACCTTTTTTCAAATGAACTTTGTCAGTTTTCAAATCATCATCAGTACTCATGTGTTCCACCATTCTTTGGACTAACTGCTTGGCTGTCAAAAGCTTTTCAAATAAAGAAAAAACAAACTTGAATTGTTGGTACAGAATTAAAACAATATACATGTACTCATAAAGCAATAATTACCTTAACTCGCTCAACACCCTTTTCACCATGAATACCTTAAAATAATTTCAATAAGAAAAAAATATATGAAGAAAATTTATTATAACTAAAAATTATTGACAACACAGTTTTGAACAACAGTACATGCCATGCCTTTGTGTCCCCAATTAGCTGTCAATGCTAAAAAATCTAGACACTGAAATAAAGTTTATTATTATTATTATTATTTATTACCTAAACCAAGTTCTATTTCATCATCTGCAAGCTGAAATGATGGTTTGAAACCTGGAATGCTGCAAGGAGATAAACTTACACCCATTGTACCTAACAAAAATAAAATGTGGTTAAAATAAGAAGTAAAAATTAAGTTAAAATAAGTAATTCATGCAGAAAAGCTTAACTCTTTCCTGTCCAAATTGATCTTTAGTATTTTATTCACCTCTTGGGAAACCCTTGGGCAGGAATGAGTTAAAGGTTGTAAATGTCAACAGGCAGCTTACACAGTATTTTACACAGTATAAATAGTTTTACCCATTGCTTTCACAGTTTTTCTCAAAGCATCAACTATTTCTTCCAGTGATTTTCCATCTTCAGCCATTGCACCTGCAATCTTTGAAATAAGTATGGTCTTAAAAACAACATTCTCCCGAGCAAATTAACTTATTTATACACTTCTTTTCTACCCTGTGAGAAGAGCTGATCATTCAAAAAGTTTTTTAACCACCTTCTCTGTTGTGGAATTTGTGGTCATGTATCACCTACAGTCATGCACCATGTATGATAGGTGATCATGCACCATCTACGATAGGTGGTCATGCACCATCTATGATAGGTGGTCATGCACCATCTATGATACCAAGGTGGTCATGCACCATCTATGATAGGTGGTCATACACTGTGTATAATAGGTGGTTATACACTGTCTGTGATAGGTGGTCATACACTGTCTATAGGTGGTCATACACTGTCTATGATAGGTGGTTATACACCGTCTATGATAGGTGGTCATACACTGTCTATGATAGGTGGTCATACCCTGTCTATGATAGGTGGTTATACACTGTGTATAATAGGTGGTTATACACCATCTATAGGTGGTCATACACCTTCTACGATGGGTGGTCATACACTGTCTATGATAGGTGGTCATGCACCATCTATGATAGGTGATCATGCACCATCTATGATAGGTGGTCATGCACCATCTATGATAGGTGGTCATACACTGTCTATGATAGGTGGTTATACACTGTCTATGATAGGTGGTCATGCACTGTCTATGATAGGTGGTTATATACCATCTATGATAGGTGGTCATACATCATCTATGATAGGTGGTCATGCACCATCTATGATAGGTGGTCATGCACCATCTATGATAGGTGGTCATACACTGTCTATGATAGGTGGTCATGCACCATCTATGATAGGTGGTCATACACTGTCTATGATAGGTGGTCATACACCATCTATGATCGGTGGTTATACACTGTCTATGACCAGACTGGAAAGTTTGTATCGCGCAACCGAGATGTCGGTTGCGCAATTTCGGACCAAATGCGTGCCTGGGCGCGCAAATTTCGAGAATTTCCGATCAGGCGCGCAATTTTAAAATCAGCCGCGTCGGAAAAGCTATTGCGCAATATTTCAAGCGCGAGCGCGCAGCAAAGCGTGAAAAAGGAAAAAATATCCGCGCAAATTTTCGTACCAGGCGCGCAAACTCGAAAATTGGGCGCGCAAAATTTCGGAAAATTCTGATCTCGGTCGCGCAGTTTGCAAACTTTCCAGTCTGGGTCTATGATAGGTGGAATTACAGAAAAGGTTGAATTGTATTTGATCTTACCTTATGAATAATAACAGTACCACAAAGTCCTCTTCTTCCAGCTGTTTTATCCACACTTGACAAAGCGCAATCTTCATTTACTATCACCATATCAATTTTAATCCCTTCTTGCTTAGCACGTTCAGCTGCCATACCAAAATTCAGTCTATCACCAGTATAATTCTTTACTATAAGCAACACACCAGCGCTATTCCCGACACCAACAGCGCGTATTGCTGCCAGAATTGATCTTGTAGGAGGTGAGGTAAAAACATCGCCAGCAACAGCAGCAGTGAGAGCACCACGACCAACAAATCCACCATGCGATGGTTCATGACCACTACCACCACCAGAGATTAAAGCAACAATACCTCGCTTACGAATACACTGTACATCACTACGAATTACAACACGATGGTTTTTAAGTAGTTGTATATTCTTATTAGAAAAAACTAGACCTTCTAATGCTTCGTCAACTACTTCAGAAGGTTTATTAATAATCTTTTTGCTTGAAACTGCGCTTGCATCCGCCATCTTGGATCCAGGAGATCTCCCGGGTATTTGTCCACAGTCATGGAATGACCCTCGGTTACTTACCCCTGGTACAACTTCCGTGATCTAATTCACTGGTACCATTATTATAAATTGTACTAATATTATTTTCGTCAAAATTCAAAAATGCTAAATTCAGTGCAAGCTTTCGTTACATTAAAGTGCATATAAACCCAAAATTTTTATCATCTGAATCGTTCTACATAAAGCAAACAGTTGTTCAGTGAAATATTTTTTTGATTGGAGCTATTCTTCAATGTTTTTTGACGATTCGCATTTCTAGTATGGTAATGAGACGACGTCTATGTAGGCATTTGGCTTTCTTTCTCTTTTTGGCAAGATAAACTACCTGAGAATTTTTGTGGAAAAACTCATACAATATGGAACATGTTGTTCAAACACACCATTAATGGAAGAATTGGGTCATGTCACTCCTGCAAATAAATATTGTATAGATAATGATGACTACTTTGGCGTCATCTCATTACCATTTTGAAAACAAAAATCTCTATTAAAGCAATAAAGGTTGCTCCAATCTAAAAAATATTTCGTTGTTCAACTATTTGCCAAAGGTAGAACGTATTTAGATGATAAAAAAATTGGGGTTATACTATATGCACTTTAAAAAACAAAAACAAAAATTCAATATTGCAAAACTTCGACGAAGAATCGTTTAGCCTCGTCCACACATATCCGGATTTTTTTGAAGACGCAACAATTTTTTACTGATTAGCCTTCCGTCCACAAGTATGAAACGGTCATTTGAAAAACGAAACTTTTCGAAGACTCTCCAAAGTAAAACTTTTGTTTTCGTGTGGACGCGAATTTTGTTTTTAAAACGGAGAAGAAAAGCTGCGTTTTCAAACGAAAACGAAAACGCGCAGACAAGGCATAAAAGAAAAGCTACTTATACGAATAGATTAGTACATTAAACTTTACTTCACATAGCTACCCATGGACCATGACTCAGGCAGGCTGAGTCATGCCAAGTCATAGACGCAGGGAAAATTGAGATAGTGAGAACTGACCCCATATCATGAGATCAAATCAAGCGAGGAAGGCAAAGTGCACAAAGTTGTGAGACAAAATTAAATTTGAATGTTTTAAAATAGAGGAAAGAAGAGAGTAAACTAGAAGGTGAGTAAAGTCACGATGCATTGCGTCAAAGTTCACGCTTGAAAAATGTTGGGTAATTGAAAGAGCATGAAGCAAACAAGCCGAATAATGCAGCATGAGGTCAAATTGAACGTGCGCAAGATGACCAAGTTTTGCGTCGTATGTGATAGTATCATTATCAAGTCAGATACTAACAGCTGGAGCACTGACCAACACGTAAACGCGTCTCAGATTGCAGAAACTATACACGTTCACTATAAATAGTCACACAGAGAGGTTCTAATCCACTTATCTACGTGCGAACTGGCGTAGTTGATCATGTTGAAATATATTTGGTCTTACTTAGTAAACGCATCTTAGTTTCTACAAAACTTTAACTGAGTTAAAAGTTGCGCGTTCACTAGCTGGCCGTGGGATACTATACAAAATATACCTCCAGGGCGCTAGACACCTTAAGGTCAGTAGATCAAATATTAATTCATTCATCTTCATGTATATTTTGCTGCTATTACACGTTCTATCATTTGTGCTCAGTGTTGAACGATATCAAACAAAGCAATGGTACAAGGTTTACTACAATACAATACCAGGAACATTGCTAGACTAGACGCAAACATGGGATAGCAGGTTATAATAATCAGTGATAGGTTACACCATATATGTAATAATATACATTATTGTACATATAGTCACAGAATAGAAATACAACCAGAAGACCAACTCACGTCGGAACCTTTGAAGTTTATGTCCTCGCGCATGTCGCCTCGCGCATCTTGATTCCTCGCCATCCTACGCAATCCTGGCAAGTTCCCCCGGCAGTTTGGGTTATTACAAGAAGGGTAAAACTGCCGGGGGAACTTGCCAGGATGGCGTCGGATGGCGTAAAATATCGCGCCTGCGCATTGAAGAAATGCGGACAAATTGTGACTCGAGTTGGACTTCTGGTTGTATTTCTATTCTGTGATATAGTTGAAGATTTCGTAAGCGCCACCTCGGGGATGTGTAAAAGTGGTCGTAACTAGAGCTGATAGTTTACGAGAAGAAAGAAAAAGGTCCAGTTCATAAATCTCAGAGGTTGTCGCAATCTCGTACCCAGAGCCAACTTCCCCCCCCGGGAAACCCGCGCGGCCGGGCATATTTGGCTCTGGGTACGAGATTGAGGTTGTCGTTGTGAGAACTGGTCATTTAGTACGAGAGTGGTCGCAAGGAGAGCTTCAACGTTAACTGTACACATACCCTAGCCTGCGTTGCAGGCGTTTCGTTTTGGGGGAGGGCGAGCGGTAGCGTTTGGGGGTGGACGAGTGGTAGGGCGACTACCGCTCGCCCGCCCCCAAACGAAACGGCAACACATCCAAAACATTGAAAACTATAAAAAGCTGCCGTTTGGGAAGACACAGAGTTGCCTGCGGAGGAGGCTAGTTAATTCTAGGCCATTTCACAATTAACGATAATCATGAATTCTACATGAGAGGATATGCTGCAAATATTCATAGTCATATGTGTATCTCTAAGCGGAACTGCGGAAGCATTGGGATAGTTGAAGTGATGTCAAGACTCAAGAGTGGTGGGTAGACATGCGGAACACGTACGTATACTCCTATCACTGCGTGCAGCCGGTGCATGCAGGTAATCATGGTCGTCCTCACGTTTACTTCTAAACGTAAACAACGTTATTAAGTTATTGAGCAAGTTATCGAGTAAGGTATTAGTTATGCCCCGGGTGACACCCATGCCCAAGAAAAACTATTCGGATAAGCTAGAAAGACCTCACTACACCAAACCCCTCCTTCAAAGCCAGCCGACATCAAATAAAAAAAATAAACAGAACTTTAAACTTCGCGTATCAAAGACTTCCTTTATAATAAAAAACTTAGCTTAAAACAATATAAGTCCTTCCTTTGGAGTTTAAAGTGTACTGTTTTCATTTTCCGTTTAAGCAGAATAATCTCTTTTCTTATTAAAAAATCATTTTCATTGCAGTTTATAATACTATTTTCATTTAATGAAACATTGAAACTGAAAGGTAATCAAAAGCGAACATGATTAAAGCAAGACATTATAAGAAAAAAAATATCAAATTAACGACAGTCACAATTTAATATAAAAGTGGATGGAAGAAGAAATGAAAAAACAAAAGAAATATAATCATGGGTTTACATGTAACTCGTCTCACTAGCTGAGGTTTTCTCAGAGGAGACGAAGCTGATCGTTGGCGTTAGCTATAGGATGAAAAAGGTGTACTTCTGCGGACAAGAACTAAGAGTTCGAGAGATGGTTTATCGAATATATGAGGAAAGTCCACAAAGAAAGCAACTTCCGCAGCGAAAAACCTTCTGTGTGCCATACTGATGACACAGCAATTAATTTATTCATGGAATTAGTAAATAGATTAGCCGCAAATATATAGGGTCAGCTTAAGAGCCGTCAAGACTAATTTTAATCATTGATCAGTTTTTTCGTCTCGGGACTAGTCACCCAGGCGATACGTTTGAACTTGAGAAATGAGCGAGTAATATCTTATCCATTATTTTCAAGTGTGTGATAATATCTGGATTAATGATGATTGTTAAGTTTTGAGTAAAGTGATTTGTGGCGAGGTAAGAACAACACTTCAAAACACAGCAAGTTATCACTAATAACATGCAATTATGTCAATTTTCTTTTTAGATCTTCTAGTGAAAATCGTATTTGTTAAAACAAAGAATAACTCTCGCAAAGATGGTCAATTCAATTGGAAATAGCAGTAATGATACTACAACCGAGTTCTCTCCATCTCCTGCAATATATGTGTTAGTTGTAGTAGTAATTCTGACTACAATTGCCTCAGTTTTGGGGAATGTAGTGGTGCAAGCAGCCTTCTGGAGCACAGCCTCACTCAAAGCTTCATCTCCAGCTACGTTAGTAATGCTTCTAGCAGTCGTGGACCTTTGTATGGCCATATTCGTCATGCCGTTCGTCGTTACAACCGCTCTTCACGATCAATGGTTTCTCAGTCACGGGTTATGTGTAGCTTCTGGCTTTATGAACACTTTGCTAACAGCACTTCAGTTTGGTGTCTTATTTAGCATTAGTATTAACCGCTTTGCGGCTGTTTCGTTCCCGCATCGCTATCAAGTGAAATGGAATACTAAAATAACTTATACAATGATGGTTATAGTCTTTGGACATTGTTTACTCTGGTCCTTAATGCCATTCTTCGGCTGGGGTGGTTATGATTTTATTCACGGCACTCTTTACTGTAACATCAATTGGTCAGAACATAAAAGCCACTCTACAAGTTTGTTCGTTTTCTGTTACATCATTCCAGCGTTTATTGCTGCCGTACTTTATATCATAGTTTATATTAAGATACGAAAGATGGCCAAAAGTACTATGGCGCGTAAGAGAGGAAGCCAAAATGACATTCGAGCGGTGAAAAGTTCACGAGATGAAGACAGCAGTAGTGATATTCATGGAAGGAGTGTCACAGATACTTCATTTACAATGAACATAAAAGGTACGTGTAACAGCTGTTGCCGCATTTGGTTACTAGCTATTGCAATAGTGTCGCAAGACGTCGTGAAGAGACAGTCTGGCAGAATGTAGGTATAAAACATCTAACAACTGTTAAAGACAGCCAAGAGACAAAAAACAACAACTGGAAATACCACAACTAGAAGTCAAGTAACACTTTGTAACAGCAATACTGTTTCAGTGTTGCCAAATGAAAGCTATAGTCTTAATATTCAGGTATAATTTGAAAAAAATAAGGCTAATTTTATGAATATAGGATAGGATAGATATTTGTTGTGTAATCATTATATCCTTAATAACACTAGGAAGGTTTTCAGCTGGTGTGTAAGAGTTAAAATATCACAGCATCATGCCATTTCCGCTGCATGCATGCATATGAAATATTTTATATAATAATAGCTTGTAGCAGTTACAGAAAATCGCTATAGTTACACGCGAAACTGATCATCGTGGTTAAGAGTCAACGCATGGTTCCTCATATAATTTTAATTTCATATATCTAGTGTTATTAGTACAAACTAACGTTTCAAGCCAAAGTTAAAATATGGTAGACTACCAAGAATAGTTTTAATAACGAAATACTGACGTTTCGAGCAGAGCCATCCAAGGGACGAACTCCACATGAACTGCATGGACAAATGCAAATTAACAATATCCTATATTCACTTGCATGGAATTAAGTTCGTGCGAGGTTCCGGCGTTTGAATGTCCAACTTAGACTGTCATTCCTTTCAGGGGGGAATTTCAATTGTATATGAATACGTGTTTTGATATGATTATTATATAATATTAACGTTCACTGTTACATTGTCAGAATATCAATGTGTCTATTCCATAAGCGAAAACCACAACCTAAGCACCCCATTGCGATGGCTGGAGTGTTCATTCTAATTGCCGATTATAAGTACATGTGAATAATTTTTAGTTGCCTTGATATGATTTTTGGAAAAGTCTGGAAAGTCAAATTTACGTCCGATGTACGAAAAATTTATGAGATGCAGCACCGGGACTAGTTGAATTATACCTTCAACATTTACAGAAAGAAATGCCACTTCGCTACATTATTATAATTATTGTTTTCCTTACGTCAACTCGCTCTTGAAACAATCACTCTTGAAACAATTGTTTAAGACTAAATTTAGAATCAATATACTTGTAGTGTTTCCCGCTCCCCCACGTCTCACCAAAGACTCAGTCTCTCTTTCGGTTAAACAAAAAGAAGAGCACTCTTAATTATTTTTTTAACACGTTGGACTCCTGCTTGTCTCCCACAGTCATTTATTATAATAATTTTATCGGGTATTGTGGTGTATTTTGCGGGCTAAGATGGTGAATTCAGCGGGCTAAAATATATTTTATTAATTTCCCTTGCAGGCAAGAAAATGTATGAGAGCAAAACTTCCGTCAATCAAGTCCGTCGTCATAGAAACAGAGAATCACGGGTGACAAAAAGTCTTTTGCTTGTTGCTATAGCATTCGCCATCTTCTGGTTACCAAGGGGAATGGTCAACTTTTGGGCAGTGGTAAGCGGGCGCGAGTCTGTACCAAAGTCCTTGGAATATCTGACCACAGTATTTATTTTTATGAATAGTTTCGTTAACCCTATTATTTATGGTTTGTTTCATTATGAATACAACAAAGCCTTTCGACGTATATTACGGTGTGGGAGAAGATGTGTTATGGGAAGTATTTCCTTATAAATACAACCAAAAATTTCACACATATATTACGGAGTAAGAGAAAGTGCATGTATAACGAAACTTTTGTATACTGAATCGTACAGCGAAGACTTTCTCAACACATATTAGGTGTGAGGGATGGTATGTAACGGATATTAATTTATTATCGAGTCGGTTTTCTTTGTTCTTTCGAGGTCTTTATATCGCATAAAGACCTTGAATAATAATTAGATACGAAATGAAGAAAAAAAACAAGGAAAATCTTTGTCCAAGGTGGAAAAACAAGACAAAACTTTGTTGGAAAACCTCCTCGATAATAAATTAAGTCAGATAAATCCCTCGAACGTCGGGATGTATGCGATATAAAGCCCTCGGACGCTGCGCGTCCTCGGGTCTTTATATAGCATACAGCCCTCGTTCTCGGGATTTATCGATTACTTAGTTCAAATGTCACAAGGTTTTGTCTTTATCTGTATACTTCCCTGGGCTTTATACAGATAAAGACCATGTATTTATAATGACAATTCAATTGAGTTGAGTTTACGCGCCTCGGGAAGTATGTGGCTTATAATGCCTCGGTTCTTGGTAACATAGTTGATAGAACATACATGGTTTGGAAACTCGTCCAAAGTGATTGTTCTATGTTTTTGTTCAAGTTTATGGAAATTTGTGCAATTTCACGGTGTTGTATTTTCTGTATAATGAAGCAGTCATCCACTAGCAACGCTCGGGTTTAATTAGTGAGTTGCTTCATCGTCACGTGTTGTGGTGCTTCGTCGTCACGTGTCCATAGAATTTTCTTCCATATCAGGAATTCCATTGTCAGTTCAACATGACCATGCTTCATGTTGAAAGACAACAGAGCTTCCAAACATGTATATGTTCTATTAACTATATTAGTGGTAATTAACTCTTATACTTTATCAACAAACACTGTCTCCGCACACATTACGGTGTAAGAGAAGAAGCGTTGTAATAATGTGTTTTATTTTAATACCCGTAAAACATGCACATATTGTAACAATTACTGTAAATAAATTAAATACGTTGAACATCGCGATATATTGTGAGTGAAAATTCATGAAAATCCTAAACTTTTTCATTCCTACAAAATTTACTTTTGCGCGCATAATAATCTCCTTCGTGACGCTCAGATTCAAAGCACATTTGAGCAACAACTGATAACTTCAAGCATTGCTTAAATACTGATTAAAAATTAACATCTATTTTAACTCAATGTTTATTGTTTTTTGGAAAAGATATCACCCAATATCTATTTTCATCAGTTTACTGAACATCATGCACGTACATTATAAACCATGCGGCCTGTACTGAAAATTAATTACTGTATACAAAGTTATATATTCGAAATTCATTAATCCTTATATATGAGATATATCATTCCTACAAAATATATTCCTGTTTGTGATTGGCTGTATATGAAGAATTATGCACACCTTCTTTAAGCTGGATTTCCATTAAGTGTAAAATATCGCGCGCTCGACTTTTCTATTGTACAAACTGAATAGTTTTCTACTTCGTTCCACATGGAAACTCACAAGAGAAAATAAAAAAGTCGAGCGCGCGACATTTTACGCATAGTGGAAATCCAGCTTTAGTGTTGTCCGCCTTAGCTTTGGTAGATAACACCTCGTTGGTCTGCAACATTCTTCATATCATAACCCAGCCTTATTATAATTATCATAACCTTATCATAACCCTTACTTATTATAAAATCAAATTACAATCAACACCCATTTATCAACAGCGACACCATTTTGATTTCGAAATGCATTATGGTCTATCCAGGGTAACAAGCTTAATGGACCTTAGCCTGGTACCCTGGCCCAATTTCAAAAGAAATATGGGCCAGGTAACCACTAATCTCATTCTCGCGTCATCAGGGCTAAATCCACTTATGACGATTGCAATGTCACTCATAGCCACTAAAAACGCGCGAAATTTCAACCAATAGGGAAGCAGAAGTCTTTAGTGGTTACCTGGCCCATATTCTTTGATTGGGCCAGGGTACCAGGCTAAATGGACCTTTAACCTTATAGAAAAACCCCGCAATGGATTCTGGTAGTTCGATATATATCTGGTACTCTAACTCCAGTCATTAACAAAGTCAGAATTTTCGTACATCACGACGGATTCAGTCCCTTACGCTTGGTGTTACCTTTTGACCACGTATGGAACACTGATTCTCACACTGCAGGGTTGCCGTGTAAGTCTGCCACCGCAAAAGATATGCTATATAACACGCATATATATATATATATATAATTGTCAGTTTTTCCTCGAGGCAAAGGTTGCACCATTTTCCATCATATGGTCGCTTCTTAAGAATGTTCCTGCCTACAAAGCTGGTTCCAGAAGGTGCAACCTTTGCCTCGAGGAAAAACTGACAATTATGAAAAACAAGAACAATTCACTATTGAACAAACGATCCGAACTATTCACCAAGTGCAGACATGAAACACGATACCTAATATCACACTGTAAATAGAGAGTAGCTTCACCAGATCTGTCAGTTGCCTGACGATCGCTTTACTGCGTGAAACTCCGAGTAGCACAGCAAGTCTACCGAATAAATAAATATATATCTATATATATATATATATCTATATATATATATATATATATATATATATATATATAAGGGCATTGCGCCTCGCCCCAGCGAAAAAATCTCAACTACTCTTGGGGTAAAGGCCCTGTTACACTGTGCAATCTTTCATGCAACTTGTCTCGCAATGATGACTCATGCAGCATTGCAAGTTGCTTTCCAATGATTTAGATTTCGATAAAAGCGGGTAGACTGGGGAGAGGCTCGATTGAGTGTCAAATCATAACAAAATATTGCGAGATAAGTTGCTGGAGGGGTGTTACACGGTGCAACACTGAAACAAATTGCTGCAATTATTGCAGAAAGTAGAACTGATTCTACTTTGTGCAACGATTGTTGCAACTTGTCTCGCAACGATTTTGACCATTGCACAGCATGTTACACGGTGCAATGGTTCATGCAACGAGACAAGGTGCCTGAAAAATTTCACCGTGCAACATGGCCTTAAGAAATATGTTTGTCGCTTCTTTCATACTTCAGTCAGCGAGAAACTCTAAACAGTTTGTAAGGGAACGAAGAGCGATGTAATAATAAAAAAGCGGACTTTACTTTCTGTCCTAGAGTTGGCGTTCCAGTTACGAAAATCGAGTTCACTGATCTACACTAAGCAATCATCTTTTTCAGTTCGTCACTCTGGATAGACCATAATGCATTGCGAATTCAAGATGGCGTCGTTATTACTTACTCCTCCATTCAGTAGTATAGGAAAAGGTCTTAAAACATGAAGTCCGGGATGATTGGGTCGTAATTGATTGGAAGATTATCTGAACAATCTTCATCACTTTCTACACAATCAATCAGTTTTAGTTGTTTATCCAAACAGATCATGACTTCTTGTATTTTTTGTTTGCTCTGTATGAAAAACAAAACAACACAAAAAGATCACTAGAGAATCACGCTGGTTCAAGAGGTTTTTCAGAGAAGAGAAAACGGAGGGAAGGGAAATCCTGTGATTGGTTGACAGCCGCTGTTCATTGATTGTGCAGCGCTAATAGACTTAAAGGCACAGTGCAGCGTGTCACGTGATAAATAAAAACAGCATTAATTTTTGTTATTTTGCGCGGGCGCACTTCTACGAAATGGCGGAAAGTGAAGAATTCGGCTCTATTCTGGAGGATAGCGATATGATTTTGGATGAAAGAGAGGGACACGAATCTGAAGAATCTGATGAGGTTTGTAGAAATTTATTCAATTTGATTTTGTTAATGAATTTTTTCAATTAAAAAGGTCTCAGTGCGCATGCTCGTGTACGCTGGCAGTGCACTGTGCCTTTAAACAACGGCCGTCTGTATTCCTATTGGAGGAAACTCGTCCCTTGATTGGCTACTAAAAATATAATCATCTGTATTCTCATTGGAGGAATAGTAATAGCGTATCTTGATTGGCTATTAAAAATATAATCATCTGTATTCTCATTGGAGGAATAGTAACAGCGTATCTTGATTGGCTACTAAAAATATAATCATCTGTATTCTCATTGGAGGAATAGTAACAGCGTATCTTGATTGGCTACTAAAAATATAATCGTGAGTAAACTGGATTGGTTGGTGGATAATTTAATTAAGCACAAACTTACGTCGGATTTACAGCAATGAATATAAGGTCTGTGTCCCAAACCATTTGCGATTGCTTTACGAATGTCACCAAGCTAAATATAAACAATTCAAAGCTAAAGACAGCACTAGTTTACAGCTTCAGTTATAACTCTATCTTAGCTCTTTAGTCACTGTATTAATGACTCAGATCTTATGTAGCAATTATGTTGCATGCATAAAAGCTAGGTGAGGTTTTCTCTATATCCATGAGCTCGTTAAAAGACAGACAATACAAAATTAGACTCATGGCAAAACTGATCCATTATTCAGGTTATTCTTTCTGCTTGAGGTGGACAAAAACGGCTCCTTTGTTACTTACTTTGTCTAACACAAGACAAAACGAAACGAAAAATTGAATTACCTCGTAAGTTTTGGTTTTTGAAGGAATAATTCCAGCGTCATGTAACATACTAACGTTTCAAAAACAACAAACAAAATATATTAATTTTGTAGAAAAAAAACGAACTCACAACATACATGAAACGCGTTTGACTGCATGAACCATACACCTAATACCTTTACAACCATACCACTAACCATACAGCTACCATACCCAGTACCGTCGAGAGGGTAGGCGGCGTAATAAGCCCGGGGCCCGCGCCCAGAAGGGGCCCGCTAAAAATTAAGTCTATGAAGATATATCATATATTATAATAAGTATCAAAAACTTACCGCTGGGGCCCAGTAAAACCTTGGTAAAAATATCGGGCCCGCACGCAAATTATGACCTGAGGGCCGTTTTGGCTCTCAACGGCCTTGACCATACCACTAACCATGCAGCTACCATACCAACCAGCATACCACTGAACCATGCAGCTACCATACCAACCACCATGCCATTAACCATGCAGCTGCCATACCAACCAGCATACCACTGAACCATGCAGCTACCATACCAACCACCAT
The DNA here is from genome assembly GCA_035771165.1 of Paragorgia papillata. Lineage (NCBI taxonomy): Eukaryota > Metazoa > Cnidaria > Anthozoa > Scleralcyonacea > Coralliidae > Paragorgia > Paragorgia papillata. Next base: position 1,020,948 of record JAWNZC010000007.1, read on the forward strand.
GCCATTAACCATGCAGCTGCCATACCAAACACCATGCCATTAACCATGCAGCTACCATACCAACCAGCATGCCATTAACCATGCAGCTGCCATACCAACCACCATGCCATTAACCATGCAGCTACCATACCAAACACCATGCCATTAACCATGCAGCTGCCATACCAAACACCATGCCATTAACTATGCAGCTACCATACCAAACACCATGCCATTAACCATGCAGCTGCCATACCAAACACCATGCCATTAACCATGCAGCTACCATACCAAACACCATGCCATTAACCATGCAGCTGCCATACCAAACACCATGCCATTAACCATGCAGCTGCCATACCAAACACCATGCCATTAACCATGCAGCTGCCATACCAACCACCATGCCATTAACCATGCAGCTGCCATACCAACCACCATGCCATTAACCATGCTGCTGCCATACCAAACACCATGCCATTAACCATGCAGCTACCATACCAAACACCATGCCATTAACCATGCAGCTACCATACCAAACACCATGCCACTAACCATGCAGCCACCATACCACTATGAAAACATTACATGTACGGTACTGTAAGAAAAGCAGTTTAAAATGTATAGTTAATGAGAGACTCATACAATACCTTAGTAAGTCATATTTCTGATTTAATTCCAGTCCAACAGCAAAATATTTATGTTCAGAATTAAGAGATGGTAAGTCAGTGCAACAAGTGCCATGTTTGGACCACTCATGTTCCCTTGGTTGAAGATAAATAATAATTCAAACAGTGAAATAAAAATAGTGTGTTGCGTAGGCAGTGTTGAAACAACAATTGAAATTTTTCTCTCTGATGAAGGGCCTTCGCTCGAAACGTTAGACTTCTACGTTCTCTGTTTCGGCAGTATATCTAACCTTACTATACTTCAAAAATAATAATTATTCTGTCTGTCTGTTTCAGACTGTCTGTCCATCCATCTGTCTCTCTGTCCATCTATCTCTGCCTGTCTGTCTGTCCATCTGTTTGTTTGTAATTGTTTGTCTGTTTGCATGTCTGTCCATCTGTCTGTCTGTCTGTTTGTTTGTTTGTTTGTCTGTCTGTCTGTCTGTCTGTCTGTCCATCTGTCTGTCTGTCTGTCTGTCTGTCTGTCCATCTGTCTGTCTGTCTGTCTGTCTGTCTGTCTGTCTGTCTGTCTGTCTGTCTGTCTGTCTGTCTGTCTGTCTGTCTGTCTGTCTGTCTGTCTGTCTGTCTGTCTGTCTGTCTGTCTTTCTTAAATTTAATAATAATAATAATTAATAAATTTGAATATTTACCAGAAGGTAATTCTTGAATTAGTGTTGAAAAGTTGTGGCCAGTAAATTAACAGCTTGCTTTCAATATCCTAAAAAAATATGAGCTAGATGTAGGTGCATAATTATTATACAAATTGTAAGTTTCAATCTACTCTTCAAAGATCACAAATTACAGTTCATTGATTGTAAGCTGACTTTTAGAAAATTTAGTTATTAGTTTTTAAGAAAAAAATTTTTTTTCTGGTACCAAAATTTGTATTTCTTCAAAATGCCAGGATCTGTTGCAGTACTGAGGTTCCTCTGTTTTTCCAAGTGTTGGCCTACACAATAGACATAAAAATAGTCCAGTCTTAAATAAATAACATATACTACTACTACTCTATGGTTTTAAGTCTTCTTTTCCCCAGTCCTGGGGGTTGGACTTAAGCGGCTAACCAGCTGGCTGCAGCTGCTCTCACACAGCTACTGTGCTACTTGCACCTGTCACTAGCCATATCACTGGTCAGGTCCCAGGATCGCAGATCCTCCTTAATGGTATCTCACCATGTCTTCCTTGGGCACCCTCTGCTGATTCTACCATCCACCCCAAGTGTGGAGCACCTCTTGATCCAACCGTCACTGCATTGTATGTGCCCAAACCATCAAGATTAGACAATTGCTTCACACAACTTTATCTAAACTAGAAATCCCAAGACATTCATACAGGGTGGTTGTGCTGACCCCATCAGCCACCATGACTCCACAAATCCACCTGATCATCGCATGCTCATTTAGTTCCTTTAATATAAGTAACATTTATTACATTTTGGTAATTGAATTAAAATAGCAACCTACCACAATCCATGAACTGTCCAAGTTTTTACACCTTCAGGAATCTGGCATGTCTCATGTTTGGTCAAATCCTAATGCAAATTTGTGTTCAAATTTATTTAAATTGGCAACAGATTAATAAAGGTTTTCAGTGTTTCAACACCTGTCTACCATTTTGTAATAATTACGTGGTGAGCCTTAATAAAGAGGGATTGAGTTCTGAGCATATTACAACACTTTTTCAAATCATAAAGGAGTGCAGAAACATGAGAAGATGCATGGAAACATATAAGAAGGCAAAAAGAATGAAGGAAATTGGGAAGGGAAGAAGGGTTAAAGTATTTGGCTTTCCATCAAACATTGCTGATGTGCTACGATATTTTCAGTGCTTTGTTGTTCAGAACTCGCACAAGCTTATAAATGTATAGAAGAATCTGTGGCTGAGAAAGTGGCTTCTGCAGTCATGCCAATTCAGTTGTAGTCACTGGTGCCAATTAACACTATACCATTGAACTATATTAAAATGGTTGGAACTTAATTGGAAGGTTCTTAAAAATGTCAAATAACATGAAAACTTACATCATCACAAGTACAAACACTTTGCGCCCATTGTTGAGTGTAGACAAAATGATCATAATTATAACCACTTACAGATATGAAAACACAAGACCTACGTAAACAGACAAACAGAAATTGAAATTTAACCTGTCCATTCTGTGAGGGACCCCACAAAGGCATAGATCAGGGCCTTGGCATATATAGTATGTGTCAGAATAACTTCTAAAAGGTGTTTTAAAGAGATTAAAGAGATTTAATATAGGGTGAATGTTTCTATATAAGAGAATATACAGCTTTTAGATGGACTGGTTCACCACCAGACGAGTCTGAAGTGGACAAAATAGCCCTCTACAGTTGCTGATAGTGTAGCTTGCTAGACACTACATTTTCTAGTCCTTTCTTCGACCAAAATGCAGAGACCGTGTAGAATTAAAGGAGCATAAATATGTATATAGCTACTGCAAAATATCCGTGATATCTGAGTTTTACGAAGAATTTGAATAGATACTTACACAATAAGGCAAAAAGAAACGCCAGTAAAAGTTATAAACGACATTATGAAATTCTCAAATATGATCCACTCGTGACTACACCAAGATTTCCTGAAATTAAAAGAAAAATTTAGCAGTCTATTTATTAGAAATTGATTTAGGTTTCGCCAAAAGAAGATCAACTCGTCAACGTACGTGAAATGTTCCTGAACAAGTTCAGTGTTCTAGTGAGCTGACTGAGCTCGAGAGTGTGATGTTTAGTTTGTATATACCGGCGAATGAATGACGACAAAGAGACGCTGCATGCCCTTTGAAAATAATTGGTCTTTGTTATTTCCGGTGTTTACATGTCACGACAGTAGGGAAGAACCACTCAGCGTTGGGGAGAACCATGGGCAATAGATTGAGGCCTTTACTTTCCTAAACAATCTTTCTTTTGCCTTTGAACAGTCAGACTTTTAGTTTGACACGATTTTTATACAGGTTATGAAGCATTTGTGGTTAACGTCAGACAATGATGCAAGTTTCATAATTGACATACCATTTATCAATATTATTCAAATGATTTCTACTGCTTCCTGCTGGCTGCTTCAAGCGGCTTTCAAGCCCGGATAAGACGCTCAAGTTCAGAAGTTCAAGTTCAGAAGTTAAATTTTATGTGGGTGTTTATAGCTGAGACAGGAAGGCTTGTCACGACTCACGAGTTCACAAATAGTTTGCAAAGATATATTTTCATTTCACGAATCACAAATTGAAAACATAAATTGATTGCATTTTACAAAACCCTTTCAATCACAAATTGAAAACATAAATTGCATTTTACAAAACCCTTTCACGTTTATATAAACATTTATAAACCATGATTCACAGAACCATATTTCTCTAAATCATGATTCACAGAACCATATTTCTCTAAATCATGATTCACAGAACCATATTTCTCTAAATCATGATTCACAGAACTATATTTCTCTAAATCATGATTCACAGAACCATATTTCTCTAAATCATGATTCACAGAACTATATTTCTCTAAATCATGATTCACAGAACAATATTTTTTAAATCATGATTCACAGAACTATATTTCTCTAAATCATGATGCACAGAACTATATTTCTTTAAATCATGATTCATAGAACTATATTTCTCTAAATCCTGATATATAATATAGATCGCTACCAAGTGTCGTTTACCCGACCGGGCAAATGTTCTGTCAATATTTCCGGTAGGAGAAAAATCTATAAAAGGAGCAAACTCAAAGAGAGTGGAAAGTAGTGTAGTTTGAATTTAAAATTTCACAAGGTAAACGACAAGCGATTAAATCTGAAAATAATCTTGGAATTTCTTCATTTTTTTTAACGATTTCTACGGTTTAGCAGTGTTTGAGTCTTCTGCCTTAGGAGAGAAAACCTGATCTAGTCATCTAGGATATTTAAACATTGATTGAAAGTCGAAGAAATTGTGTTGTTATGGCTACTGTGACATCTAAATGGCAATTTTCAGAGGACGAAATTCGTGCAAAGTTAGAAGAACTTGGATATAATAATGTGCCGGGTAGTGCATTGAAGGAGTTTTCTGATGGTAAGAAGCTGTGGGTATTTAGAATCTAATGATGCATTAGATGATGGAAGATAACCAAATGTGATAAAAAATGGTTGACTTATTTTATATTTTCAATACCACATGGCATATAAACTGGTCTAAATTTAATACACTAGATCATGAAGATATTGTATATGTATTGAAAGAACATCTTGATTGTATAAAACAGAGGGTGGGCTCCCAAAACTAAGCTGGTTTTCAAGATTAAAGCTGTGTTTGGATTATAAGAGATTATTAACCAAGAACAACTCGGGTCTAGCTGTATGAGACAATATCATAGGTGAGGCCATGTGCATACAAAAGACTGAAGTATGATATTTTCTGTACAGACCAAGTAAACAAATTTAATAAATTGGAAACAGCGGTCAATATACCAAAAAGGGTGGAAATAAATTGCTGGAAGCAAATAATATTTTTTATAAATATAAAACAATATTTGATAAGCTCTGTGGTCAATATGATTAATTATTACGAATTTTGGTTGCTTTAGATCTACATAGACTAATTTCAACAGAAAGTAGTAAAGAAAGTCTTCTTGTGGGAGACTATAGCTCATCAACTGCAAGCAGTTTCAACAGCTCAACATCAACCACAATCACCAGTGAACTATCAACATCTCATGGTAAGATCTACAGTACATCACCAACTCATTTTATTGTCAGTGTAAATATAACTAGGCATATATAATATATATTGGGTGAATTGCATCAATGCTAAATGCTTTTCCCTACCAAATCAATTACAGAAGATGAGCACAGACATAAAGCAGCTACCCAATATAGAGTCCCTTTGGTACATCATGATGAAGAAGTCGGTTATAATTATCAGGTACAGTACATTATAATATATTTCTATATTTTATTTACTTATAATTACCATTAACCAAATCATGTTGGTCTTTATCATCAGATGTGAGTAAGGTGTCGGTAAGAAATTTTCCCACCAAAATTATCCATTCTGTATGCTAAACTTATTGCATGGTTAGGTGGCAGTGTACGTACAGTCATTAGAATAATTTTCTCAGGATAGTCCTGTACCTTTATAACTGCATTCACAATGCTATCAGGAAATACCCAGGAAATACTTTGAGAGTATAATCATTTTATTTATTTGTAGAAGCAACTGTACCCAAATGAAAGCCAAGCAAAGCAACCTTATCCTCCATTTGTCAGATATAACAGTCAATACGTTGCTGCAGAGAAAGAAAACCAGACTGAGCGAAGACAAGATACAACACTCAGACTTGCACAGAAGAGAAAGGTTCTGAGGTGATTGACTGATGAAAATAAGTCATGTCCATACAGATAAAATATTTCACACTGAAGCATCGTACTGTATTGTGTAGGTTCAGGCCAGAATGTTGCATTCACATACCGGTATTAACTGATTAAACGACCTACAGCTAACTCTGACCTAAAATTATAGTTTTTATGTCAATTTATTCAACATTTTACTTGATTTGCAGAAGAAAAAATGGAAAAGCACAAGTGTTTGATGAATCATTTACAAACAATGCTTCAGGTAAAATTACCAACTTATAAATTGACTACCAAAATAACAGCTCAGGGTGTAGTGTAGATATAATCTTCTCAAATGAATTATTAATGCAATAATTCATGAGGAAAATTCAAAATAAATCAATATTTAATCAGTATTTAGAAATCAGAGGAAGATTATGGTCAAATTTAGCAAACTTTGAGGTTGATTTTCTCTTAAAATATTGATCCGTTTGAGAAGCTATATCCAACACTCATCAGTGTTCATCCTCCGATGTCTAAATACAGCCAAGTGGGTTAAAAAACCACCTCGTATTTTCAACCCGCTTGGCTGTATTTAGAAATCGGAGGAAGAACACTGACTCATGTTGGATATATTACATAAAACATTGAAAACAATTACTGATATTAGAAATGTGTTGTTTTTAGCAAATGATATATCAGGTGTAGAGCAAAGATTACTAGATCTTCCATTAAAAGATGAAAATGCAAGCATTAATGATGACCTGTCAGATGGTTTTTCAGCATGGCAACAAAATGGAAAGAATAGAAATGTTTTGCCATCTTGTGAGTTTAAGTTAATAATAAAAAAATATTAGATTGCGCTGTGACAATCAAAATTAGGTTGTAAAATTGACATTACCTCATTGGACTTCAAGCTAGAAATATTGAACAGCATTTTTTCAATGATTTTGATTGCAGTTATCAGACCAAGGTCAGGTGATCCGAGTAGTCGAGGTATTCACAAGACAGACCCAGTTAACAGGTGCAGTTATAAGTGTACATTCATTGTTAGTTGTTGTTTATTGTGGCATCCAAGCACCTTCAATGAAAATAAATAAATAGATAAATAAAAAATGAATTAATAAACAAAACTATAAAAGTGGTAACTACAGTGCTGTACACTGGTAAAATAAAAATGTCAAACTAAATACATGTACAGGAAGTACCATGATAATAAAACACAATATTGTAATTAGTGTACTTACAGTAATTAATATTTGGTTAATTCTCGCCCAGATATCATCAATTTAAGCAAGAATGGAGCTCAAATAAAGTACCAGGAGAAAAGACACACAAGAATTTGCGATGGTCCACAAGAGTAAGGCATACAATATACATATTAATTTCATTGCAGTTGTGTATCTAATTGAAGTATTATGTTGCATTCTTGCACCTGGGCCAATATTATTTTTGTACAAACAGATCTCTTAACACTTCGAAGCCTGAAGACGAGTCTTTAGTATTCTATTCTGGCTATTAAAATGCCAGACGATTTTATTCAGCACAGGGAGAGGTCCAGATCTCAAAGTTAAGGAACTGCTAAATAATTGTATCTGTTTTTATCTTTTTAGGAACAAATGCTGCAATATGAAACATTTGAGGTACAGCGTTAGTGTAATGTCGTGATACAACGTGTAGATGTAGGAGTTTTTCTTGATAGTATCATGGTTTCTAGTGAGAAATTAACATGTAACTTTGTTTTAATTTTAGAAACCTCGCCGTAGTTATGTTCCAAACAACTATGTCGCGCCAACAGACAAGAAAAGGCAAGCACTACGATGGGAAGTCCGGAGCACTCTTGCAAACATTTGACAAAAAAACCCCTTAATTTATAAATAATTTTCAAAACAAATTCAAAAACAAATTGCTATATATAGTAGACCAAATAAATGTGTTAACTCAAATGTTAGTCGCATTGATTTCTTATAGTTTAATTAATAAATATTTATGACAATATTGTGCTGGACTTGGCCCATTCCTCAGTACCCCTGAACTGTCTCTTCATACTACCATACCTCGTAAATTACTACTGGTTACAATTACTTTTTATTGACATACATGTACTGTACTTGTAAATAAGTTTAATTTAATTGAATTATTAAAATAATATATTACCATTTGTAAATTACATTGCACAGGGCCACATTCCACACGCATTTTTACGTTCTACAGTCGTTTGCACATAAAGCCCCGCACAGACGACCACGTTTTCCTTGACAAGTTTTATTTGTTCGTGTGCACGACACAAATTGACAAGTTTTTCCTTGACAAGGAGCCTTGTCCAAAGCTGGTCATGCCAGCTTTTGAACAAGGAAATTTGTTCGTGTGTATAGTCGTCAAGGATCATTACTGTCAAGGAAAACGTGTTCATCGTACACACGAGCAAGGAAAGTTACCAAGGAACTTGTCAAGAAAAACTTGGTCGTCTGTGCGGGGCTTAAGTGGAAACACCACCCATCAAAACATGTTCAAAAGTGAACCGTTTTGAAATTGACGCCGTGGGATTGGCAAGACGTGATTGGCTAAGAGCACAAACCATGTACGTATCTAAAGGAAACATCAGATGTTTCCAAGGAAAACTTTTTTGTTTGACGTTGAAATAGAATATATTTTGATGGGCGGTGTTTCCACTTTGGTGCAAATGACTGTAATCAATCATGTAAAAAAAATAGGTTCGTGATTAATCATGATGAAGTACGTGTGAACTGCAAAGTAGGTTGCAAATGGTAGAATCAAGTTCATAGTGAGTTAATTACACCAAATTTGCCTTTCTTAATAACCATCAAAATCTCCGTAGTCCTCCACATCACCTACAACAAAGTTTACCAATGTGAGAAATTTTTCTAGTTTAAGGGATGGCTGCTAAGGATTTTAAAAGTTTTAGTATCTTACCTTGTCCATATTCTTGCCCCATGAATTGAGCTGAACTAAGATGATTATCATCGTCATCATCATCTTCCAAATATTCTTGATCATGATTATCGTATTCTACAGGACCAGACTCTACTACAACATTCTTACCAACAACTTCATTCTCAGTTTGTGATGTTGATGGAATAGCGTCTGCCTCATAGGCTGAATCCAAAAACTAGAAAATAAAGCTTGAATAATCATGAAAGTCTGGTTTCATGTCTTTACTTTCGTACAGTACAGTTGCCACAGTCAACAGGACATGAGAACAGTATAGTACAGTATAGTACAGATGAGTACAGTACATATCGGGTGATGTGTTCAAAAAAGTACTATAGTTGTTTTTGAATCATGCATCACGAAGAAAATCGAATCGTGTAAATAGTCCTAGACGTAGACGCATGTACGCATTGCGTGCCTATTTTTATACAATATTATCATAAACTACTTTAAAAAGGCTGAGTTTGATATCAGTGGTACTAGAATGTAGTGCATTCGAATTTCTCTATTCTTTACTTCAAAATTTATCAGCATGTGAAAACTGCAGTATTGTACCTATACATAAATGTACAGTACCTTGACTCTCTTGGTAGGTATGCGTGGAAGAGTGTTCTTGTCTCTAGAAATTAAACGTTAAACAACTGTGATAAAACAAAAAGATAACTAAGTATGCACAGTTACAGGTGAAATACATAATTTTTTTACTGATGAAGGCTTCCACTCGAAACGTCAGTATTTCGTTATCAAAACTATTCTCCGCAGTTTACCACCTTTTCACTTTGCTCTATCTAAAACACTGCCTACACAGCACTCTATAGTTTTAAACATTTCTTAGTACGCCAAACAAGCACCTTTTCCTTCCTTTGTATCGGACTGGTATAGATGGTTGAACAGCTTGCAGTAAACTAACAACTGGTTCACTACTTGGTATTTCTAGTTCAGATTTAGATGGCTTTTCCAGTTCATTTTCTTTGTTAAGATTTCTTAAAACATCGTAGTTTATCTTGTGAGAAATCCTTTTTTCAATCAACATCTTTTCCACAGCTTCCCCAACGGAATTGGCTTTTTCTTTCGGTCGTTTTTTATAAGGTTTTCTGCGTTTCTAAACAATTGGAAAAAAGTCCGAGCATCTATTTAGGTATGTTGCTCCGCTATAGATAAGCTTGAGATTGGTTGATTTAATCTTGCAAAAGCACACCTTTTTATTCAATTCATTTTCCTCTTTCTCCTGAGCCTCCCTCTCTTCTTTTTCTAAATTTTAAGAAATAAATTAATAAGTTTCTCAATTTTAGACATTCTTACACGACAATAAGGGCTCACACACTCGACATTTCAAGTCCACAAAAAATTTTGTCTGGCACTTGCGATATATAGGCAACCTATTTTCTTGTCTGGCTTGGCCAAAAGGCAACCACTTTCTTCAAACGTTTGCAAGCTTTGAGTTGGCAACAATGCATGGTTTTTCTAACCTTTTAATTTCTCCAAATAATCCTTGTTTTCCTCCATCCAAACTTTAGTTTTCACTTCTACTTCTGGAGCAGTTAAGAGAAACTAAGAAAATGGATTGTTCATTTGATAAAACAAACATACAGTAATGTAACGTAATTAAAATCACAATTGTTTATCGCGAGAGTTGAAAAAATTCCTAAAAATTTACAATTTTTCAAGCTCATCAAGGACTCATTAACTTTAATCTTTTCACATGCATTCTTGTTGTGGAACAACTTTATCTTTTTACTTTGTCTAACGCCAGAGGATTTGCTCGTCAAGGGGAGACATCAGCAAGCCATGAGGAAAGAGTTAAGAAGGTAGATTTTTTCCCAATAATTACATGTATACTCACACCATCGAGCTCATCATCGTCAAGATCATCTAAATTGTCCAACACCTCCTCACTAATCTCTGTTTCCTGTTCTTCTTCAGTTTTGTCTGGAAACAAATAGAGAAAAGTTAAACCAGTCAATACTTCAAGGACATTGGAACTGTTATAGTTAGAAACATATATCACTTGCTGCCTATGTATTAGTAAATTCAGAAAATTTCCCAATATTCAAAACAAAATCATCCCAATGTTTCAAAAACACGGCTGAAAAAAAATCGAAATATACGGTTTGAGTCCTTAGTTTCTAACGTTTTGAGTGAAGGGCCTTTCTCTCTCACGAAGGGCCTTCGCTCGAAACGTTAGAAACTACGTTAAATATTTTCGGCAGTACTCAAAGTTTCAAACCTTACTATATTTCGATTTGTATTTCAACACTGCCTACGCAGCACACTACTTTTATTTCACTGTTTAAAAAAGGAATATATCTGATTAAGTCCGTGCAGTTTTTTGTATTTTTAATACCTTAATCTATATTTTTTTTGTTGTTTTCTTAAATAAAATTTATGCAATAATCCTGTTACCTTCTGCTAGATTTTCATTGCTATTTTCAAGAGTGACTTCTTTCTCCACTATCTCCACATTCTCTTTGTCTACATCACTTTTTAATTCACCCTCATCTTTATCAGCGAGTACGTCATCTTCACATGGCACAGCAGAAACAAGTTTTTCATTATTTTCACCGCAATCACCTAGTTCAGTGTCTTTAGAAGTACTGCATTCTGTTTCATCTGCAACTTTGGCGACTTCACTCTCTAAACTACTGCTTTCCAGACAACTTTCAGTTGAAATATCAGCTTCACATACTGGACCAACTTCCACTGTGCTTTCTTTTAAGGCTCTTGATTTACTTCTATTTAAAACATCTTCGATTTCACGTCTTAAGCTTTCTAATTCTTTAGCCAAAGCAGGTTTATCAACACCATTAATCTCATCCAATTGTTGCTGTTTGAGGCGTTGACGACCTTGCGTAAAACAAGGAGGGTCTTGCTCTTCCTCTAAGTCAATTGTATTAAATTCATCCACAGTAAGCCGTCCAGATGGAGTCTTTTTAAATTCACATAATCTTTTTCTAATTGTGGTATCACTCAATCGAACTATTTTCACAACTTGTTTGACAGTTCTACTAAAACCATGAAGTCTTGCAGCAACAAGCAACGCTGCACCACACAAACCAGATGGTCGTCGGCCATATTGAATCCAATCTCGTTTCATTCTACTTACTAATCTTAATGCTGTGTTCGTTACTTCTTGTTCCTTGTCGTTTAATTGAAATTGGTGACAGAAACGATGGATATACAAACAAGGATCTACCAAAATATAACCACACCAAATAAAATATAAAAATGTTAAATGTACTGTATATGGTAATTGTAGTTTTTAGCGTGAAAAGGTCGACTCACTTCATAAAAAATAAGGACAGTAGCACACTTTTTTGCCAGAAACATTAATTACTAACCTATGACAGGTAAATTTATGCATAGTTCATGTTGCAACTTCAAGAAAACCCTTCCTAAGACCATAACTTCAACCTAAAAATTTTATATACATTTAACTCACAAAATAATTATAATTATACAGATATTATAAATATTTACAGTACGTTCATATTGTACAAGTTTTTTTAATTTTAAACGTTTACCTGAAGTACATCACTAAAATCTATTAGAAGATCTTGTTTGAAGTCAAGAATTCAAAATACAGTTTCATAAACAAATATAGTAATACTGTATTTAAATGTAAAACAGTATGAAAAGTTGTGCTGATTTTTACATACAAAAAAGATGATTTTCTTAAAGGATACGCGGTGTTTTCTCTGTGCGACAAACCAGATATAAACATGCTGCAGCAACATGATTTGTTCTTCGTCCTTTGGTTAATCTTTTACTCACAGCGAGTTTAAAAAACATATATGCACTTTCAACACAATGATTATTAAGTTTAAGTTGGTTGGCAAGAGCTTGGAGCCGACGTTTTCCTGGAAAAACACATTTATTGTAAATTTTATAAAATTACCAATGAAAGAAAAAAATTCTCATTTTTTCAAAAACTATGAAAGATGGTAGACCAGAATTTTGGGGTACCCACATTCCATTAAAGTATTAGAGGTGTTGTACCATCATTTTCACCATCATTCCTATCAGGCATCACCATTATAACCACCATTATTACCACTACCACTATCACCACCACACCCACTACCACCATGACCACCAACATCAATCACCACCACCACCATACCACTACCATCACTACTACAACCACTACTATTACCACCACCACTAAAACCACCACTACCATCACCACTGCAACCACCATGATCACCACCACCCACTACCACCATGATCACCACCATCACCACTACAACCACCACTATCACTATTACCACCACTACAACCATCACCACCACCACCACGATTATCACCATCACCATCATTAACAAATAGAGTATTATAGGTGGGAGCTTTATAGTGAACTTCACATCCAGAACATCCCAGTGACCCTAGTAACCACAACAACAGACTGTGAAGTATATACCTTATAATTTAATACTAAACCTACCATTTTCTAACGTTACAGTTCTTGACTCTCTGCCAAACCCAGGTCTAAAACCTAATCCTTGTCCAACTTTATTCCCTACAAAATAACAAGCAAGGGAAATTAAGACAAACAATATAAACACAGCCTAAAGTTGTATTCCAAAAGCCTTTGCTTCATTAAAGCAATAATTACCTTCATTAGATACAAACTGCCCTATAACGCTTGAACCTCCAGCGCTATTGTCTTGAAATGTGACTTCAGAAACAATGACACTTTCCTCTAGAACTGAACCACAGTTAGTACAAACTGTGTCGCCACGAGATGGATCAAAATCAATATCACTACTACCACATGTTGAACATGCACGAGACATTGTTATTAACTCAAAAACTACACAAAATTAACAATTCAACACGAAGAAGAAATTGCCGGCCATATTGGATTTGGACCCTCGAGGGATAACGAGGAAATGGGAGACGAAAGGAGGTAAGTTGGGATTGCGAAGGTTACGGAGGGCGAGTCGTGAATTTAAGGGATGAAACCTGAAATATCCCTTTAATTCACGCCATACCATCTGTAACCCTCGCAATCCTTGGTCATAAATGCAAAAATATTTTTCTCAACTAGAAGAGTCAACGGTTGTTGTTTTTCTCCTGTTATTTCGTGGTTAAACAAGAGTTTTCGTATTGTGTATTGAGATTAGATCTACAAGAATGCCTGCTACTACAAAAAAGCCAGAAAAAGTCGAAGAAAAAGAGACAACTAGTGTAACTTTCTCGCAAGGACGAGGAGTTTATATATTTCCAAATGGCGACAAATACAGTGGTGATTACGTTCAGCTTCCAGAAATTGGTCTTCAGAGGCAAGGAAAAGGTGAACATGTCACTGGAGATGGAATGAGATACGAAGGAGATTGGGTGGATGATAAAATGCATGGGAAAGGAAAAATCATGTATTCTTCTGGAGCAGTTTATGAAGGGGAGTTTGATAAAAATTGTTGCCATGGCCACGGTAAATATACTTGGCCAGATGGCTCGTATTTTGAAGGAATGTTTAAAGACAATAAAAAGAATGGAGAAGGGAAATTTACTGATGTCAATAATCAAGTTTGGTTTGGTAACTTTACGCCAAAGTCTGCTCTTGGACTGAAATTCAAACTAAACATGTAACATTATTTTTAATAATTAAAAAAATATTTCTTCTATCTTGTGTATAAAATAAATTGTACATTACAAAATATTCATTCATAAAACATAAGTTAAAATTGTGTAGTAGCCTGCTACATATATGTTTGTGATTTTTGTTGTGTGCTGTTTTTATTGTTGATCTATTTTTGCTAATTATTATGATTAATATTATATACATGATGAAATTCCTGCATCCTGATTGGTCAAGAGCAGTGTAATTATAATATTTCTGCTAACTAATATGCATATGACATCCAAATGATCACAATTTAGTGAAGTGTAATTATTTTAACCAAAGCCAAATCCTTCGCAGCCTTCTGTGATAGCCAGATGAAGACAGCGATGAAATTCTTCATATGATGAATAATTTGGTACGACTAGTTGATTAAAACTGAAAAAGACAAAAAAAATATTCTTTTGTCTTTTTAGTTTAGTTTTCTATTGACAAATACCAATTATATGTGGTGGTGGTGGTGATGGTGGTAAAGATGGTGGTGGTAGTGGTGATGGTGGTGATGGTGATGGTGGTAGTGATGGTGTTGGTAGAGGTGGTGATGGTGGTAGTGATGGTGGTAGTAGTGCTGATGGTGGTGGTGATAGTAGTAGTGATGATGGTGGTGATGATGGTAGTGATGGTGGTAGTGATGGTGGTGGTGATCTAGTAGTGGTGATGCCATGGTGGTGATGGTGGTGGTGGTAATGGTGGTAGTGATGGTGGTGGTGATAGTAGTAGTGGTGATGGTGGTGGTGATAGTAGTAGTGGTGATGGTGGTGGTGATAGTAGTAGTGATGGTGGTAGTGGTGATGATGGTGGTGATAGTAGTAGTGGTGATGATGGTGGTGATAGTAGTAGTGGTGGTTTTCTGGTGATAGTGATGGTTGCAATAATGGTGGTGATTGTGGTAGTCATGGTGGTAGCATGGTGATGATAGTGACTTACTGTCACAACAATACTACTGTGTGAAACTCACCATGTATGTGCTGTTGGTAAGACATTTTCAAGATGAGATGACATGAAGGAGAAGGTTGGTGTTAAATGTTCAAAGCCACCAGGAGGGAGCTGAGAACTACCAGTTGTAAACTGAAGTAGTCGAGCAATCTCTTCTTGGTTAAACAATGCTATTGCTTTCCAGAACCAGTTCATAACCTACGGTCATAACATTAACATACATAAAATAAAATTGTAATTGAGTTTTTCCAGTACATGTAAAAACGTCATCCTTGTTATTTAGTACTGTCACCATGCATTACATAAATGAATCGATGGACCGACGGATGGACGGACGGACGGACACACAGACAGACAGACAGACAGACAGACAGACAGATGAATGAAGGAATAGATGCGTGGATTGATGGAACAGACCGCACTTTCCGTCACCCAAAAGGGAAGGAAGAGTTCAAGACTTTACTTTACAGAGTTGATCGTTCAAGTTACAGTAATCTACCTTAGTAAATGAAGCACCTGCGCCAAATAGTTTGTGGTGTTTTTTAAGATCATTAACACAAATATCACTAGTGCCACAAATCAAGAGCTAGAATTAAGATAACAGAAAAAAATATTAGCATGAGAGAATATTTGGATTGACGTAACCTCGTCTCAATTTCTTTCGTTCTTATAGTTGAAATCGTGGACAATGTTCCATCTTACTATACCTCTAGTTCTTGTTCATTGAACATTGTGAGAAGATTATCAGGAACTAACTCGTTGAGTCCTACATAATGACGAATACATCACTTCAAAAAAACTAGAATATTAAAGATGACTATTAACTGGAAAGTAAGCCACATACTGTAGCCTCGTTTAAGTGGTACCGGACGAACATAGGACGTACTGAAATTTGTACGATCATGCTTGTTTACATGTATACTTCTTTAGACTTGCACGGTACAAAAGCTATACGGTTTTGTGTAAATAGGCGGAACCATGCAAGTTTTGCTGCTCTGAGGGCTAGTAGGGTTCCAAATTCGCGCGATGTTGAATCTTACAGTCCAGCAAAGCATAATATACCTTTGGTAAAAGCTTCGATCTCAGCAGTGACGCGAGTATGCAGACGATATTGAGCCAGTGCGTCTAAATACTGCATCTTGTTGTGTTCAGTGACTGGACTTTTACTACCATTTGGTATTAACTCAACATCCTTGTAAAAAGAAACATGCAAATCATAGTTAGTAGAATATCGCGTAGGAAAATATGTAATTTAAAAAATTATTAATTTTCTGGAAAATCACCAGCAAACCTTTAGAAGCTTTCCATTAGCATCATATTCTTCCTCAGAAAAAACTAAGTTGAGATCTTCAGGATCAACGTCTTGAATATACTTAATTTTACTCGAATAAAGTTGCTTGTCGTCTGTCTTAAAATACTAAAATAAAGACATTAATATTTCAAAAGCCAAACACAAAGAAAATGAGACCATAAAAATGTTGGTGTCTTGCCTTATAGTTTACTCTAAGACCAATAAGTTGAGCAAGAAAAGACTGCATAAATCTTGCTTTTACATTCAATCTTCGAGTGTCGCCACAAGAAGACTCAAATATACATTTGCCAACAATACGGCCAGCAAACTCGTAATATTTCAGTTTCAGCCGTGAAGGTCTTCTTGGGTTGGGGTAAATCTACAATATAAGATGTTTTGATGTTTATATATGTAATATTTAAAACATGAGCAGGAGTGTTTTAGATCTGATAAAACACGTACTGCGAGTGTTTTGAATGACTTTAAAAACGATCACCATTTGGTAAGTTCGTTGGCGTAGTAATTTTGAAAAATAACGTTGTCTAAGGCGAGAAAATCAGAGCTAAAGTTTATGTAAATCAGGAGAATGTTTTATCATAATTTTGTGTTTTCCTCATGAATTATTTGAAATATATTTAGTAAGTAGTGCCACCAATAAGATTGACACTTTTTAAATAGGGTGGCACATGCTGTTTACTAAAGAAATACCAAATGGTTTTCCGTGTTTGGATACTCTGATCCAAACACGCGGGAAATTGCGAGACTGGAGAAAAGCGTAACAAAACACGAGCCGTAGGCGAGTGTTTTTAGCTTTTCGAAAGTCGAGCAATTTCCCAAGTGTTTGGATAAGAGTCTCCAAACACGGAAAAAACCATTTGGTATTTCTTTTATAAAATAATCACAAGTGAATATGATATACTGTCCGACATTTTCAAAAAATCATTTTGGCGGGAATTTTCCGTGTTTGGATACTCTGATCCAAACACGGCAATTGACCAATCAGGGCTCGCGTAGTATACATGTTATTTTATAAAGCGCGATGCCTCTCACCTCTCGTTTCCCGGGTGGGGAACGTGGGCTCTGGGAACGAGATTGGCGTGAAGGTCATTGGGTTATCAATATCTAAATAGTGTCACATGTTATCCTCAATAAATAAAGTCACTTTACTTTTTCTTTTTAATACTAGTATGATACTGTACTAAAATAAAGCCTAGAAAAGCAAACTAAAGTGTCCATTACCAATGCTTGTTTGTCATCTTTATTGAACTGTGTAAACATTTCATTTCTTGGATCAAATAACGCCGTACAAACAACTGAGATCCATTCCCTGGTCACGCCTCCACAATCATAACCTATACACAAACAGAGTTAGAAAAAGTATTCAACCTTCCTCCGGATGTGATTCCCTGGTCACGCCTCCACAATCATAACCTATACACAAACAGAGTTAGAAAAAGTATTCAACCTTCCTCCGGATGTGATTCCCTGGTCACGCCTCCACAATCATAACCTATACACAAACAGAGTTAGAAAAAGTATTCAACCTTCCTCCGGATGTGATTCCCTGGTCACGCCTCCACAATCATAACCTATACACAAACAGAGTTGGAAAAAGTATTCAACCTTCCTCCGGATGTGATTCCCTGGTCACGCCTCCACAATCATAACCTATACACAAACAGAGTTGGAAAAAGTATTCAACCTTCCTCCGGATGTGATTCCCTGGTCACGCCTCCACAATCATAACCTATACACAAACAGAGTTAGAAAAAGTATTCAACCTTCCTCCGGATGTGATTCCCTGGTCACGCCTCCACAATCATAACCTATACACAAACAGAGTTGGAAAAAGTATTCAACCTTCCTCCGGATGTGATTCCCTGGTCACGCCTCCACAATCATAACCTATACACAAACAGAGTTGGAAAAAGTATTCAACCTTCTTCCGGATGTGATTCCCTGGTCACGCCTCCACAATCATAACCTATACACAAACAGAGTTAGAAAAAGTATTCAACCTTCCTCCGGATGTGATTCCCTGGTCACGCCTCCACAATCATAACCTATACACAAACAGAGTTGGAAAAAGTATTCAACCTTCTTCCGGATGTGATTCCCTGGTCACGCCTCCACAATCATAACCTATACACAAACAGAGTTGGAAAAAGTATTCAACCTTCCTCCGGATGTGATTCCCTGGTCACGCCTCCACAATCATAACCTATACACAAACAGAGTTGGTAAAAGTATTCAACCTTCCTCCGGATGTGATTCCCTGGTCACGCCTCCACAATCATAACCTATACACAAACAGAGTTGGAAAAAGTATTCAACCTTCCTCCGGATGTGATTCCCTGGTCACGCCTCCACAATCATAACCTATACACAAACAGAGTTGGAAAAAGTATTCAACCTTCCTCCGGATGTGATTCCCTGGTCACGCCTCCACAATCATAACCTATACACAAACAGAGTTGGAAAAAGTATTCAACCTTCCTCCGGATGTGATTCCCTGGTCACGCCTCCACAATCATAACCTATACACAAACAGAGTTGGAAAAAGTATTCAACCTTCCTCCGGATGTGATTCCCTGGTCACGCCTCCACAATCATAACCTATACACAAACAGAGTTGGAAAAAGTATTCAACCTTCTTCCGGATGTGATTCCCTGGTCACGCCTCCACAATCATAACCTATACACAAACAGAGTTAGAAAAAGTATTCAACCTTCCTCCGGATGTGATTCCCTGGTCACGCCTCCACAATCATAACCTATACACAAACAGAGTTGGAAAAAGTATTCAACCTTCCTCCGGATGTGATTCCCTGGTCACGCCTCCACAATCATAACCTATACACAAACAGAGTTGGAAAAAGTATTCAACCTTCCTCCGGATGTGATTCCCTGGTCACGCCTCCACAATCATAACCTATACACAAACAGAGTTAGAAAAAGTATTCAACCTTCCTCCGGATGTGATTCCCTGGTCACGCCTCCACAATCATAACCTATACACAAACAGAGTTGGAAAAAGTATTCAACCTTCCTCCGGATGTGATTACCTGGTCACGCCTCCACAATCATAACCTATACACAAACAGAGTTGGAAAAAGTATTCAACCTTCTTCCGGATGTGATTCCCTGGTCACGCCTCCACAATCATAACCTATACACAAACAGAGTTAGAAAAAGTATTCAACCTTCCTCCGGATGTGATTCCCTGGTCACGCCTCCACAATCATAACCTATACACAAACAGAGTTGGAAAAAGTATTCAACCTTCTTCCGGATGTGATTCCCTGGTCACGCCTCCACAATCATAACCTATACACAAACAGAGTTGGAAAAAGTATTCAACCTTCCTCCGGATGTGATTCCCTGGTCACGCCTCCACAATCATAACCTATACACAAACAGAGTTGGAAAAAGTATTCAACCTTCCTCCGGATGTGATTCCCTGGTCACGCCTCCACAATCATAACCTATACACAAACAGAGTTGGAAAAAGTATTCAACCTTCCTCCGGATGTGATTCCCTGGTCACGCCTCCACAATCATAACCTATACACAAACAGAGTTGGAAAAAGTATTCAACCTTCCTCCGGATGTGATTCCCTGGTCACGCCTCCACAATCATAACCTATACACAAACAGAGTTGGAAAAAGTATTCAACCTTCCTCCGGATGTGATTCCCTGGTCACGCCTCCACAATCATAACCTATACACAAACAGAGTTGGAAAAAGTATTCAACCTTCCTCCGGATGTGATTCCCTGGTCACGCCTCCACAATCATAACCTATACACAAACAGAGTTAGAAAAAGTATTCAACCTTCCTCCGGATGTGATTCCCTGGTCACGCCTCCACAATCATAACCTATACACAAACAGAGTTGGAAAAAGTATTCAACCTTCTTCCGGATGTGATTCCCTGGTCACGCCTCCACAATCATAACCTATACACAAACAGAGTTGGAAAAAGTATTCAACCTTCTTCCGGATGTGATTCCCTGGTCACGCCTCCACAATCATAACCTATACACAAACAGAGTTGGAAAAAGTATTCAACCTTCCTCCGGATGTGATTCCCTGGTCACGCCTCCACAATCATAACCTATACACAAACAGAGTTGGAAAAAGTATTCAACCTTCCTCCGGATGTGATTCCCTGGTCACGCCTCCACAATCATAACCTATACACAAACAGAGTTGGAAAAAGTATTCAACCTTCCTCCGGATGTGATTCCCTGGTCACGCCTCCACAATCATAACCTATACACAAACAGAGTTGGAAAAAGTATTCAACCTTCTTCCGGATGTGATTCCCTGGTCACGCCTCCACAATCATAACCTATACACAAACAGAGTTAGAAAAAGTATTCAACCTTCCTCCGGATGTGATTCCCTGGTCACGCCTCCACAATCATAACCTATACACAAACAGAGTTGGAAAAAGTATTCAACCTTCCTCCGGATGTGATTCCCTGGTCACGCCTCCACAATCATAACCTATACACAAACAGAGTTGGAAAAAGTATTCAACCTTCCTCCGGATGTGATTCCCTGGTCACGCCTCCACAATCATAACCTATACACAAACAGAGTTAGAAAAAGTATTCAACCTTCCTCCGGATGTGATTCCCTGGTCACGCCTCCACAATCATAACCTATACACAAACAGAGTTGGAAAAAGTATTCAACCTTCCTCCGGATGTGATTCCCTGGTCACGCCTCCACAATCATAACCTATACACAAACAGAGTTGGAAAAAGTATTCAACCTTCTTCCGGATGTGATTCCCTGGTCACGCCTCCACAATCATAACCTATACACAAACAGAGTTAGAAAAAGTATTCAACCTTCCTCCGGATGTGATTCCCTGGTCACGCCTCCACAATCATAACCTATACACAAACAGAGTTGGAAAAAGTATTCAACCTTCTTCCGGATGTGATTCCCTGGTCACGCCTCCACAATCATAACCTATACACAAACAGAGTTGGAAAAAGTATTCAACCTTCCTCCGGATGTGATTCCCTGGTCACGCCTCCACAATCATAACCTATACACAAACAGAGTTGGAAAAAGTATTCAACCTTCCTCCGGATGTGATTCCCTGGTCACGCCTCCACAATCATAACCTATACACAAACAGAGTTGGAAAAAGTATTCAACCTTCCTCCGGATGTGATTCCCTGGTCACGCCTCCACAATCATAACCTATACACAAACAGAGTTGGAAAAAGTATTCAACCTTCCTCCGGATGTGATTCCCTGGTCACGCCTCCACAATCATAACCTATACACAAACAGAGTTGGAAAAAGTATTCAACCTTCCTCCGGATGTGATTCCCTGGTCACGCCTCCACAATCATAACCTATACACAAACAGAGTTAGAAAAAGTATTCAACCTTCCTCCGGATGTGATTCCCTGGTCACGCCTCCACAATCATAACCTATACACAAAGAGAGTTGGAAAAAGTATTCAACCTTCTTCCGGATGTGATTCCCTGGTCACGCCTCCACAATCATAACCTATACACAAACAGAGTTGGAAAAAGTATTCAACCTTCTTCCGGATGTGATTCCCTGGTCACGCCTCCACAATCATAACCTATACACAAACAGAGTTAGAAAAAGTATTCAACCTTCCTCCGGATGTGATTCCCTGGTCACGCCTCCACAATCATAACCTATACACAAACAGAGTTGGAAAAAGTATTCAACCTTCTTCCGGATGTGATTCCCTGGTCACGCCTCCACAATCATAACCTATACACAAACAGAGTTGGAAAAAGTATTCAACCTTCCTCCGGATGTGATTCCCTGGTCACGCCTCCACAATCATAACCTATACACAAACAGAGTTGGAAAAAGTATTCAACCTTCCTCCGGATGTGATTCCCTGGTCACGCCTCCACAATCATAACCTATACACAAACAGAGTTGGAAAAAGTATTCAACCTTCCTCCGGATGTGATTCCCTGGTCACGCCTCCACAATCATAACCTATACACAAACAGAGTTGGAAAAAGTATTCAACCTTCCTCCGGATGTGATTCCCTGGTCACGCCTCCACAATCATAACCTATACACAAACAGAGTTGGAAAAAGTATTCAACCTTCCTCCGGATGTGATTCCCTGGTCACGCCTCCACAATCATAACCTATACACAAACAGAGTTGGAAAAAGTATTCAACCTTCCTCCGGATGTGATTCCCTGGTCACGCCTCCACAATCATAACCTATACACAAACAGAGTTGGAAAAAGTATTCAACCTTCTTCCGGATGTGATTCCCTGGTCACGCCTCCACAATCATAACCTATACACAAACAGAGTTAGAAAAAGTATTCAACCTTCCTCCGGATGTGATTCCCTGGTCACGCCTCCACAATCATAACCTATACACAAACAGAGTTGGAAAAAGTATTCAACCTTCTTCCGGATGTGATTCCCTGGTCACGCCTCCACAATCATAACCTATACACAAACAGAGTTGGAAAAAGTATTCAACCTTCCTCCGGATGTGATTCCCTGGTCACGCCTCCACAATCATAACCTATACACAAACAGAGTTGGAAAAAGTATTCAACCTTCCTCCGGATGTGATTCCCTGGTCACGCCTCCACAATCATAACCTATACACAAACAGAGTTGGAAAAAGTATTCAACCTTCCTCCGGATGTGATTCCCTGGTCACGCCTCCACAATCATAACCTATACACAAACAGAGTTGGAAAAAGTATTCAACCTTCCTCCGGATGTGATTCCCTGGTCACGCCTCCACAATCATAACCTATACACAAACAGAGTTGGAAAAAGTATTCAACCTTCTTCCGGATGTGATTCCCTGGTCACGCCTCCACAATCATAACCTATACACAAACAGAGTTAGAAAAAGTATTCAACCTTCCTCCGGATGTGATTCCCTGGTCACGCCTCCACAATCATAACCTATACACAAACAGAGTTGGAAAAAGTATTCAACCTTCTTCCGGATGTGATTCCCTGGTCACGCCTCCACAATCATAACCTATACACAAACAGAGTTGGAAAAAGTATTCAACCTTCCTCCGGATGTGATTCCCTGGTCACGCCTCCACAATCATAACCTATACACAAACAGAGTTGGAAAAAGTATTCAACCTTCCTCCGGATGTGATTCCCTGGTCACGCCTCCACAATCATAACCTATACACAAACAGAGTTGGAAAAAGTATTCAACCTTCTTCCGGATGTGATTCCCTGGTCACGCCTCCACAATCATAACCTATACACAAACAGAGTTGGAAAAAGTATTCAACCTTCCTCCGGATGTGATTCCCTGGTCACGCCTCCACAATCATAACCTATACACAAACAGAGTTGGAAAAAGTATTCAACCTTCCTCCGGATGTGATTCCCTGGTCACGCCTCCACAATCATAACCTATACACAAACAGAGTTGGAAAAAGTATTCAACCTTCCTCCGGATGTGATTCCCTGGTCACGCCTCCACAATCATAACCTATACACAAACAGAGTTGGAAAAAGTATTCAACCTTCTTCCGGATGTGATTCCCTGGTCACGCCTCCACAATCATAACCTATACACAAACAGAGTTAGAAAAAGTATTCAACCTTCCTCCGGATGTGATTCCCTGGTCACGCCTCCACAATCATAACCTATACACAAACAGAGTTGGAAAAAGTATTCAACCTTCTTCCGGATGTGATTCCCTGGTCACGCCTCCACAATCATAACCTATACACAAACAGAGTTGGAAAAAGTATTCAACCTTCCTCCGGATGTGATTCCCTGGTCACGCCTCCACAATCATAACCTATACACAAACAGAGTTGGAAAAAGTATTCAACCTTCCTCCGGATGTGATTCCCTGGTCACGCCTCCACAATCATAACCTATACACAAACAGAGTTGGAAAAAGTATTCAACCTTCTTCCGGATGTGATTCCCTGGTCACGCCTCCACAATCATAACCTATACACAAACAGAGTTGGAAAAAGTATTCAACCTTCCTCCGGATGTGATTCCCTGGTCACGCCTCCACAATCATAACCTATACACAAACAGAGTTGGAAAAAGTATTCAACCTTCCTCCGGATGTGATTCCCTGGTCACGCCTCCACAATCATAACCTATACACAAACAGAGTTGGAAAAAGTATTCAACCTTCCTCCGGATGTGATTCCCTGGTCACGCCTCCACAATCATAACCTATACACAAACAGAGTTGGAAAAAGTATTCAACCTTCTTCCGGATGTGATTCCCTGGTCACGCCTCCACAATCATAACCTATACACAAACAGAGTTGGAAAAAGTATTCAACCTTCCTCCGGATGGGTTTTTAAGTTTAGATAACCTTCCTCAAAATATATAGCGAGAATTTTGTGTTTTGCAACGTTCATAAATACTGCGTGGCTTTTACAGTACCTTGGTTTTCTAGGTTTTCCTTTGGCATACTACAATAGCTACTAACTACCCTCGACTGCTGCGAAGATACAGACATCACAGCAGACATCAGCGTACATGTCTCACACATGTAACTGCTGCCACTGCCAGTGATGCAAAATTGTTGGTTAGCCAATGTTTTGCTGCAAATCGCATTTCTTCTCGACACCTTGCTTGATCAATTGTAGCTTTCTCAGATTACCGAATGTGTTGTTTCACGTGTTTTCACTTTAAACCTTCCTCACTAAAGTAAACCTTCCTCCGGGTGGTACCCGCATACCCGCAGCTTTTTTCCAACTCTGTACACAAACACACAAGTATTAACATAA
Source organism: Paragorgia papillata (assembly GCA_035771165.1). Lineage (NCBI taxonomy): Eukaryota > Metazoa > Cnidaria > Anthozoa > Scleralcyonacea > Coralliidae > Paragorgia > Paragorgia papillata. The sequence goes on from JAWNZC010000007.1 coordinate 1,046,514, forward strand.
GAAGGCGAGTTAGAATAGCTGAGAAACGGCAACAATATTTCCACCCGGACTGACTTTTTCTTTATCTTTCTAACTTGTTCGACGCGAGAACTCACAAGACAAAAGAAAATCTCAAATATCAGACAAGTTTAGTTCAGTGAACTCTATATAAAGACTGGAACGATACCTCCATAAGGTCGGCCCTATGATTGGATGAAGCCAAACTTCCGGCTGCTGGGGGCAACACATGAACGTTTGACCAACGTCCAAGGAGCGGTAGAAAACAGAATTTTTTATTTTTTTGTAGTTGAACTTCTTTTTAATTGATATAACGAAGTCAGTATGTATTAGAATCATTGTCCTTTCTGTCTGAGGTATGTTTGCTGGCAAAAATAGATTGAAGCAGGAAATATATTGCCAAACGAAAGCAAAATTTTGCTTGGATTGATGGAAACTCCTGACGAAAATTCAGGTTATATTTAATATTTATTCGTCTTTATTTTATGAATTCTTGCAACCCTGTCAAGCTGTGCCTTTGCTCTTATGAATAGTCTCCTCATACCTTTTGAATCATTGTAAGACCACATATATTTTTTATCTTTGATGCCTTTAAAACACTGTCGGTTCGTATTTCTGTGTTTTGTTCGATTTTTTGACTGTTCAGAAAATTTAATATTTATGGTTTTTATTCATCATGTCAGCATCCATATGCTCGACAGATTATAGCCACTAGATTTCAGTAGGCTTTAGCCCTGATTAATGCTACCTTTATTTGATTCAAGATAGTTCATTAGACTTTTTTCTGGACTTTTGATACCTCAACTGACTCAACACTTGGAGCTGCCCTACAAAAAATCAAGAGATCCGCGCGGTTTCGGACTCAAAATGTGTTTTTTGTCAAATATTCAAGCTACGTTTTTGCTGCTAAAAGCCTTTAGAAGAAGTATATATTACTGTAGCATGTTTGCATTTCTTTGTATTGTTTCATAACAAAATATAACTTAAAAAATAAAGATTTTCTTGCATATAAAGAGGACTGGGGCCGCCCTGCATGTCAGCCTCCATGACGGCTTCAAAATTTGGTTTGTAGGTATCGTTCCAGTCCTTATATAGAGTTCACTGGTTTAGTTTGACTGAGCAAGAATATAACAGCCAATGTTTCTCTCTGACTTACCTTCTTCGCCTTCAAATGTCACGAAAAATCGTCTGCACCACTTTGAGACAGAGAAATTCTTTGTTGCTTCATACGACTGCGGAAAATACATAGAGATTTATATAAATTAATTCAATTTATTTTACAGAATAGTAAAAAACTGATCAAAAGTTTTTCATTTCTCAAAAAAGTATAGATACGTAAATGGTTTGAACCACTGCCACACACCACCGCCACTGCCACACCCCACCGCCTGCACTACAACCACCACTACCACAGTACCACAACTGCTACCACAAACACCACTACAACCAACACCACCATTACCATCGCTACCACTACCACCACCACCACCACTTACCACTACAACCAACACCACCATTACCATCGCTACCATCACCACCACTACAACCACCACCACTACAACCACCACCACTACCACCACCACCACAGCCACCACCACTACCACCACTATAACCAACACCAACACTACCACAACCACCGCTACCACCACTACCACAACCACCACAACCACCGCTACCACCACAACCGCTACCACCACCGCTACCACCACCACAATCGCTATCACCATCATCACCACCACCACCACCAACCCACTACACTAACCTAGACGAACCTATTATTTCAGTACTTACGCTTTCCAAAATATTCCTTCGGTTGACATTTAACTTCACCTTTCTACCATCTGCATACTTCTCTACGCCATGATGCGCTCGTAACGCATTGTAAAAGAACTTTGTCTTGTCTTTCAAAGATTCTGCTCCACCTTAAGACGTCAAAAAACCCAACTTACACTCAATCTCAAAATGCTACAGCGTAATATCTTCAATGGCTATGATTACATACCGCAATGAACATTTTTCAAGTTTAGAAAAGCTTAGACTTTCGAATGTTTGGAGACCTACCAATATTCCGAAGCAAAAGTCGTGCAAATGTCGCAACAATTAAACTTCTCTTTGGCGACATAAAGTAGACGGGGGGTTGAATTCCATCATTCAATTTTAATGCTGGATAACTCAGAAGAGGATCTTCGTCGTCAGGTAAGACAATCTAAATATGAGAAACACAGAATAGTAAATAAAAACAGACATTTCTTAGAGTTTAAAGATACAATGGCTGTGGAACAATGACAGTCAGGCAAACAGACAGACAAACAAACAAACAGACAGACAAGCAGACAGACAAACAAACAAACAAACAAACAAACAAACAAACAAACAGACAGGCAGGCAGACAGACAAAAAACAGACAAACAAACAAACAAACAAACAGACAGGCAGACAGACAGACAAAAAACAGACAAACAAACAAACAAACAAACAAACAAACAGACAGACAGACAGACAGACAAACAAACAGACAGACAGGCAGACAGACAGACAGACAGACAAACAAAAACACACAAACAAACAAACAAACAAACAAACAAGCAAACAAACAGACAGACAGACAGACAAACAGACAAACAAACAGACAGACAGACAGACAGACAAAGCAACAGACAGATGGACAAACAAAGAGACGGACAGGCAGACAGACAGACGGACAGGCAGACAGACAGACAGACGGACAAACAAACAAACAAACAAACAAACAAACAAACAAACAAACAAACAAACAAACAAACAAACAAACAAACCCATACACAGACCTTGGTAGACGGTGAAATGCGGAACGAATAAAGTCGGTATGGAATAATCTTTAGGTAAAATTCTTTTATAATGAGTTGCTGTAAGAAACAAGAACAGTTATAAAACAACCTTAGGAAAGATAAAGGTTGGGTATTGAGAGTGATCACATATTAGACTACGGTTAAATTGAATACTTACCCTTGGCGAGAAATAGAAATAAACTTTACGACAACTTTTTAAGAAACTACTTTGATCAAGCACTGTTTGAGCTATCTGCTGTGATGTTTCATTAAGAGGATAACCAATAGGCAGCAGAAAGCCTTCGTACCACGTTTGATGCCAGCTATTCTTTAACGTTGCTTTATCGATAAGTTTACTATCAGATTCTAAAACAAAACAGTGTGTGGAAAAAGAACATGTTGTGATTCTCGTGCTCATGTGGTCATGGTTGTATGATTAGCTGGTTACGGTCACGTGGTGATAGTCAGGTGCAGGTAGTAATGGTAAATAATTTTATATAATAAGATAGGTAGTGGGACCTCCACCGGCGTTAAATTGTGGATAGGTTTTCGAGCATATTATATACAAACACACGAGATGTACTAATGCGTAAACTGCGGTGTTATTTAGTAGTGGATGTATGTAAAATGGGTGTAGCTTGAAGTATGTCGGAATAAAGACGAAGAGGTGTGGAAAATTGTTTGTGTACTTTCCATTCACGCTTAACCCTCGACGCGTTTCGACCTTCCAGTCTTCTTCAGGAGGGATTTCTCAAGTCAATGTTTCATGTTGGTATAAGGATATGTTGGGAGTCAGGATGTGAATGTGTGTTAAAATTGCAATGAGTATGTTGGTTTAGAGTAAAGAATTACCAGGTAATAGTCAAGTAGTCATGGTCAGGTGGTCATAGTTGAGTAGATGTACTACTTTTATAGTATACCAATACTACAATATAATAACACTGAATAATAACGCTTTCTGTTAAGTTTGTATTACCTTACATAAAAATATGTGCGTTTATAATTGTATAACTAGGCTTACAATACGGATTTTATTATTTCTAATATTTTAAAATTTCTGTATAGAGATACCATAACTAGCATATATTTACGAAACTCACCACTCAACGAAATAATGTCAAATGAACCATTAATAATTGAGGATTCTTTGTAAGTGACAGCAGAATGAAAACAGCCTTCGTCTTCAATTTTGATATGAAGCAAGTTTCTTCCTCCTCCTGTGTCAGGCAAAATGACTAATTCTGGATCGATTGTCTTTCGACCTGAACCAAGCTGAGAAATATATATAAAATAGCTGTAGATAACACAACAAAAACACCCCTTTTATTGTTTTACTGTCCGGTGCCAGACAATTTTACTCGTCAGGGGGAGAACCCTTAATAATCTGCGCTAACCTGTTTCACATCAACTTTAAATAAGTCCATGTTTTCCATCTTGCAAAGATTGTTGTATTTATCTCTAGTTTCAACTTTGAGCGGATAATAAACACCTTTAGTCAATACTACAATATTGATGCCATTAAGTATTGTAATGCTTGAAAGATCAACAGGACCTAATTAGAATAAATAACACAAAAAAATCAAGTAGAGTGAATGAATTAGGTGAAAAGAAAAGACGAGTTTTAAGAAAACACAAGCCTGAAAAATATTATCCGATTATCCTATTTTATCCGAGTGTAAAAATGCGTAGGCAGTGTTTTGGATAGGTCAAAGTGAAAAGATGGTAAACTGCTGAGAATAGTTTTGATAACGAAATACTGACGTTTCAAGCAGAGTCCTTCATCAGAATAAAATGTGAACAGCTCCGCTCGAAACGTCAGTATTTCGTTATCAAAAATATTCTCAGCAATTTACCATCTTTTCACTTTGCTCGGAAAAAGATTATGGCTGTTTGTTTGCCTATACTTAACTCTATTATACTAAACTATTATTTATATTTGACATAACAAAAAGCAGAAGTTAAAACTTACCAGGGAGAAAGGTTTTTGTAAATGGACTTCCAGAGATGTTTCTACCATTTACCAGTATCGATATTGTGTACCGTCCTGATTTTTTAGGATGAAATGTTACGCGAAAAGCACTCTTTCCAGCTGCCAAGTCACTCTCTTTTGCGACCTCCACAATACATTCATTGTTAGAGACTTCGATTAAGAGATTTTCTCTTCCAGTCATGTCATAACTGAGGAAAGGATTTTTCTTAAAAAGCTAGAAAAGAAGTTGGAGAAGAGGTTTTGCAATATCAAAAGTGGCATGGGAAAGTGCATGGCCATGGGAAAGATACAGACTTAAGAGAGGTGTCTGCTTAAGAGAGGCGTCTGCTTAAGAGATCTAGAGGTGTCTGTTTAAGAGAGGTGTCTGCTTAAGAGAGGTGTCTGTTTAAGAGAGGTGTCTGTTTAAGAGAGGTGTCTGCTTAAGAGAGGTGTCTGTTTAAGAGAGGTGTCTGATTAAGAGAGGTGTCTGCTTAAGAGAGGTGTCTGCTTAAGAGAGGTGTCTGTTTAAGAGAGGTGTCTGTTTAAGAGAGGTGTCTGTTTAAGAGAGGTGTCTGTTTAAGAGAGGTGTCTGCTTAAGAGAGGTGTCTGCATAAGAGAGGTGTCTGCGTAAGAGATGTGTCTGCTTAAGAGAAGTGTCTGTTTAAGAGAAGTGTCTGTTTAAGAGAGGTGTCTGTTTAAGAGAGGTGTCTGCTTAAGAGAGGCGTCTGAAGTTTAAAGTTACCAAGAAACATCCGTCTGCTTAAGAGAGGCATCTGCTTAAGAGAGCATACAGTGTACATGTAGACCCGACATTATTCATTTCAAACAATTGCAACTTCAAAGTTTTCTAACACTGACCAATTGCTGAGAATGCCCCCATGCTAAAACGCCCCTGTGACAGTTGCTTTTCTTGCCTTTTCAGTCTCACCTTTAAAACAAACATCACAGTATTTCCAACAGCAATTCCATCCTTCCATTGCCACTTAACCTGGCATGATGATGGATCAAGATAGTTGCCAATAAAATATTGAAACAAAGACAAGTGATGAGATTGTTGAGCAAGAGTAGCTTGATAATGTGGTAATGTTCTATGCTTGATTAAAAAATACACAAGACCAAACAGTAACAGACGAACTAAAAACACAAACAAAAAAACAACAGTAAACAAGCTAGTTATAAAGCAAATTATGGTTGCAAACTATCCCTAAAGTTAAACTTTACAATGATCTTAAATGAAATAAATAAAAATAAATAAATAAAATCTTAAAATTTCTAAATCCTGGCTAGAAAGTGCATAATGATCAATAAAGCATTGATACTTACACATCCAGCTAAAAATGAAGATAAAAACTTGAAAAACAAAATAAATAATTTCTATAATTTTCCATCCATTAGATTGATCAGAGTTTGCTTTTAATTGCTCAACTGCCTGAATGAGGAGTTTATAATCCGCAAGAGAACCATCTATGCTTGTGATAATATCTTTTATTTCAAACTTGTGCATTCTTTCTTTAACAATTTCAAGATCAGTGTATCCAAATTTATGAAATCCATTCAGATATTTTTCTAGACCATTCTCTTCTAGCCATTTGCTTAACTTTTTGTTCCTTATTTGCAGTTTATTTAAACTCTTGGTGAACATTTGTTTGTGTCTTGAGTTGAAATCATTGTTTTGGACAAATCTTTCTAAGTCCATTAATAAAAGTTGTCCAATAGAAGTGACACCTAAATACAGAAAAGCAAATACAAAAAAAACCAGTTAAAAGTTCTAGTCACAGAATACTAATTAAATAATACAGTAGTGTATATTATTAGCGTTTATTGCACACATAGTAATAAACCATTATATAATATTTATAAAATATGTTGCATCCTACGCGCACTGTGATTGGCCAATTACTGTGTTTATATCAGGTTAGGGAAACACGGTTGTGACATCACTTAGCCTTATTTCATAAAAGAAATAGAAAATGAATGTCCTGTGTTTATATAGCCTGATGCAATAAACATGGTGGTCATTTTCTATTTCTTATATATATATATATATATTTATATAATACCCTTGTTGCTATGCATGTTTTCATTGGTTGTTGTCCATGAGTATTAGAGGACAGACACATGGACACATCAGCTGACTTGCTTTTTTTTCATGCCCCAAAATCTGGCAAGAGTTTCGATAAACACCTTTTAAATTTTTGTATTGTATAAAACAAATAGATTCCATTTTTTTTTATGTCTGTTCAGTTATAGATGCACAGAAGATGTCATAACGTGGTAAGAACATCAGTGACCCACTCGATTGCATCTTGTGGGCCACTTTTTTGTTCTTACCACGTTGTGACGTCATCTGTGCATCTATAACTGAACAGACAACGGCAAAATGGAATCTATTTGTTAAATATATATTTGTGTTTCAGGGCACAGCCCCTTCTTCTTGTGTTGAGTATTTTGTTAAGGGATATATATTTATATATATATTGATTGGCCCATTATTAATGGCCTTGTTTATATGAAATTTTATATTTCCTAAATATATACATATAATACTATACAATATTATACTGTATAGTGTAATATTGTATATATTATGTTTCTATGTACTCTTTAAAAAAGGCAATGTTTTAATATCGTAATTCTATAGCTACTATTTAATATTTCATTTAATTTTCTACTTTCGAAGTTCGACTACAATTAACAGTAATAAGTAATTTGCCTCAAGAAAGTTTAAAATTAGACCTCAGGCTTGGAGACTTACCATTTTTTTGTAGCGTTTCTTTTAAGAAAGACAATTTATTTTCTTTCAGCCATTGATGTAATGCGTTTAAATCCTTCTCATTACTTCGATCTGGAGTGAACTGATGAAAAATCAAACAAACCACAACAACTAGAAATGCCCACAACGACCAACATGAACTCCTTGAAGATGATATATTATTCATCTTAAAATATATATACACGGCTCTTCCTAGCTTTCTTTTTATTTATTTACCATAAATAACACTCGTGTTTTAACCAAGGCACTTTTTCTATTTGTATTTGAAGAATATTCTTAAAGATTTTCCACAATATTTAGAGACGCACAGAAATTCTAGAAATCAAGATTTACATATGATTTGTTTCCAGTCTTAACACGGCCAATTTGTAATCTGTTCTAATTCACCCTATAGGGGGTAGGTAGGGGGGCACTACGGAACCCTTGACACCCCTCCTGTGGGCTGGCTTCAGAAAAAATGGTTAAAATAGCACCCTGTTCTAGAATACTATACATAAGAAAGAAAAACATACCACATTTTACTCTGATGAAGGACTCCATTCAAAACATCATTTCATTATCAAAACTAATCTCAGTAGTTTATCACCTTTTCATTTTGCTCTGTAAAATACACCGTGTTTGCAACCAAGAGTGATTTATATAGTATACTCTGGGTGTCATCGATAAGATGGAAGGGGTATCCAATTTCCTTTTGTGCTTCCACCCCCCCCCCCCCCCCCCCCCCCCCCCCCACCCAATACTGCCAGCTGTGCAGGCTACTTTTACATTTAACTACAGTAATAACAGAACAAACTTTTAAATTCTGCCATTTCAATTATTTTTTATATTATTTGTAATATAACTATGAGGTCACATTTATCTAATGCCACAAGAAGACTTGCTGGTAGAAAAACATCAATATATATTATTCAAGAACCGTGATTTCATTTTCCCTCAATACCAAACAATACTTTAAACATTTCCCCTAAATCATGTTTAACAAGATATTGAAAAAACTCTCCCATGCTCATCCGATCATCTCCACTGCCATGAACATGAAATACCAATTCCTGGAAATCATGAAAATGAGGCTCACTCATTCCACACTCTCGATGCCGACACGTAATTTTCTTCCAATTCAATCTCCTCAGTCTACTAAAATACTCCTCAGTGTCCCTCTCATCCCCTTCAATACACACAACACCAGGCTTTCCTGGAAGTGAGAACCCAGTTAGTTTCAATTCTCTTGCCCAGTCAATGATATTCTTTCGTTTACTTTTGTTATAAATATGATGCATGTACAACCACATTCTTGATAACTTTATCTCACTCTTTGCTTCTATCTTATCTTTGTGTTTTTCATTATTTATAAGCTGCTTGCTTCTTTGATGAAATTCTGGCCAGTTTTCCTGCAACCATTGAATTAATGTCACAACACAAAGCTCTCCTAATTCTAAGCCTGACAAAAAAGATGCTGTTGAGTCATTTAATTCTCTTTGAAGCTCCCTGGACAACGCACTGCACTTGACATACACCTCAGGAAATACGTGTGGGTATTGATGTGGCAAGCAACAGTTCACTTCTAAAATATCATCAATGTCTTTCCCTTCAAAAATTCCTGACGACTGATGAGAAGGCACCAGCCACAAAGCAAAACTCAATCGTTTGGGTTTAATGGTTAACGTTCCTGACAGATAATCCTGTACCTCTGCTAAGGCACATTGATCTACTTTTAATTCTTTTTCTTCAACAAACATCGAAGCAAGGATTTCAATCTCAGACAACTGCAAAACTAACGTTTCATGCAATTCATCCTTCTTGGCCGCCATATTGGATTATTGGATATCTGGTTTCCGGTCCCCCAGACCATAGCCCAGACCCCAGTAACAACTCAAATTAATTTCATGGAAATGTGGGTTATAAATCCATGTCCTATATTCACGAATTTATTGGTTAGGATTAGGGTGTGTGTTGGGGTCAGGCTTTCATGAAGTACCTGGGTTATTTAGGACATGGAATTATTACCGAAATGTGATGATACGTCATACTGCTAATGACATCATACTGCTAATGACGTCATACTGCTAATGACGTCATACTAAAAAAGATGACGTCATACTGATGTGACGTCATAAAACGTCACTGGTGACGTTAGTCCAGGATTTGATATAGAAATTGATTGGTCAAAGATAATTCCAATCTTAAATATGAATATAAATTGGCTATATAATTAACACGCATATAATTATAAATGAACTGTCAAAAAATTAACAAAATATTTCCCATAAGTGCACCATGCACATACGTGCGATTGTTTTAATGTGATAGAATTTTCTGACGTTGTGCTGTGTATTAATACCGTAGATTATTGAATTAGTTATTATTACCGTAGATAATTGAATTACTTATTAATTAGACGCTAATATAATTCAAGAAAGGGCGTTTGTTTGAAGAAGGCCCTTCTTTGTTTTCTCAAAACTTGGCTTTTTCGTTTTTGTGGGTTACGAATAAATGATCTTGTCTTGTATGTCCCACCCGTTTTTTTGAAAAGAGATAGTGTTATTTAAGAGCGGACCATTATTCAAGCATTTATGTGCAGCAGCTTGGTGCAATTTAAGTGCAGATTATATAATAATCGAGACATGTTTCAACAGCAGCTTGGCAGTTCTCAAAAGGACATGACAAACTTTTTAAAACTTTCCCACAAGACGAACAACGATGTAGACTAGACGTACAAGACTCTGACGAAGGATTGAACCCAGCTCGTTGTACAATGGCCGAACTAAACATAGGTTGACGATAGGATGTAGCGTTGTATTTCCAATAACACGCTGCAGTGTCGAACGTTTCTTTCTTGGAAAGACCAGTTGAGATATATGGACGCCGCGCGTAACTTTCACAAAATGTTTGGTATTCCTTGCACCAATTTTTTCCCTTGGACATTCTGTGAGAAGGTAATCTCACTTGCGCTACTAAAAATGGTGCATTAAACCAAACATTACGAACATCTTGAACTTCAAAGTTTGTCGTAGAGTCTTCACGCAACAAACCACACAGTGTATACAGCACTCTAGTTTGAGTAACTGAGCTCGAACAAAACCCCGAAGTGCATTGTGGTAGTTGAAAAGTTCTCGCACATTCATTAGTCCCACATTGCTGAAGAAAATAGAAATTCTTGGACGAAACGTTAAAAAATCCTGCTTTCTGGACAAGATTAATAAACGAAAGATAGTGATAGTCTTTATGGAAAAGACAAAGATACTGCAGTTGACATGCCAGGCTCGGTAGAGTAGTCAGCGGTCTCATGTTATAAGAATGACACAATCGTTCGTAGTCCCTGCACCAAGATTCATATTTCGACAAACGATGGAAAGGAACGCGCACTTTTAAGGCTAAGTACTTGGTGTCGTTGGCACCCACTGTCTTAGTGTCCAGGACATAAAAGTTGCTCCGTGGTGTATTCTCGACGCATATTCCATAAACAACTTTTGATTCACCATTCAGACAATGCAGTGAGTGACTACAGTTGAAAGCACGTGGTCTAACACTGCAGCTTGATTCAGCACAATTCTTAAAGACAAACGTGTTTCCGTACGATGCTCTTTTGAAGCCAGCTTTAACAGCCAGACGATGTATACCATCTTTCTCAAATTCTTCCTCCTTTGGCAAAAATACGCCGTCATATTCGTCGCGACATTTTAACATATCTGTATTTATCACATCAGAGGAGAGTACAACTGGACTTTGACCAATCGAGTGGCAGAGCTTAGAATAATCCTGACACCAAGTACTGTTCATGTCTTGAGGAAAAACTGCTGGCACAATAGTATAGACATGACCCGAGACTGACAGCTTCCTTGTGGGAAGGGCTCTGAAGACTGATGTCTCTTCAGAACAGATTGTATAAACGTTTCCAACGATACTCGAATGAATGCAAGATAAACCTGGATCACATCCTGACGTGGGAAGCTCTTTAGAACAACTTCTACTGTCGCAATTATTAAAGATGAATGAATTACTTGCAGTTGCTTTAGGGAAGCCAGCATTTAGAGCAATCTGAGAGACCACTGTGGAAGCAGAATCACAAGACAATCCTAGGCCTGACTGCTCTACTGATTGATATTTCTTCAAGCACTCTGAAGTACGATCATTTCTCTCACAAGACACTGGTCTTTTCTTGTAGAGTTGACACAACAATTCATATTCTCGACACCAGTTCTCTGCTTTCGCTCTTCCATTGGCCGGTAGCTGTGCTTCTAGAACCAAATACTTCTTGTCATTATGCATGACACTGGCAGTTTTAACAACATTAAAGCTCGTCGTTGGATCCACACACAAAGTATACACTTCTTTCTTCCAAACCATGTTATTAATACATCCTAAGGCAACATCACATTGGCTAGAGTCGGCTAAAACTGACTTACACTGGTCACAAGCATGAAACACAAAGGTATTTCCAGGTATAGACTTGATGTACCCAGCTTTATTAGCAATACGGCTGGCTATCTTACTATTCCCGCATCCAAGATTGTTACTGGCTGGCATGTAGGAGTCGTACTTTGAACTACACCTGGAGTAATTTGAATACTGCATAGCTGAGCTACCACACCCAGTGGGTCTCATGCCGTAACTGTCACAAAGCTTCTGATAATCGACACACCAGTCGGTGTACAGGGATCTACCATCCATGGGGAGCTGGGCGTGTACCACCAGATAATCTAATTGACGTAACTTCACCATCTTTGTGCTAAGCACTCTGAAATTACTCCCAAGCTTTTTAATACAAACTGTGTAAACAACAGGGTCCATTTCTTGCCATGCGAGGCATGGAAGATAGCTATGACAAGAAGAGGATAGAATCGAAACAGAACCATTACACGACGAGAAACCAAATGAATTATTTGGAGATGCATTAACAAAACCAGCATCCCTTGCGAGTTTCGAAATGACGTCATTGGGATCACAGCCCAGTTCTCCTCCAGGTAAAACATACGAAGAATACTTCTCACCACAGGAATATACGCCCGGGTCTTTCTCCCCGGCAGGGTTTCCGCACCCGGTTGGTAATTCGTTGTAAGATTTACAAAGGTTCTCGTAATCTCGTCCCCAGTCTGAGTTCGCAGAATGTTTGCTTCTCAGTTTAGCTTGAATGACTCGAAGTCCAAGGCCGCCATGACGTATGCGTTTAGTTGCCAATGGCGCGAAATTAGTTTCTGTCCGTGCATCCCTACATATGGTGTAGACTTCGCTCGCAGGTGCATTTGACTTTAGACACTTCAGAGATTTACTGCATTGCGTAGTAAGAACCCTTGAACAGGAATCACAACGATGAAAGGAAAATGAATTCTGGTTGTTTGCTGCAGAAAAACCAGCGGTTTTTGCTATTTGATATACTCGAATAGGACAACCTTTGCTTTCCTCAGATACAGCGTTGTATTTCTCTTTACACAAACCAGATTCTTCAGCTGAAATACCGTTCTTGCAGTGTACTGGACGTAAATCCATAGACTCGCATAATCGTTGGTAATCTAAACACCAGTTATCGTGCAGTGATTTGCCATCTGAGGGTATCCGTGAATGAATGACAGTGTATTGCTTGCTATTGATTGTTTTCTTACGTTTTTCAATAACGTGAAAGTTGCTATCTGAGTTCGCCACAACACAAGCAGTATAAACATGTTGATGAACCACTTCTTCACTCAGACAATGAAGAGATTCACTGCAACCAACTAAGGGCAATTTAGACTGACATTTATTCTCGCCACAGTTCAACAATGCAAATGAGTTACTTAAAGATGCGTCTTGATAACCAGCAGTCTGAGCTAACTCGGATATAAAACCATTCGAAGGACAACTGTAACCGACATCGTTCATCATTATAGCTTCGTAGTTTGAAAGACATTTAAAATAATTGCCATTAAATCCGTACTTTCTTGGACAAGCTAACGGTGATGTACCAAATGACTGACACAAGTTCGTATATTCTGAGCACCAGTTTTCTGATTTAGATGTAGAAGACAAAAGCTCTCCTTTAATAATGAGGTATTCCCGCCCAGAATTCGTTATTTTTCTTGTGCTTTTGACGAGAAAATGCGTGCCAACACCCGGTCGTAAACAGACAGTATTGACCTCACCAGAAACTCTCGCCAAAGAACTAGGACTATTGTACTGGCATAATCTTGTAATCCGAGGAATCAAGTTCTCAAAAGTTTGATTTGCTGTCATGTTGAAGTACGAAATAATATATCCAGGTGTTTGAGAGTTGAATGTTTCCTTACAAGTAAAGTTTTTTAGTACAAGTTTAATGTCCATACCATCCACAGTAAATGGTGGGTTAGTATCTGGTATGATAAAACAATATCCTGTCATGGTACTGTTTACAATGTCTGTTCCATTTACGCCTGTTGCTGTAGAGATAAACTGTGTGAAGTCAACACGTGTGATGTTCGCTTGCGTTGTGACGGTGGTGAATACAGAGTCATAATCTGTCTGGTTCCAGCAGAATGTGTTTGGTATCTTAGCAACACATGACGTAGATTGGTCGCAATAATCAAAGGCAAAACTGTTAGTTGACGAGACGTTATCAAAGCCAGCTTGTTGTGCAATATAAGCCACACCAGAGGTAATTGGACATGACTTATCAGAAGCCGCCATTGTTAAAGCTTCATACTTATACATACAATTCCTTTGTCTTGAGTCTGAACTTCTACAGGACAGCGGTCTCATTCCGTAACCTTCACAAAGTCGTTGATAATCTTGGCACCAGTTTTTATATTTTGACTCGCCGTCAACTGGGATCTTAGCTCGAATAACAAGATAATCCTGTTGGTCTACTGTCACTGATTTAGTTGCAATGACATCATAGCTGCTAGACGAAGAAACACATAATGTGTAAACTACTTGATCTGTGGAGTTCAAATGACCAAAAGCGTGTTCTACTGCTTGGCTGGACGGCAAGTACTTGGTACAGTGATGTGCAAGGCAAGAGTTAAATATAAATGAATTATCGGACGTAGCTTGTTTAAACCCAGCACTCTGAGCAATAGAATGGGCATTAAAACCTCCTGAGCAATCAATGATGTCATCCGAAAACATCACGGCGTTGTATCGATCACGACATTGCGCATGCACGTTAATGGTATCCCTTGATTTCCTACAACCTATAGGACGCAAGCCGTAAGACTGACAGAGCGACGAGTAGTCTAGGCACCAGTCTTCGTGCAACGATAAACCATCGTGAGGAACAGTTGCCATGACAACAGTCACAGGAGTTTCACGGAATTCTACGACTCGTTTCTCGAGAACATTAAAGTTACTGTGAGAACCATAACACAGAGTATATACATTACTTGATGAGTTAGTACCGTTCCACATGTCTGTAAAATTTCTACTACATTCATCACACTTCCACAATCCCAAACTTTGATTAACACTAGCAGAAAACCCAGCATGCATTGCAATGTCGGCGACTTCTTGGGAGCCTGGGCACAACATTCCTTCGAGCATGACAGCATCGTATTGCAAGCGACAATCACGTGACTGTTTTATCACTTCAGCTTCTTTACCACAGCCAACTGGTCTTTTCCCAATGGATTCACACAGCTTTCTATAATCTTCACACCAGCTGCCACTCTTAGAATAGCCATGTGATGGAACCTGAGCACGCAGTACGGTATACGGCAGGCCAGCGTACTCCACTTCCCGTACTTCGTGTACTACAAAGTTTGAATGAGAATAATTAGAACAGAAGGTGTATACTACATTGTTTTCTTTGACCGGTTGGGACTTGTTTCTTCTCGAATAATTACAAGCACAACAATCAAAACAGTTTCCATGGAAACACTTTGAAAGTAATTCGCATGAGTTGTTAGCCAATAGGGTATCATTTAGACAATCACGTGCTATGGAACAATTTTCGTTAAGAGTCTGGTTTAATTCTTTGTTCAACTTTAATTCAATACATCCTTTCCACGAAGTGGAGAAGCTGGTGTTCGCGAAGAGAGTGGTAACGAGTGTGTTATTTGAATTAACCGTTGTGTTACTGCATTTACAACAATTCTTTGTAGTCTCGCTAGTGACTTCAACCACCTCTGAACAAGAAATGTTATGCTTTAATTTCTCCGTACAAGTTGCACAGTTTATAAATGTAAGTAGATTCACATGAGCAGCTAGTGAAAAACCTGCTTTGAGCGCTATTGAACTTAACTTCTCTAAGCTGGAACAGATTCCAGAGTTGGACAAAAATGCATTATATTGTTCTCTGTGTTTGTATTGAATTACATCATTTGAAAAACCACAAGAGAATGGTCTTTTACCAAGAGATGAACACATCTTCTCGTAGTCATGGCACCAGTTGTCGCCAGAAGAACTTCCATCAGAAACCAACATCATTGTTTTTGCTATTGTCAGCTGATCGCCATTGTAGTCATATTGTTTAGTTTCCAAGACTTTGAACCGACTTTCTAGTTTAGAACAAATTGTTACCACAGTTTTATTCTGACGTAAGCAATACAAAGCGTCACCACACGAACTGCGGTCGCTTTTATTTTCGTTGTTGGAAACAAAGATGCTTTTGGAACAATTCTCGCAATTTTTGAACACGAACATTGGTTTCGCCTTTAAACGAATTCTGATCGTTCATTTCTTTCAGGATCGTAACTGCTTCGTCACCACATCGGATATTATCGATAGGAGAGACAAACGATTGGTAGTCGACGATACAACGAAAGTTACCCGAGGTATTCGAAGACGCGCCACATCCGGTAGGTTGCATACCAAATGAGTTACAAAGATGTTGATAGTCGGAACACCAGGTCTTGTGTCTTGCTAAGCCGTGTTCTGGGAGTCTGGACTGAATTAAGAGATAAGGCACTCCCTTGTGACTGACTTGACGAGTTTGTTCGACCATGAAATTACTATCAGAATCCGTACACAAAGTGTAGACCTCGCGGTGAAGGTTTGTCAAGCAATCCAACCCAGGTGAACACTCTGGCCTCAACACTCGAGAACACTGTCTAGGATTGCACTGGCGGAATGCAAAGGAATTCTCCCGAGATGCTTTGCAATACCCAGCTATATTAGCTACGACAGACACGTGATCTCTTGTTAGAAGATTTTGGCTCAAATTTCTTGGAACGACTACAGACATATAGTCTGGAGTACAAGACTTCATGTTGTTGTAAGCTTGTGTATCCAAGATAGTGACAGGTCGCATTTGATAGCCAGTACATAATCTTTGATAATCCAGACACCAGTTGTCAAATTTAGAATGGCCATGATGAGGAACTAATGTTTTAAGAACAAGATAAAATCTGTTTTGATAAACCAAGCTTCTACTGTCCACAACTTTAAAATTACTATCACTATTCATACATAGAGCATAAACCACGTGGTTTTGAACAGCCACAGTACCACTGTCCACGTAAAACGCAGATTCGTTCACAGACTTGAAGTCTACAAGATTCACAAAACAAGAACGCTGGCAAGTTTTATCAAATGCAAATATATTCTCGGCGCTTGAATTAAAGTACCCTGCCATTTCCACGAGATATTTCAGTTTTTCAGGAGCCGAAAGTTCATTTCGTCTGGGTGCTATGGCATTGTAAGTGCTTTCACAAGTCAAATCAGATTCTTTTGACGTCACAACAGCTCGTAATCCGTACGATTCACAAAGTTTCTGATAATCTCTGCACCAGTTTTCGTGTTTTGCAGACATATGTGATGGTATACTCGCTTTAATAACTTTATAAAACCCTCCTTGGTAAGAAATGTCTTTAGTTGACTCCACGTTAAAACTGCTGTTTGAGCCTACACACATTGTGTACACTGGTTCGCTGGGGTTTAGATAAGAAATAAAATTATCTTTCTCGGAAATGTTCTTTGAACACGTGTCATTGCAAAGAGAAAAGGCGAATGTGTTATTAATAGTTGCTTCAGAAAATCCGGTCTCATTGGCTAAGAATGCAATATTGTTATTCGAAGGACAACCAAATATGTTATCTTCAGGCGCAAGTGAGTCATAGCTATCCCGGCATGCAGTATAGGATGCCGTAGTTGTGTATGTTGCACCTCCACAACCAGTTGGCCGCTGACCATAAGAATGGCAGAGACGTTTATAATCCTCGCACCAGTCCTTATAGCGTGACATCCCATGGGAAGGTAACCTGGCCTTTATCACTAAATTTGGTAGTCCTTGATATTTTGTAACCTTAGCGGATATGACGTCAAAATTACTGTCTGATCCGTGACAGAGTGTGTATAGTACTGTATAACTTAACCAAGGATCGTCTTCTTGATACGAGTGAAAAATCAATGTATTGGTGTTTGTTGCATCAGAAAAACCAGCCGTTTGAACGATTGTTTTTAAGCTATCTGCATCAGGTTGCCCGTTGTCATGACAAACATGGTGGCTAAGTTCGACTGCTGAAGACTCACTAGCAAAGCTACCGTTGCATTTCAAAGCACGATGACCATAACGTAAACACAACTTCTTATATTCCATACGCCAGTCTTCCAACTTTGATTTTTTCTTTCCTGTGAGTTTTGCTTTAACTGCAAGATATGATGTGTTATTATAAACTGTTGATTTCGTTTCTTGAACATCTAATGCTGTTTGAGGTTCAACACACACTGTGTAGGCATCACCATGACTGCTCGGATTAATACAACCCAATCCTATCCCAGTACAATCTGTGCTGGAGAGGACCGACGGACATTTTGTACATTTATTCAAAACAAATGAATTAGATGGCGTCGCTGATGAAAAGCCAGCCTGTTGAGCAAGCTGTGCTGTTTTAACTTGGGGTGCAACACCAAAGAAATCTCCACCAATCACAACTGATTTATAATTATCCAAACAACTCGTGTAATCATGGTCGTACGTGACGTCACTTCCGGTAGGACGTAATCCATAAGACTCACAAAGTGCACTGTAATCTCGGCACCAGTTCTCTTGTGTTGATTTTCGATCGCGCGGAAGCTTCGCCTTGATGATTAGCCATGATAGATTATTGGACATTGTTCGTCGTTCGTCTAAAACAGTAAAACTTGTCTGTGGTTCTGTGCATAAAGCGTGATAAGCTATACAGCTTGGTATTTCCTTATGACATCCTGAGCCAGAACAATTTTGACACATTGAGCCAGAACAATTTTGATACACTGAGCCAGAACAATTTTGACACATTGAGCCAGAACAATTTTGATACACTGAGCCAGAACAATTTTGACACATTGAGCCAGAACAATTTTGATACACTGAGGCAGAACAATTATGAAATATAATATGATGTGAAGTCAAAGGTAGACCAGCGTCTTGTCCAATCCTTTCAACAACAGAATTCTCACATCCTAACTCATTGTTAGCTGCCATATTAACTGAGAAGTATTTTTTCTGACATTGCCTCGATTCAGAGTTGATATTTTTATTAGCACATTCTGTTGGCCGTTTACCATATGATTGACAAAGCCTTTGATAATCTCGGCACCAGTTCTCATGTCGAGCTATGTTTGTCCTTGGTCTGACATACAAAGCAAGGTAGTTAACACCCTTGAACGATGTATATCTCTTGTCTTCTACAAAGAAGTTACTATCAGAGTCACTACATAATGCGTACACCTCTCTGTTGACCACAGCTTGACTGATACACGATAAAGCACCATGGCAACCAGATATTGGTAGTACATCTGTGCAGTGGCTATCAGCACATTGTGAGAAAGCAAAAGAATTATCTGCTGTCGAGGAGCCATAACCAGCCAAGTTAGCAATAGACGATACACGACCATTTGGTGGACATCCTAGTGTATCGTTGTGATCCATGACAGAGTCGTAGTTCGTCAGACAGCGATGATTGTCGGTGATATGATTGAATGAGCGACCACATCCAGTAGGGCGTGTCTTATTGAGCGAATAACACAGAGCCGTGTAGTCCTGGCACCAAGTTCGATGAAGCGAACGACCATCAGAAGGTATTCTGGCGTGAACGACTAGAAAATGACTGACACCATACTGGATACTGCGACTGCTCATCACTTCAAACGCACTGGAATGAACTGTAACCAAACAAAATATCTTGAATTAATTCATCGAAACGAAAAATATGGCGGCTTTATGTTAACAAGAGTAGTTTGCAAACCACAATTGGTTGAACTAGGAGTGAAGAGTCTTCACTTCACTTCACATCACGTCACTTCACGTCACTTCACGTCACTTCACCTCACCTCACCTCACTTCACTTCACCTCACCTCACCTCACGTCATGTCACGTCACGTCACGTCACGTCACTTCACTTCACTTCACTTCACTTCAATTCACGTCACTTCACTTCACTTCACTTCACCTCACGTCACGTCACGTCACGTCACTTCAATTCACTTCACGTCACTTCACTTCACTTCATTCCACTCCACTTCACTCCATCTCAACTCTGATCCACTCCATTCCACTTCTTTTCCTTATCTTACACATGGATTATTGGAAATACACAAAGATGGCATATGTCACTCTGATGTCTGTTTTTTGTTAAAGTTTAGTTTGCCACAGAAAAACAACAAATTCATGGCACATACCATGTTCACAGTTAGTTCCAGAGTATCCTCCCCTACAATGACATGTATAACTGTTTACTTCATCAACACAGCGTCCTCCGTGTTGACAAGGGACACTTGCACATTCGTCAATTTCTACGAACATAATTCAAAAAAAATTGTGAAAAATTGTGTTTTACTGTGCGTAACTACACAGTGAGATTCTAGTTACCTTTGAGTTACACAAAGATTTGGTCAAAAATAAGAAAACCAAGTTCCTTGTATTAACCAAATTGCACAAATATGATCTATTGCTGGCTGAGGTGATATACTTTATAAAAATATAAGAGAGTCAGTACTAACCAAGTTCACAAAATTCTCCAATAAAACCATTCGGACATTGACAAGTAAAGTTACCAAGTCCATCAATACACGATGCTCCTGGACCACAAGGCGAGGCTGTACAGTCATCAATATCTGTTCGTGTCAAGAAATGAAAAAAGAAAACGTTTGGTTGAGTCTCCGTTTACACAGATATAGAGCCGTACTAATACTTTTATAAGATACAAAGTTTGAAGAAATAAGCGAGATTAAGAGCAAGAAGTGTAGAATATGTGCAACAATTGAGAGCTTTCCTTCCTTCCTTCCTTCCTTCCTTCCTTCCTTCCTTCCTTCCTTCCTTCCTTCCTTCCTTCCTTCCTTCCTTCCTTCCTTCCTTCCTTCCTTCCTTCCTTCCTCCCCTCCTACCTCCCTCCCTTCCCCTCTCCCTCCCTCCCTCCCTCCCTCCCTCCCTTCCCCCCTCCCTCCCTCCCTCCCTCCCACCAACTGATGACCAGCCCACATTACAGTTCGGCTTTTCTAAGCTACTTCTTACTTCTTTCGCATCTTGCTCCAGTGAAGAAAGAATTGCATGAACAAAAAAATTTATTAAAACCGTCAAGACATTTGCCACCATTTAAACATGAATCATTTTGACAATCATCAATAGCTATATGGAAAAAAAAAAAAATATCGTAATCCCAGATTAAAAACCAAAGATTACATGAAGGTTAATATAGTTATAGGTTAAATAACGCACGCGTGCAACAAGAAAACACCCACGCAATCTAAAGACACGAACGCACGCAACGTACAAACACGCAAAATTAAAACACGCATGCACAGCACGCACGCAAGGTAAGAACACGCCCAATATCAACAATGAACTCACTGTTATCACAAATCTCTCCAGTAAATCCTTGAGGACAAGTGCAGTTGAAACCACCATCCAGTAGTACATGGCAAACTCCACCATTATTACAAGGATTGCTGATACAACTATTTGGGTATTCTGAAACCAATGAATCGCGGCAAAACGATAAAAGAACTAAGAAATTACGAGAAAAAAACACCATTATCTAAAAATGACATGTATTGAAATATTAACCTTTGTAATGCCAGGTTGCAATCAGTGTCCAGCTGCCAGGTGAAGGTTTGTAATGAACTCCACGAGATGAAGCTAGAAATAGAAATTGTTTAAGAATGATTGTGCAAAGAGAATGATCTATCAAATTAAGAGTAAAGCCTATCGCACACGAGCAACCGTCAAGCTAACCGCATCGCGAAGCCATTTGCTGAACAAGATTATCTCGTGCGCGCGTCACTTTTCCTATGAATTTTACTTCGTGAGGCTGTGAGACAAATATCTATCGTGTTTAATATCAGAGAATCTTGCTGAGTAAATGGTCTGGCATGGCAGTTAGCTCAGCTAGTAGCTCTCGTGCAGAGGGCTTTAGCTTTACGAATCCCGTAAGTCATGTCACCTGCAAACTCATCTCCAGATTGCGCTACAAGGTTCAAGATTTGAGAAGGACCATCAGTTTCTGGTAGACCAGTTATGGGAATATGGGGAATTTCTACGACTGTTATGAATGCAACATCTTGTTTGATTCTCTTCCAAATACTCGAATTGATTTGTGTCCAAGATTTCCCCTCCCAGTCAGTGCTTTCTAGATAATCTCTCCAGTCTCTTGAAACACCGTACACCTTTCCTGACACTTCGTGGACACCAAGAAGGCCAGAAATTTGACTGGATAAGTCTGGGAATAAAATAACAATATTTACAATGATACTTCACAAATATAATAAAGAATTCATATCTATCACGCTTGACCCACTGCATGGGATGCCTTAATCAAACGAGAACGTAAGTCATCGCAAAGTTAGCTTACGACGACTTGCGATGCCACCAGTCAAACGTCGGCACAAGTCGTCGCAAGTTCTGCACTTCCACTAGTTCCCACGCCTTTTTGCTAGTTCTCATGGTAGTTTCTATGGCGACGGAGTACGAAAGACTTGCATCGACTTGTGTTTTGTGTTCAAATGCCTCGCAAGTTGAAGAAAACTTGCGATGAAATTTGAACAAGATCAAATTAGTCGCAAGCTAACGCAAGTCATCGCAAGCTGGCGGTCAAAGGAGACACAAGCAAGCACAAGCTAAAACTTGCGATGACTTGGATCTACGTAACCAACATCTGAGATTTTAATTTAAGGTCGTTTATTAAACGGCAGAAAGTAAGTCGCGGCTTAAATAAGTCGCGAACAGCTTATATTTACGGTCAATTCTTTAATAAGTAGCATAAACGGTCAATTCTTTAAT
Organism: Paragorgia papillata; assembly: GCA_035771165.1. Taxonomy (NCBI): domain Eukaryota; kingdom Metazoa; phylum Cnidaria; class Anthozoa; order Scleralcyonacea; family Coralliidae; genus Paragorgia; species Paragorgia papillata. The sequence continues at coordinate 1,069,200 of JAWNZC010000007.1, forward strand.
AAACCGTGGCTTATTTTGGACTAGCTTCAACCCTGGGCTTATTTTAGTCGCGGCTTATTGATAAATTGACCATTTATACGAGCTGTTCACGACTTATCTAAGCCGCGGCTTATATTATCTGCTGCCGTATAAACGGCTTTTTTGTGTATTATACAAACCATATCTTGAATTCAGTTCCAATCTTACCGTGCCACGACTGTCCATTATCTGAGGTCAAATGGCATGCTGCGTTTCCAGGATTACTAAAACAAAGAAAATATCGCATTCAAATATAATCAATAATTACACAACGCATCTTCTAATTAAATAAAAGTAAATAAATAAATCTTCTAATCATTTATTCACCAATAAATTAATCGCAGTGTTACTCCACGCTACACAATTAACTTTTTAACCGCCGTGACGTCACGTGCACTTTAGTAATTGCGAAGTATTGCCAAACTACAACAAAGTCAAGTAATGTTTTCTTTATACCTTGTGTGTGAAAACTGACAAATATACAAAGTATTATTTGATGGACTGAGCAAAAAGCTCTTCTCAAACACTGTAAGTTTTTCTATAAAGAGAGAAGAAAAAAATATATTAAGCATAAAAAGTATTCAACGCCACCCACCACCACCTAGCCGGCGAGCACCGACCAGCGGGTTTACGTATGTTGGTGTTGATTACAATATAGTAAATTATTGGATTGTAATAACGTTGTAAGCGCTATTCTTACGGCTTATTTGGACTACATCACATTACGTGCGCTTTGCCCGCGCGGGGGGAGCGTGAACTGTTCAGTTCACTTTGGAAGTTGAACATTTTCTGTAGCGCGGGCAAAGGCAAGCGCACCGTAAAGGCCTGGCCAAACGCTTTCAACATTTCATTCAACATTTCATTCAACATTATTGAATTCAACCGTGATTCAACATGTTGAGAGCGTTTGGCCACCCTGTTGAATGATGTTGAACGTTGTTGAATGAAATTTGAACATGTTCAAATTTTCGTTCAACATGCGTTCAACAATGTTGAACGATGTTGCATGAAATGTTGAAAGCGTTTGGCCAGGCCTTAATAGAAAATGGCTTTTATCATGACCACCAAAGCCTTCTTCACTAACCTTGCGTTGGATGACAATTACTTTTCAAGCCATCAAAACTAACAAAGCCATCAGTAGCATTATCAACTAAACGTATCCTAGCCTCTCTGCCTAGGAACTCCTCCTGGACGTCCCAGTTCATCTGAACCATAGACTCGTTCCCAGTCCCAGACCATGCCACACGGACCACTGTAGTGTCTACTATCAGTTCTACTCGAGCTTTCTCTTGATTGGCTGTGCCAGCAAATAAAAAGAACAGTTTTGAAAAAGAAATGAGAAACCCTGGGGAGGTAAGGGTTCCAGTGGGATAGTTTCCTTCAATCTGACCAGGGATACTATACGGTGTGTTACGATTCTCTCTCGTTCCAATCCACCACGCGCCTTCGTGATTTACCACATGACCAGTGCGTACGTGACGATTGTCCAGAAATGTCGGTTGATTGTCGAAAGCAGAGCCAGTCAGCGACCATTGCAATAGACCATCATTTTCAAAATCGAAGATACTGCAATAATCTGAAGTTTCAAGATTAAAAAAATCGTAAGAATCATCGAATCGTATCATTTTTTATACATCATCCTATTCTCCATACCACGCTATTTCACACCACAACCCGCTAATCAACAGAACGCTATTTCACACCACAACCCGCTAATCAACAGAACGCTATTTCACACCACAACCCGCTAATCAACAGAACGCTATTTCACACCACAACATGCTAATCAACAGCACGCTATTGCACAATACAACACGCTATTGCACACTACAACACGCTACTCAACAGGACGCTATTCCTCACCACGCTAATCCACAGCACGCTATTGCACACTACAACACGCTACTCCTCACCACGCTAATCCACAGCACGCTACCCTGCATCACACTACTCCAAACTGTGTTATTCCACACCACGCTATTCCATTACAGTCCGCTATAGCTCGCCTAACTATCCCTTTATTCCGCGCTGTATAATTTCGTACCATCATATGACACACAAACCGTAAGGAGACGCTACATCAAATTTTACTTACCTGACGGAGGAAGCTGGTCTTCTTTATACCCATACAGTTCCATTCTCAAACATCCAGTATTACTTGACATTTGTTTTGGTTCAATATAAACGTGACGCGCCTTAATACTTCCCAAAAGCCTGTGTTTTACTGTCGTATCTTCCACAGGATTCCCGAGAAAAATCTGAAGAAATAACAATATGTACTTAGTTAAGAAGCAAGTTACGTCGAAAGAAATGCATTATAAACATAAATCAAACTTTCCACCTTTTTATTTCCGTTTTCTTTGATGCTGGTTTTCAGTCCTCCATCGTTCTTGTACGCAAGATAAAATGAGCGAATCAACTTATTTGTGGCTTGAAATTTTGATTGTACAGCGAACTAAATAAAATAACACCTTGCAATCAGTCGTAGCAGTAGAGATTAAACATATGTGTCACCTCCACCATCACCACCACCAATGCTACTACAACCATCACCCCCACGATCACCAGCACTACCATCACTACCACAACCATCACCCCCACCACCATCACCACAACCATCATTACAACCATCACCACCACTACCACTACCATCACTACCACAACCATCACCATCACCACCATCATCACTACAACCATTACCACCACCACCACTATAATCACCAATATCATTACCACTATCATTACCACTATAACTACCCCAACTACCACCACTATAATCACCCCATAACCACAACCCCAACCCACTATTCACACGCCATAACTATTCAGAAATAAAACATACCTCTGTAATAACGTAATCTTCTCCCAGATCTACAACCAAAGTTTGTCTCAACATAGTAGTCGTGCACCACCCACCTATACCATGGTTTAAATTTAGACGCGCGTTGTATGGTGGGTAGGTGTGCTGATTTCCTGACTCCACTGAGAGTTGATTGTCTCTGATACGACTTGATGAAACACCCAAAGGTTGATGACCCGCTAAACAACACAAACAAATTGGTTTGAACGCTTTTCATATGGCCTTCCAACAGTTGGATTGAACAACACCACCAGCATCACTACCACTACTGCCACCATCATCACCACTACCATCACCACCACCATCTCTACCACCACCACCACCACCACCACAATCATCACAATCACTACCACCATTACTACCACCATCACCACCACCACTACCACCATCACACCAACAACAACACTACCACCACCAACACCACCACAATCATCACCATCACTACCACCATTACTACCACCATCACCACAACCACTGTCACCACCACTACCATCACTATCACCACTACCACCACCACCACCACCACTACCACCACCAACACTACCATCACTACCACCACCACTATCACTATCACCACCACTACCATCACCACTACCATCACTATCACCACCATCACCACCACCAACAACAACACTACCACTACCATCACTACCGCCACCATCACCACCACCAATTAAAAGTTTGATAGAGTCCATAACTGTACCAGGCACATGGTAAACAAGACACCCAAACAACTTCACTTTCAGCGCTATTTTATTCTTCCATGTTTTAGGAACAATTCTTAAAAGCCTAGCGTCGATTGGAACTCTTATGTCGTTCATTTTCAGCGTCGTTGAATCAACGTTTGCCTGAAATTCCTGAAAAAACACAACACAACAAAAGTAGTTAAATCATTTTAGTTTAATCAGTTTGATTATTTCAATAAAATAACCTTTGATTTAAGTCCAGCATATGCCATTGACCAATGTACTCCGTCTCTGCTGTGATATAAAACATATTTTCTCACAAAGCTTGATGGATATGTATTACCATTGCCTTTGGTAGCAATCTGAAAATTACGAAAACAAAATAACTCTGATCCCAGACCCAGTCAAAACATGTGTAAAGCCCTAATCAAACGAGAACGCAAGTCATCGCAAGTTGGCAGTCACGCTATCTCATCCAGCCGCTCTGAATAGTTTCCCGAAAATATCATGCACCGTGACAAAGTTAAAACTTATTTAAAACACTCATGAAACCTTTATTTTGTTAATTTGGGTGTTCAAACGACCGCCACAGAAATTCTGACTGCCAACTTGCGATGACTTGCGTTCTCGTTTGATTAGGGCTTAACTGCTAGTAAGCTGCAGATTTTATGAAAATCAGATTTTCTAAATTTATTGACTGAGATTTCAGGTTTTATTTTCTTGTTTGTCAAGTTAAAACCTGTCAAGAAAAATTTGCTGGTATGTGCCCAGGACTTGAAACAATCAATCACCTTAGTTATTCTCATTAATTGCCCCAATTCAATTTGTAAATATTGATGAATATCTTTTGTCATGGTGTCAGCGGGTGTCCAAACTTGATCATGCGTGAAGCCTGCGTGGTGAGGAGAGTTGCCAAGCGCAAGGAAATTAGGTTTGTGAAAAGATGAAGCAGAGAACTGACTTTCACCAAGCTGATCAACTGGACGTTCACACACTGGAAGAGAAAAGTCGACACGATAATCAGAATGCATTCCGTAAGCCTACATTCATTCATGTATCCACCCCATCCCACCCCATTCCTCCCTCCCCCTTCCTCTCTCTCTCTCCCTCCTCCGCCACCCTCCCTCCCTCCCTCCCTCCCTCCCTCCCTCCCTCCCTCCCTCCCTCCCTCCTCCCTCCCTCCCTCCCTCCCTCCCTCCCTCCCTCCCTTCCTTCCCTCCCTCCTTCCCTCCTTCCTTCCCTCCTTCCTTCCCTCCTTCCTTCCTTCCTTCCTTCCTTCCTCCCTCCCTCCCTCCCTCCCTCCCTCCCTCCCTACCTCCCTCCCTCCCTCCCTCCCTCCCTCCCTCCCTCCCTCCCTCCCTCCCTCCCTCCCTCCCTCCCTCCCTCCCTCCCTCCCTCCCTCCCTCCCTCCCTCCCTCCCTCCCTCCCTCCCTCCCTCCCTCCTCCCTCCCTCCCTCCCTCCCTCCCTCCCTCCCTCCCTCCCTCCTCCCTCCCTCCCTCCCTTACCTTTGCTGGCCACGAAAGTAAACCGAATAGGGTCAGATAAAGACCTCGCGTTCCATTTACTGGCAGGACGATGACATGAATCCAGCTCACCATAATACCACAACTTGACTGAGCTAGACGCAATCACCTCGTCACGTGAACCAAGCATGTAGTACGGATCCACGCGAATATCCATGGTAACCGACACGTGACTGTTTTCGGAGATATTGGCAAACTGTAAGACATAATGAATTGTCAAAACATAAGGTTACATAATCATGTATAGTATATTTTAAAACTTAATGTGTGCCACTAAAAACCACAAAAACATTATTATACCCATTCAAATAATCGCTGAATTAGAATAGCTTCAATTGTTCGACAATGTAAACAATTCTTTACCTTAAACACCATCTCCTGATCACTTTTAGTCTCATTACTAGCCTGTATTGAGCTGCTCTTTACAGTGTGATTTCCAAAAACTAAAAACGCCGGAGACAGAATTTGAATTTCGACATCCAGTGCATCAGCAAAAGATTTCTTTGTATGAGAAACTTCGAAAGAGTATTGCACAGTGTCCCTAAAACAATGATAAAAAATACTCAGTTTAACCCTTTCACGTGCATCGTTGTGGTGGAACAACTTTTTACTCTGTCTAACGCCAGACGATTTTACTGTGTCTAACGCCAGACGATTTTACTGTGTCTAACGCCAGACGATTTTACTGTGTCTAACGCCAGACTATTTTACTGTGTCTAACGCCCGACTATTTTACTCTGTCTAACACCAGACGATTTTACTCTGTCTAACGCCAGACGATTTTACTCTGTCTAACGCCAGACTATTTTACTCTGTCTAACGCCAGACTATTTTACTCTGTCTAACGCCAGACGATTTTATTGTGTCTAACACCAGACGATTTTACTCTGTCTAACGCCAGACGATTTTACTCTGTCTAACGCCAGACGATTTTACTGTGTCTAACGCCAGACGATTTTACTCTGTCTAACGCCAGACGATTTTACTGTGTCTAACGCCAGACGATTTTACTCTGTCTAACACCAGACGATTTTACTGTCTAACGCCAGACTATTTTACTCTGTCTAACGCCAGACGATTTTACTCTGTCTAACGCCAGACTATTTTACTCTGTCTAACGCCAGACTATTTTACTCTGTCTAACGCCAGACGATTTTACTCTGTCTAACGCCAGACGATTTTACTCGTCAAGGAGAGAAGTCTTGGAAAGCCATGCGTGAAATGGTTAATAAACAATTATTGGATTCGGCTGACCATGATATCAAAAATTAGTCAGACCGAGGTCAATGTTATCTGCCGAAGCCCGAAGGCTGAGGTGGATAACATTGACTCATGTCTGGATAATTCTTGATATCATGCGTAAGCCGAATCCAATAATTGTTTTATTATACATTCAAAACAGTTATACTAACATGCAAGCAAGTCTGGCAGTAAAAAGAGTTGTCTTCGTCAACCGAGGCAATCTACTGCAAGCCATTTTGTAATTTTCGCGCGCTTTGAGGTAGTGACGACACCAGCGTCCAATAATTTGCAGTACTCGGCGGAAATGGCATAACAGCTACCGGACATTGCGAATTAACTAGAGTATGTTGACCAATAAGAAACGAGTGCATAATAATGTCAAATATTCGCCGCTTAACAGTTTATGATAATCAGTGTTTTAAAATACTTATATATAGATGCCTTACGAAAATGTCGACTAATCGTTAATCAACAATTCAATATGTACGAAGTAGCTCTACGCTTCTAGTGCTTTTATTTATTGGTCGACGACAGTTAAATTACCCTGCGAGCAGAGCCTTCTTTTCCTTATTTCTTCGCTGAGAGAGAGGAAGAAAAGTAGGCTCTGCTGTATTCGTGACTGCATGTTTCCATTGCGCATACATGTTAGTTACTTGGTTACAATCTCGAACCAAGTCCAAATCAGAGCAGAAAACAAAACAAAACAAGAACCGGTTAAACGGATCTTAAACGGGTTACTTCGTCCTAAATCTTGGACGAAGCCAAACACGAATATAGCAGAGCTAACTTTTTTCGTCCTCTCTCAGGGTACAGTTAAATGTAAACACGAATGAAAATCATCTCGCCAAAGTGTGCTAGCTCGGGTACCCAGGCTGACTGGCCTCCATCCTTAATTATTAGCCGGGGGCGGTGTTCTTTGATCCACCGCAAGTGTGTCTATCACAAATAATATTTTGATTTGATTTGATTTATTTTCGCCCATATATACATTTTAACAAATTACATAATGTATAAAATTATAATATCGAAGGGCTAGGGGCCTAATAGAAACGTATAGCAGGCTTTTTATTAAGACACCTAGTTTACACTGCATTTAAGTTTTTGTTTCTTTATATCATCGGTTCAATTAAAATGTTGAGAAAAAAGATGAAAAAAGATATACTATAATATAATATACAAAATAAAACAATTAAAGGATATTTGTACATTATATAAGTATGCTTTATATGATAGCTTGGCCAAAATGTGCTAACGCAAAAGATTGTGCTACCAGATTTTGACCAAAATACAATATAGAACATTTAAGTAATAAGTATTTACAACGTGAAAAGCTTTTGCAACCAACTGTATAATTAAACACATTTTCTATTTGACTGTATAGTTCTGTTGAATTTGCAGGAAGTATTTTTTTGATTTTTTCTTGAAGATATTATAGGATTTAATATTTTTTAAATTCAGATTTGAGGTCATTGCAAATATCAACTCCTTTGTTAGAAAGAGAATGTTTTACATAATTTGTGAAGTTTGGATGCATTTCTTTAGATGCAAATCTTGTTTAGCTACTCACTGTCAAATCTTTAAACATTGTCTAACTAAAATCACCGTTTCTGTAATTGGCTCTATAAGAAGTCTAAAGTTAAGAAAAAGTCAGACATAGTTTAACGCTACTCTGGCCTAAATGTTTTTTGAACGTAGCTTAAAAAGTTACTGTTCGTGACCCAACGTTTCGACACTCCGATCTAGTGTTTCTAGTGTCGAAACGTTGGGTCATGAACAGTAACTTTTTAAGCTACTGTACATTCAAAAAACGTTTAAGCCAGAGTAGCGTTAAACTATGTCTGATTCTTCACCTGGCTGCGTTGGGAGTTTATTTAATTAATTGTTAATAAAAAGTGTCGAGACAGAATAATAAATGGTCGGTGTGTTTCAAAGTAACAGTCTTGCAAGTACCTGTAATGACTGTCTTATAAACAATCTTCCCAAAGACGATTCCAGCATTTGATAATCTACTTTCGTAAAATAAATTTGGGCAGTTACAATAAATGCTGGAAGAATTACCGCAAAGAATTTACAGTTAAAAAAAAAAGAAAGATCTTGTTTTGATTTATGCTACGCAATATAGGAATAGGTATATACATGGAACGCGAAACTGAAACACGAAGAGTATAAGACTACGAAATTATGGATAAGCCTAACACATGAATGATGGCAGTAAAAGATCTTTACTATATAAGTCAAGTCGCTTGGTGGTGCATGATAAACGCCCTTGAAATGAAGTCAAAATATCAATATTTCTTCTTTAGATCTTGGTTGTTATGTAACAACATGTTTATTTTGTTATGTTTATTTTTGGGTAAAGTTTTGTTTTCTAATGTTATACTGTTAGTGTTGGCTGTGGTTTATAAAAGGCAATGCTTACTATAAGTTAAAAACGTGACCAGTACACACGCGAGCTAATAGTACTAATATACTACAATTGGTATTTCTTGTAAAAAAAACCAAGAACATAGAACGTCTTAAACATCACACAGTACTCGCTCGCAGTTCATTATTGCAACAATTTCTAATTACATGGGGTGAAAGTAACAACGATTATTAACACCTGCACAACTTAAAGAGTAAATCGGTAACATTAAAAAGAAACACTAAATATAAACGCATAACAAGACTAACAGAAAATAATAATACTGCATATATATATATATATATATATAAGAAATTATAGTGACAATTTATAGTTTATATAAATTATGGTTTTAAAATGATATAGCAATTTCACTTTGTTCTGTCCACAAAGTCATCACATGCTTAGCATGGTCTGTACGTGACTATCGTGCACACGAACAACCCATTGTCCCAAGAATACAACCTTTTCCAGTGCCACAACAAAGGCACCACACAACTAAGCACTAATCCTAGGTATGCCCATTAGTCACTCCGACCATTCGCGCATCTACTTCCCTGGAGTAAGTTACTCTGATACTGCATAGTTAAAGATAAAGAAAGTAAAGTAGAAAAAAGTTTTCCCACCCACCTCCCTTGTAAATCATTAATAGCCATTATACAATCAATAGTTATATTTTTCTCGTTAGATCACAGCATGACAAGATCCTTATTTAGCAAATTTTCTCTATAATACATAATATACTGGTCAGATAAAGCCGTGAAAAAATACTTGAGAAATTATTGCGCGGAAATAGATAGTATATCCATTGGATACACGCAGTACACCATGGCACTTATTTCATGTGAGAAAATACAGAAAGAAAAGAAAAATCCAAGATATTTACTTGGCTAAGTTTTTTAAACAACCGTTCAATACATCATGAAATGACTCATTGATTGAATCTTTTATGTACAATAGATAAATCCCGAGAACGAGGGATGTATGCTAATGCGCGTCCTCGGGCTTTATATCGCATACATCCCGATATTCGAGGGATTTATCTGACTTAATTTATTATTGAGGAGGTTTTCCAACAAAGTTTTGTCTATTTTTTCCCGCCTTGGACAAAGATTTTCCTTGTTATTTTCCCTCATTTCGTTTCTAATTATTATTCCAGGGCTTTATGCGATATAAAGCCCTCGAAAGAACAAAGAAAACCGACTCAATAATAAATTAATTGAATGTTATATAATATGATAGATATCGAGTAAACATGTAAAAAATATATAACTTACCCAGAAACGATGCCTGTTTTAGGAGTAACTGAAACTCTGAGGCCCAGCCGAGGAGTTTTGATAATTGAAGAATATACATTCATAACCTATGTTATAATTAAAAGATAAATAGATTACTTTTAAATTGAATGAAGCTATGGAATCATTATGAGTAAACATAAGTGTGTGTTTAAGGAGGGAAAGAAGGGAAGGAAGGAAGGAAGGAAGGGAAGGAAGGAAGGAAGGAAGGAAGGAAGGAAGGAAGGAAGGAAGGAAGGAAGGAAGGAAGGAAGGAAGGAAGGAAGGAAGGAAGGAAGGAGGGAAGGAAGGAAGGAAGGAAGGAAGGAAAGAAAGAAGAAAGGAAAGAAGGAAGGAAGGAAGGAAGGAAGGAAGGAAAGAAAGAAGAAAGGAAAGAAGGAAGGAAGGAAAGGAAGGAAGGAAGGAACGAAGGAAGGAAGGAAGGAAAGAAGGAAGGAAGGAAGGAAGGAAAGAAGGAAGGAAGGAAGGAGGGAGGAAAGAAATGAGGGAGGAAAGAAATAAAGGAGGAAAGGGACTTTTTTTTTTAAAGTATAGCACTTAATAAAATTGATAAATTCGCAGCCCTAAGTCAAAACTGCCTGAAGTTCAAATTATACATTTAAAAATAAATCTACCGTATTTCCATCGAGTTATAAAAACAATTAAGAGTAAATGTTTAAGACAAACGAGAAATTCAGTGTGAGTAACACAAGTCCAAAGCGCACGTGTTTTCGCAGTAGTTCGAATTCCCCAAAACGTTTCTACTTTGACTGTTGTAATAAATCGACGGTCGACGGAAACCTAGCCATGTTTCTGACAAGTTTTAGAAGGTAAGCACAGCTTGTACGCTAATACTGTCTGCAGATGAGAAAGATTTTATTTGTCTTTTACAATGCAAGACAATAGTAAAAATGTACTGAGAATTAAACGAAGTTCAAAAGAGTCTGAATTAAAAAAAAAGAAGAAGTTATTCACAAGCAAAAAGTGCACGTTTGAAAGGCAACGGAGCTTGTGAGTATAAATTCTATAACTATACCTTTACTGTGTTCATAAAAAGAACCCAGACGATTACCAACGATGCCATTGCTTCCCACGCGCTATCAAACCATCTCCCGTTACATGAGGTTGAAAACAAGTGAAATGCCACTGACAATAATATTGCTCAGTAATAATAACAAGGCGGTCTTAGTTTGTCACACACTAACAAACTCAAGGACAGGTGCAAGTCGTTTATAAAGCGGCAAGCACGTTCAGCCAATTATCACTTCGCTCCGTCAAATGTTTATTTTTATACTCTATATATAATTAAAAACCTACGATAAAGCTTTTAAGAAATCGACCAGTCTTTGTTTACGGTTGCTATAGATATAACATTGAAGTCGAGCTTATTACATTTGTTTATCTGCATGTACAAAGTACTGTACATATACAATATGCATGTGACATCTATATGTATAGAATGTGGTAATATAAAGTGCCTTTGTTTCAAGGTAACAGATGACTGATAAACCCAATGGCTTTCACCCCTTGATGCAATCTCGTTCCCAGAGCCCACGTTCCCCACCCGGGAAACGAGAGACTCTGGGATAATCCGTTTCAAATCACAGGATTCTTGTTATTCCGGTTGAGGCACGTATGCCGTATGCGTAAATATCCGAGCGGAATCTGGATAGTATGTTCTCCTTGTTTGACTTTTCCCCAAACAAGTCAATGGGGTTGCTAGCGAAGCTCGAATTACAGCATCTATACAGACATACGGCGAAGATATCGATCGCGGGCAACGTCTTCACTGGAGTCTTGTCGTCCGACATCTTTGTTATTTTGGTTTTATTCATTCTACTTCCGGTCACTTCAGACCTCACTATTTGTACATATATAATTAATGATATTATCAGGGCAAAGTTAAATAAAATAAAATAAAATAAAATAAAATAACGTAACGATTTGAAAGGGATTATCCCAATCTCGTTCCCAGAGCCCACGTTCCCCACCCGGGAAACGAGAGACTTTGGGATAATCCGTTTCACATCGATATTTCATTGGCTGATGAACACAGTGAACTGTATAGAGCGTTTTCATCTGACGTCACGGCGGCCATATTGGTGTACCAAAACAATGAAATGGCGGCATATTGGTGTACGGTATGGGAATTAGCTCTTTCTTATTCAAATATTTCGTATTGTTTCACCACCCCCATGGGGCCACCGATCACGTGAGTGAAAACGCTCTATATAACTCTTCTATAACAAGAATCCTGTGATGGCGTGAACGGATTATCCCAGAGCCTCTCTTTCCCGCCCGCTGGGTAAGGGGAACGTGGGCTCTGTAAACGAGATTGCCCTTGATGGAACTATTTTGTAGAATTAACTGGGGAAACCGGCTATGGTGTTGATTTTGCGGAGGGAGGAAAACTGGAGAACCTGGTGAAAAACCCTCGAGGCGCGGGAGAGAACCAACAACTCTAGAAGCTAATGTGGGCACCCATCCAAGTACTAACCCCATGAGGACCTGGCTTAACTTCAGCGTTGAGAGGCAGCGGCGGCGCTAACAGCTTGTACCACCCATGCCTCCCCAATACATGTAAATAATTAAAAAGTAATTTTCTCAATTAGTTCATAGCGCCGTCTTCAATCATAAGCTGTTAATTGCAAATTATGTTTTGGGCCTGAAGAGATATCGATATTAAGTAGTACAGCGGAAGCCCGCTACCTCGAACTTCCAAGGGAGATATACCAATGAATATAGTTTGAAACAAGGAGATCGAAATAAGAAAGTAAATTATACTGTAAAACGGTGAAAAAATAAGTTGAAGCGAGATATTCGATATAACGAGGTTTCCGAAATAATAGAATAAATTACATTGTAAATTAAACAATATATCTAAAAAGGAACTCTTATTTCGGAAAATCAAGTTGAAATAAAAACGCCTTATACTTTTCCTTCGAAAGCTTACGTCTGAAGTTCGCTGCCCCTGAAGAAATGTTACTTTGTTGTATGTGCAACCTCGTATAATTAACAGTTATATCACCATGAATAAGATATATAACCAATTAAATATAAAGGTTATAGCTTTTCCAGTGAAGTTTACGGTAATTATTATAGTAGTTGCATGCTTCTCAAACTCATTAATAATTCATGAGGAAAATTCAAAATAAATCAATATTTAATCAGTATTTAGAAATCGGAGGAAGATTACGGTCAAATTTAGCAAACTTTGAGGTCGATTTTCTCTTAAAATATCGATTCGTTTGAGAAGCTATATCCAACACTCGTCAGTGTTCATCCTCCGATGTCTAAATACAGTCAAGTGGGTTAAAACGCTTGGCTGTATTTAGAAATCGGAGGAAGAACACTGGCTCGTGTTGGATATATTACATATAGACTCGTAATTTTGTATACATAAGGAATTTCAGTTCGGGAGGCCAATTGAATCTTCCCCAGTCACCGCTGCTCAAATGCATGTGAGTGGTACTTCTGCGACCTAGGTTCAATGCCTACTAGCTCAGTCATGTGGTTTTTCAATTATTTTTTACCTTGGCCATATTTTCAAGAGTGCTAACCACCTCTACCAAACACAGCAGCAAGCAGCGACATGCTGTTTCTAACAACGCTTTTCAAAATATTTATCAGAATTCCGTACAAACCACAATCGTTACAGGAACATGTTGCGGCTAGAAAGTTTCACGAAATGCTAAAAATACAAACTTCTCTGAGGTATAATAATTAGAATATCGACGTGAAAGTGTTTGTATTCCGATTTCCGAAAAAAAACACCCAACAAAAGTATGAAATTCTTAATTTCCGACACAATATCAAAATTTTTTATAACCATGCACCGTACATAACACAGAAATTGGAAGTTAATTTGAGGCCAGGAGAGAGAGAAAACGAGGCAGGGTATAATTAAGAAGCGAGCGAAATGGACGCCTCACTGAGTTAACAAATCAGAAAAGTGGTAGAAAAGTATTTTTTATATATAAAAGAAAATAGCAAAGTCAGTGACGCGCGGCGCTTCGCTGTTGGAAGACAAGTAGTACAGTTGGTGCCGTATTAATTATTGCGACGCACCGCAAAATTCCGAACTTGCGCATTGTACAAAGTGCTTTAAGTCATGTCACCATTGCCATTAAGAAATAGACTAACAGCATCGTGAAAAAATCGTCAGACCAAGAGCTGTAATAAGTTTCAAAATCTACTATTTCTGCTGTACAGATAGCCTGTGAAAGTAGCCGTGTACTTCGAGGACTCATTCCTTTCTGAATATGAGTGCTTTCGCAGTTCCACAGGCTATTGTGCAGCCAGGAAAGATTACAGTGTATGTTTCTATTGTCAAACAGTTGACAGTTTGTTACTTTATTCTTTAACATAAATAATTCACTAAAGATGGTAACTGCATAGAGTCGCCAAAATGCCAGAATATAAAAATGTAAGTACTGTAATCCTAAGGAACAACTTACAATGAGTTGTCATGGAGTTTCTTGCATCATCTGAAACTAGTTGTTATCTAGAATAAATCTATTTCTTAAAGTACTCGAAATATTTGACTTTTCAAGACTCTTTGCAAAAATCAGTGACATACTTATTAAATTCCTCAGCATATCTAAGATGAAGATTATGTCTACCTTCTGGCATCCTGTGAAGCAATGAACCTTTAATGTTCTTGTGAATGTACTCAGGATGAAATGCTGGGACTAAAGGATCTTTCTCACCGTGAATTATCAAAGTAGGACAAGTTATCTTTGATAAATACTCTTGGCAAAGATTTCCTTCCCTCTCTTCAAAAATATGGACAACACCATCAATCCAATCCCCCCAAAGATCTTGAACATTCCCTCCATAAAGTGCTGGAATGGAAATATAGAATTTGCATTATATCCAACCAGAGAAGATTTGACCTACATTATTTAACCAATTGCTACCTAGGATGTCGAGTAAAACAATAAATCTGGCATTAATAGACAGAGGGGAAAAAATAAAGGTGTCTTTTTGGCTGACTACAATAGAACCTCCAGTGTCCAACCTTGGGCCCAAGAGGACAAATATCTCCAGTGGTGAGTGTGACCCTACTAAGTGGGGGGGTGGGGGGTGGGGGAGGTGTAGTGTAACCATTCTGAGTGGGGGTGTATGTACCTCTATTGCTTCCTCCAACCAACTGGATTTTATGATCATTTTTTTTTATATACAGAATCTCTGTTTTACTCCTACACATGCTACAGCCCTGAATAGATATTCTACCCACCGTCTGCCATTAAAAGCCCTGTAAACTAGGTTACCGTTAAAGTCAGGCAATTGGCCATTTTCCAAGAGTTGAAGACTGGTGACTGGTTAGGAATGCTAGTACTTGTGATCGTTTAGAGGGACAGATTTCATGCTTGGTAGTGTAAGCACAATGAAACTGTCCCTCCAAACAATCCCAAGAACACCAGCGCTCAATGCTCTTTACCAGTCTTCAACTTGTTTGGGAAATAGGAAATTTTTTACTGCTTTTGCTCAGTCTGTCAACAACAATATTTACCCTCAGTCTTAGGCAACTCTTATGCAACTCCCTCAGAGAAATAGTTTCCCAGGAAGTATTAAGGTTTAGAAATGATCCATTATCATCCCTGCTATAATCTCTTACCAGAATTAATTAACCACCAATACAATCTTAGAGACATCAACCGGACATGAAATGTATCTTTCTTTTCGGGAATTGAGAGGCATAAATTATCTTTTTCAGCGAGAGCTTGTAAATATTTTTAATACCTCAATGTTTTAACATTTTATTCCGCACTTTTAATCTTTTCTATACTGTATTCAATCCTTTTAACTCATACTTTTTCAAGCATTTATTGTAAATCCATTGTACTTTTTAATCTTAAGATGGATAATTAAATCAATTATTATTATATTACCCTGTTACCTTCAAGTGGTTCTCTCATTCTTGGATTCCACTTGGAAACATCCCTGATTGCTTCATATAACTCCAGATCTTGTTTTGTAACTGAGGCATTACATCCCCAAACAACAAGGCGATCAACACAACTTGAGTATTTTCCAGCTAATATCAAACCAAATATTCCACCATCACTCCATCCAAGCACACTGTATTTGGAGTAACCTGCAGTTGGTTTGTAGAAATTGATACTGTAAACCTTTAAGCTGGTGAATGTTAACCAATTGCTGCCTTGCCTATTTAACCCATTGCTACCTAGGATGTCTGATTATTACACAATAATCATGATTCACAGCAGAACATACAGTATAATTATAATTTACAAAGCACAGATATACCTAACAAGAAATGCATTCTGAAGCACATTATTCTTCTTTGCACTTCATACCCAGACCTTCACACATAGAACAGACAGACCAATGGGGTTATTGCGGCATTGTGCTGTAGTAATGTTCTGTTAACATCAAAGTGAGGCTTGTTGCTGATAAATAAAATAATAATATACACGCAATAACCCCATTACTCCCCCTGCAGCACATGTATGATAAAAATACCCTTAGCCCCCTTCAGACAGACAGCAAACATTCTTTATGCAAGCCCCCCCCTCCCCTCCCAAATATCCAGAAGCTACTTCTCAGAAAATAATTTCTTCTTTTTAATATCACATGTATAAAATTTATAAAAACCACATTCTCTTTAAAGAAAATTTACTTTTGTACAGTAAATACTTGCTTAATATTAATCTGAATACTACGACTGCATACCCTCCTTATTATGAATAATACCGTTTTATTTTTAAATATTAATTTTCATAGAATATTCAGATTTTCCAAGAAATAATCTTACCCAATTGTTTCATCAATTCAGCTGCATCATCGGCATCTCTGTTATAAAAATCCAAAGGAAAATCTCTTTTTGGTGGTATAGACTTGCCATATCCTCTTGGATCAAAAGCAATAACGGTAAATTTATCTTTCAATAAGTCAAGTTGTGGAGCAAAGTCAGTTCTCGTTGACCCCATAGCACCGGGAAGACAAAATAAAACTTGTGAACCATTCCCCATTTTCTCGTAATGTAAATTAACATTATTAACCAAACATTTGCCAGTTTCCGAGTGAACTAGACGTCTTAAAGAACCAGAAATAAAAGCATTTCTTGGACAAGAACGAAGAAAGTTGGAGAAAAACGCCATCTTGTCCGACTGACTTGAAGACTGACACAAGCCTTTATTTGCGGGCAAATTCACGCCCGCGAGCTGCGCATATATAGCGCGCGGCCTGGTATTTAGTCTGGCAAATCATACATTTCAAGCCAAAGTTCTTCAGCAAATTTAGAATTTACTCTGAATGTTGAAACATTACCAGTGTTGCATTAGAGCTACTCACAAAACACTTGTATAAAACTAGGTGAAGTAGATTGTGTCTTATAAAAGGCGCATCTTGTGTGAGCAGTGTCTTATCAGTTCTCATATACTGAAGAAAACAGCAATATATATGCATGCTACGTAGGCTCAGATTCCAGCCGTTGGTCTTCTTGGTGTGTGCACTGAAACCCAACGGCTGGAATCTGAGCATACATGCTAAAGAGACAAAAAAATCAAAGAAAAGATCAAGTTATCATTTTATTCCTGTGGCTTTTAACTGGTGGATTTGCCATCTTGTGGTTTGTTGAAGACATACGTCAGATGGCACTTGCCACAATATTGACGATCAAAGTGACTAGCCATAAAGACACCTGCACCACATGACTCAGATGGACATTCCCTTCTTAAACGAGTTATTTTCCCATTTTCATCAACTTTGTAGTATTTCAGAACTGCAAGTTTTACCTAAAATTGAAAAAAGGTCAGATTACATACTAATTTAAGTTCACAATTATTTTTAAAAAAATAAGTAAAGTCTCTATTTACATAGCCTG
Source organism: Paragorgia papillata (assembly GCA_035771165.1). NCBI lineage: Eukaryota > Metazoa > Cnidaria > Anthozoa > Scleralcyonacea > Coralliidae > Paragorgia > Paragorgia papillata. The sequence goes on from JAWNZC010000007.1 coordinate 1,087,060, forward strand.
ATGCAAATGAAAGGAGTTTAACCCCATTCCTGCCTGAGCTGGCTAAGGACAACCTCTTTATTACTTAACTCTGTGACTCTGTCTACTGGGTTATTAAATTATCATCTGGTATCAGCGAAAAGTCATCTGTGTTAAAATGGCTGACCAGTAGACTATACTACCTTCTTTTTCTTATGTTTATTCTTCTTTGGTGTGGTGTAGGTCTTTTTCTTTCGCTTCTTTGCCCCTCCACGAAGTCGGAGCACAAGATGAAGGGTAGATTCCTTTTGAATGTTATAATCACTCAGTGTTCGACCATCTTCCAGTTGTTTACCAGCAAAAATTAACCTCTGCTGGTCAGGTGGGATACCTGAAGTACACAAAGAAAAATCATATCACTTTGAAAATCCTTTCTCACACTAGGTTTTTGAGGTGTAAATGGAGCAAAGAAAAGAACGAGCTTCAAACAAGCTGCTGTTATTGGCTGAGAGTGTTCTGTTTCTACTGTGAGCTTATGGTAATTTTTTTTTCTCAGTAGCTGTGACCAAATGCAAGTTTTGCAACCTGGGACTTGATGGCTCTTATTAAGTCATTTGTAAAAAGAACTGAGACATTTGTTTCATGATCAAATTGTTACTTAATTTAGCCCTGACTAGATAAAAATTAAATCTGGGATTGAAACTGCCACTTGTGCATGTTCAATATATATATTTGCCTCAATTTCAGCACAGCCTTATTTTACGAGTACTGTTGGTGACAATTTCCAAGATTTTGCTAACAGAATGATATAATTTATATTAAGTAAATATATTAAAGGCTGCTATTGTGACTAGTTTTACTCATTGGAAAGCAGCAATAAGATCATACCTTCTTTATCCTGAATTTTAGTTTTTACATTTTCGATAGTGTCGCTAGGTTCGACCTAATAGAATAAAAACACAAACGTTTTAAAATCTCAAACAAAATCCAAAACCACACACGTCACACGTGGTAAGCTTACCTCTAACGTGATGGTCTTTCCCGTCAAAGTTTTGACGAAAATCTGCATTTTGAAATCCCCAGACTAACATATAACAGAGAAGAATATGTTAATTAATTATAGAAGGCAAGATCAGTAAAAAACTCGGCAATCTAGAGGTGAAAATTCGATGTTAAAATGCAATAAATCTTACCTAAGAAATTCTTAGCTGACGAAAATGAAGGAAGAGAATGAGGAGAGGGGGGGTCACATGATTCATTCCACTGAAGGGGCTAAGAATGATCGCTGGCTCAGACTTGTTTTTAGTCCCCCACGGTCAATTCTATTATATTCTATTAATATTCTATTCTATTAATATTCTATTTTATACAATACCCTGGTTGCTATGCGTGTTTTCATTGGTTGTTGGCCATGATCTATTAGAGGGCAGACACATGGTCACGTCAGATCACGTCAGCTGACTTGCTTTTTTCCTTCTTCATGCCCCAAAATCCGGCAAGAGTTTCGACAAAAACCTTTTAAATTTTTATTGTATAAAACAAATAGATTCCATTTTTTTGTTGTCTGTTCAGTTATAGATGCACAGAAGACGTCACACGTGGTAGGAACATCAGTGACCCACTCGACTGCGTCTCGTGGGCCACTTTTTTGTTCTTACCACGTTGTGACGTCATCTGTGCATCTATAACTGAACAGACAACGGCAAAATGGAATCTATTTGTTAACTATTAATATTTTATTCTATTAATATTCTATTCTATTCTATTCTGTTCTGTTCTGTTCTGTTCTGTTCTGTTCTGTTCTGTTCTGTTCTATTCTATCGAAGGTTTGGAATTTACTTACTGATTCAATTCAATCCCGTACCCAGGCGTAACGCGGTAGGCCAGCAATGGAGGAGCGCGCAAGGATCCCGTTTTGCGCAACGCTTGGCAAGGCTGGCAATGGTTTTTTTCGAGACTTTTTCTGGGGGGGATTTTGGCTATTTTTACCTTTTAACATAGTACATTAGCATATGGGGAGGGACTTATAGTCAGAGCCCGCGATCCGGGAACGAGATTGTTTCGAAGTTTACTTCAAAAATATTTAAGGTCTAAAAGCAACAAGAAAAGAAACGTGCAGAGATGAACGTAGCTGGCAGGTACGTGCGTTTTGGCTCTTCTCGCTTGCACGTAAAGAATTTCAACAACTTACCAATTTGCGCTAGTGTGCATATTTCATCAGATTTCGTCGATAACTATCTTTACATTTCGTCGTGCAGGAGTAAAACTGACATCATTATATATCTTCCTGACAAGCAGTAATTTACGATATCTCGTTATCACCAAAATTATGACGTCACACCAACGTCTAGTTGTCAATTGGTCCGTGCAGAAACGCAGATGTGGAACGAGGGGAAGCGCACAGCGCAACTACCCCTGTTGTAGTACGGTCTGTCTGTACGGACATTTTGCTGAGCTTTTGGTCTGTTGAATCAGACGTTCGTGTCTGTTCCATGATTACTTAGAACAAACGTGATGCGCCACCATAGGCCCGTAGTCCAACGTCATGTACCACAGGGTGCCCAGTTTATGAATAGAAAAATCAAATTGGTGAACTTACTTGAACAGTTGAACGGGAAGAAATCACTTTGAACAGTTTGATTCCTTCAAATATAAAATATAAAACACGAAATGACCTTCATTTAAATTTACACGAAGTATATCTGAATTCCGAGCACGCCATGAAGCGAAATTGTTCAAAGTGATTTTGTTCCAGTTCAAGTAAGTTTAATTTAATAATTTAATTTTCTTTAGTTATACTGCCAAATTGGGCACCCTGTGGATGTACTTCAGTCTGTTCCGGACACTGATCTATAGTTCCGGACCAGTCAAGGTCAAGCGTCACTTTTCAATACAACCGCTGGCCAAAAGTACACACTTCAAGTGGTTTGGTAGCTTGGCTGCAGACTTCACCGCATTGAAGAATGCGTGTTAATGCGAAAGATTTCTTTTGAGATAAGCTGATAAGTGAACTCTTAGGATTCCTTACATTAATAAATAATAAACTCAAGTAATCACACTACCTATGAAAGACGATTAAAGAAGTTAAGGAAATACTCCTAATGCGTACGTCTTTTTTCTACACAATTTTTTTGTTGTAAAAATTGACATATCACCATATGTTTTGGCATATATTTGACTTAAAGTGTATTGACTGAAACCGCCTATTATTAATGTCATTAATGTATATGACCCCTAGCGTTTATTAATTAAGTTATCTATTTTCTCGTATATATTAATAAATTGGATACGTTATTTTCCCGCACGTCAGTAGTGATGATTTGATCAAACATGTTATTTTAATAAAAGACAAGGAAACAGAATTGGGAAAAGAATAAGGCACTCTAAACCAAGCCGCCTTCCTATGCGCCCACTGTGTTAAACAAACAGACACGGCAGGTAATTCCGTAACTCAACAAGTTAATATAAAAGAACTGTGATCTTGCGACCGGTCCATTTTATAAGCGACACTACCCGATACACACAATGAGAGACGAAATGTCAACAACAGGAGCTGTGGCAAGCCACAAGAGTTTACGTGGTGGGACCATGGATATCGAAATGGCTGATTTTGAAGCTGTGTACAAAAAGTACGATTATATCAACGCAGGTACATACGGCAAGGTGTACAAGTGTCGCAAACGAAACAAAGGGGATACTACAGAATATGCAGTCAAGATTCAAGACGTTTCTTTCGTTGGTGGTGAAGATAGTTCCTACATTAAAACTTTAAATGAAGCAAACATTTGGGGCTGTTTAGATCACAAAAATATCGCGAAATTATTTCAGTGTTTTCTTCAAGGCAGCAAGTTTTATTTCGTCATGGAACTGGTAGCGGGTCAAAATTTATTTGATGAAATATTGAAGAGGTCTCAGTACACTGAGAAAGACGCTTGTTTGTACATGCGACAGATTTTGAATGCCTTGTCGTACCTTCACGTCAATGGTATTATTCATCGCGATGTCAAGCCTGATAATATTATGTTATTTCAAGACAGTCGGCAAGGGACATCCTCCGTGGTTAAATTGGTTGATTTTGGTCTTTCGCGCAGATTGACGGATGGTCAAGATAGAATGAAGTGTTCTCCGAGTGGAGCTCCCCTCTACTTAGCCCCTGAGACCATCCTGGAAGAACCATTAGGTTGTCCTGTAGATATTTGGTCTTGTGGCATCATTCTGTATATAATGCTCTATGGTACCCCACCATTCTGGTCAGAAGATACGCACAGGTTGTTCCTAGATATTGTCGACGCACCAGTGGATTACTCTTGCAACGAGCAAGTATCGTTTCTTGGCAATGATCTCATTCAGGAAATGATCGTGAAAGATCAGAATCTCCGAATCACAGCTTGTGAGGCCCTCGATCACCCGTGGATCATCCGAGGAACTGAACTCTCGAGGGCGCACCGACGTAGTACTTTAGAGAAACTTTCTGTCTTTAAGAAATGTAGTTCATTATTTGATGTGCGCGCTCAGCATCGTTTGAAAATACATCGCACGAGTATACCTGACGAAATACCAAATGACACTGAATAAGACTATAAACAATATTAACGAACTGAACTTCAGTTTTTGTATAAAACAACCGATTGTAAATTATTGAAACCTATATTTTAGACCATAGTATTAGCTGTTATCAAAACTAAGAACGTATATAAGCTTTCATGTAATATACATTGGGATTGTGGACAATATATATTTATATAAACAACTATTTACCGGCATACAAAAGTGAATAAAGTATTTTTTCTATATATATTTTAACTTATTCGTGTGGTTTTGTTATAAAAATTATATGGATGTAATAATATGCGACTAATAGTGTTTAATTTATGACCATTGACGATGAAAAATCCTTTATTAATAGCGGTTAAATGAAATCGTGGGACGTTCGGCCTGATAAAATGCAAGAGCTTCGAAACCGAAAGGAAGCCAGCAATAGAAAGTATTAAGTTCTTATAATGATTATATTAGAATCTGTTGAGATAAATTGCCTTAAGGATTTTAGTCTACTCTGTTCTAACACCGCCATTGCTTGTACAGCACCGAAATGTTGACAGCACAAATTAACAAAGGAAAGTAGTCACACGGTATGGTACTTCCGAGATAGATAATTCAACTAAGCACGTTCTAGCTCCATTATAGTACAGGATCTTTGAGGTTTTCGTTTGAGGAACTTGGCTCAATGCAGTGTCGCACGAGAATGAAGTGATAGCGAGAGTGGCATTCGTAAAGCAGCAGTTGATAAGTGACTGTATAAAAGCTTAACTTGTTATGCCTGCCGTGAAGTGAACATAAAAACACCAGGGTGTCTTAGATAAGAAAACAAATAACATATGCGACTTGTTTGTTCACAGTTTGAATGATTTCTAGTGCCAAGTTAAAACAATATCTCTCTCTATCGCCAACAACCCCTCAGAGATGACAACTTGCCTTTTTATACCTACTGGAGTTTCAGCAGTAAACACTCAGTAACCTGATCATGTAAAGAAGCGCCTTCTAATTTCATATGCGTGGTATACGTATATCCATGTATAGTACATGTGGTACATAAAAAGGTAGAGTAGACGCTCTAACCATTGTCACTGAGCTACTGAGGCTCGGACGAAGAGCTAAGGTTGCAAATTCATAATCATATGTGCTTCTATTTTGCTGTTATTATCAGTAAATTATGATAATTTACTTCGAGTGGGAGCATTTTTGCCCTGTTTTCTCCCTGCTGAGAATGTGGAGTTGGCCTCTATTGAGCATGTTATATATAGTATACAGTTGTTTGGTTACAATCTCGTATCCAGTCAATATCAGAAAACAAAACAGAAACCGGTTGGTTAAACTTCGTTCCAAATTATTTCTTCCTCTCAGCAAAAGGCAACAAGAAAAAGAAGGCTCTGCTCAGCTGATGGCTCTAAGTCTAAAATTAGTTTGATTTGTAAATGCAAAGAACAGTTCAGTTATGAGTTCAACATGAAGTGAACATACACTATATGCTATTATTAATCCACTATTAGTATTTAAGATGTCAACCATATTCTGAGTTAAATAGTTTGACCAAACTCGTTGCGATTGAAGAACCATGTGGAAAACAAATTCTAGTCAAAAATATTATTGCCCAAAGCTATCTGCTGAATAATAATATCTGTGAATTAAATTTTGTGAATGTTAAAAATACCCAAGTAAATATTTGATAGTAATTTAAATGTAAAGTGCTGCGTAGGCAGTGTGTTATAGGATATACAGACATTCCACTCAATCCAACATTTACAAACGAGAGTCCGCAAACTAATGTTTGCTAAATGGGATAATTTATTTCCGTGGTTTGCAATTTAGTAATTGCCGCCGATAATTAAGAGATGGTGTTTGGGTTTGGCCATTTTAAGTGCGTGCTTTTAATAATTGAGACACCAAAATCCTTTCTAATTTGTTGGTTCTTTATATCATGTTTATATAGATGCCAAGCGCCTGGTGAAGGTCATTCTAACGAGCCTGTTCGCAGGCTACATCGTAGTAGTTGATCAAGTCACATGCACCTGCGAGTTTAGGCAATCATACAGTCGTATTGAAATTCGTGTTTCCTTAATTAACTCTTCGTGCATGTCATCACGTGCTTATATATTGCATGTAAGGAGAATTTATATATCCATATCAATTAATATATACTATATATAAAAGAAACAAAAAACATTCTCCTATAGTTCACCTTGATTCGCCGAAACACTTGATGGTTAGAACTTGAAATAGGTTTTCTCGGCGTATTAATTTGTATTGAAGATGTTGGAGACATAATTGCCTGATAATTTGATAAATAATTCTCATTTTCATATATACACTGTGTTCGGTTATTATAATATAAAGAAATTCATTGGCTCTAAGTATTTTTGGACCTTATTCTTCCGCTTGTATGGTCAGCACTTAGTCGTTCTCAAATTTTGTGAAAGACAATTCTCATAATTGTGATCACTGATCACTATTTTTTTCTTTATTGCTGAACATATTTATACTTTCATATAACTGCAATACATTAAAATAAATATATTATCTTATCTTGTCAGAGATCATATAACGTTCGCTCTCTCTCCTTGAGGCGTGATCCATCGTCAACTGTCGTTTGCTTCTTCTTCTTCTTCGTTGTCACTATGTTGTAACAAGGTGTCGAATGGAAGTAAGGTATTTTCCACTTCAACAAACTGTCTGCCAATCTACGCAGTGAAAGATGAACACAAAATAAATACATAAAACCGAAAACGAACATTCACTATAGCAGTTAGGAAAACACCTTTTTACACTAGAGGAAGACAACGAAGAAGGAACACAATTTGAGACCATGTTTTTATTCAATTTCTGAGCTCTCGCCCCGCCCCGTATTCTCAAGCCGTCTTCAGACAAGTGTAGAAGTGATAGTTAAAATATGAGCGGCCGATCTTTATGAGCATTTACAATGGCGAGCTGAAGGCGAGCTGAAGGCGAACCATTGTAGATGCCCATAAAGATCAGACGCAAATGATGAACACTTTGTTTAAGAGTCGTAGGAAAGGCTAGATAAGATCATTTACAGTCAGAAAAAGCTCAGTTTGAGGCACTAGTGCCTATTAACTTTGATAAAACCTTGATGTTTTATTAATCAATGTTTTATCCGTAGTTAAAGATGCTGATTAAACATTCATTTCTTTTGAATTTTCTTCATGAATTATTAATGATATGATAAATATACTTAGAAATTCACTTCCCTGAAGACGGATCGAGAACACGGGATGAAAGTTCAGAAATTGAATAAAAAAATTGCCGTGTAACTCACAAATTGTGTTATATTTAATCTATAAATCGCAAAGTTTCAAACAATATGAAGAAAGAACTCGTTTGAAAATAAAGCTCTTTATAAATTAATGTATCACAAACTAAAAATAAATCAAAGTAGCATTTTCATAATCATATTAATAAAGTTTTCTTGTATCCTTTCTAGATTTACGAGAAGCAATATTAAATTACTCACAACTAGACAGAAAGAGTTCGGGCGGTTTTTCATTATATAGGAAGCATGCACGATGAGTTGGCAAAGGGACAGCGGGGTAGCAGACAAATTAAAAGTTAATAAAACCAAAATATTTATTGTTAAACGTTGATAATCAGCTCCGGATGTTCATTTTTCTTAAGCAATTAATAAATGTTTTAAGCCATTAATTAATAGTCCGTGCATTAATTTCTTTATTTAACAAACCGCAAACGAAAGTTTCCGTTGTTTTTTTTGCTATACAAGCTGTCGTACGTATATTAGTTAAATTTAGAAAACTCTGAGTTGCAGACGGGACTTGAACCAACAACCTTCCGAGCACTAGCTTTAACCATTGACAAGTTCCAGGGCGAGGGCCATGGGAATGGATTAGCAGTATCCGAAATACTGTCAGATATTATCCGGAAATCAATAAATAATGCAGACAGCGTTGGTGTTTGCCAAAACTACCTGTATAGTGAAGAATCGCGAGAATGCTGTGTGGGTTGAGGCCCGTTGAAGTGGTTTAAGAATTCCTTTGACTAATTTGACACAAAATACCAGTGGGCTGAGGAGCTTGTCAATAGAATTGTTAAGCCACTGCAACCCACACATCATCGGTCAGAAACTAAAGTTGACCTTGTGCCGTAAGGAAATTCTATTAGACAAGTGTTTAAGCTCGGGTTTGGCAGCCAGAACAGCGTGGGTTGGAAAATCACAAAGAAATTTAAGAATTGAAGGACAGCGACTAGAGACGCTATTGTTAACTGTTTGTATGTTTTATGTGTAAACAGATAATAAAGTTTCAGCAGATTTAGAGATATTTTACTCTAAGCTTCAGTATTATAGCTCGGGGCTTATTAAATCATATTATGGGTCCTAATCATTTGGGTCCTATGCCTAATCATTTTGTTTTGGGTTAGGATTAGGGTTTGTAATGAGGACATGCTTTCGTGATCAAGTGCTTGGGTTATATTATAACCGTATATACCTGTTGAACTGGTACTTCTAAATCCCAAATTCTGACGGTTCCATCATCAGAAGACGAAATAATTCTTCTTGAGTTCATCTAGAGTTTAATCACACAGTATAATAATAGAATAGAGAACCTTAGCTGGGTAAATACTGATAACAATTATTTATGTCGAAGACTAGCCTGCTCGCAGCCCGAAATGTCTTCTAAAGCTTTAGAAATTTCGGGCTGCGAGCAGGCTAGTCGATCGAAGACGTGATAAAAAACGTACCTTGACACACTGCACTGGACCCTTGTGCCCTTGTAGAGTGCGAAGACATGTGAATGTACAGATATCCCATTGTTTTACTAAATGGTCCCTACAATGAACGAAATTTACTATCTTAATAGAAAATGTGGCATTCACGTTGTCTTGCTTTAATATTCTCACTGTTCCTCTGTTTCTTCTTACAGTCTATCTTATTCTTCCCTCCCCTCCCTTCGTTCTTTTTGTCATTCTTGTGTTTTTTTCAATTTTTTTTTCAATAATTCTCTTCTTCTTATCTCTTCGGTCTGACATTAGCCAGAGTACGTCCTACATGGAGGATTTTAAAGAGGTTAACTCGCAAAGTTGAAGCATTAAGCCTTACCCTCCTCCTGACAAGAAATGATTTCGCCAAACAAACAAACAGTTACACGCTCCATCATGACCCTGCACAATAGCAACTTGCGAACCACTTTCAAGATCCCAAAATATAATCTTTCCTTCTTCTGAACCACTAATGACAAGCGCACGAGAAGCCTAGTAAAATAAACAAAAATATATTCATTCATTCATCCGTCCGTCCGTTCGTTGGTTGGTTCGTTCGTTCCTTGCTTCCTTCCTTCCTTGCTTGCTTCCTTCCCTCCCCCCCCTCCCTCCTTCCTTCCTTCCTTCCTTCCCTCCCTCCCTCCCTCCCTCCTTCCTTCCTTCCTTCCCTCCCTCCCTCCCTCCCTCCCTCCCTCCCTCCCTCCCTCCCTCCCTCCCTCCCCTCCCTCCCTCCCTCCCTCCCTCCCTCCCTCCCTCCCTCCCTCCCCCTCCCTCCCTCCCTCCCTCCCTCCCTCCCTCCCTCCCTCCCTCCCTCCCTCCCTCCCTCCCTCCCTCCCTCCCTCCTTCCTTCCTTCCCTCCTTCCTTCCTTCCTTCCTTCCTTCCTTCCTTCCTTCCTTCCTTCCTTCCTTCCTTCCTTCCTTCCTTCCTTCCTTCCTTCCTTCCTTCCTTCCTTCCTTCCTTCCTTCCTTCCTTCCTTCCTTCCTTCCTTCCTTCCTTCCTTCCTTCCTTCCTTCCTTCCTTCCTTCCTTCCTTCCTTCCTTCCCTCCGTCCTTAGAAATACCTGTACAGAGAGCACAGCACTATTGTGGCCAACCAATGTTTTCAAGCATTCACCAGTATCAATATTCCACAACTTTATACTCCTACAGAAACAAAAAGTGAGATCAAACACAAACTAGATCATCATTATACAATACTAGAGACAAAACTACTGGTAGTATAAATCACTAAGTATTTAAAAATAACTCTTTTAAATCATCGTTAATAGTAATTTTCGTCATGTCCATTATACAATAGTGGTTATATAGTTTACCTATCTGTGGAGCCTGTTAGTATTAAAATGCCGGCCAGGAAAAGACAAGTAACTTCATCTTGAAAAATTACAAAAAGTCAAGTAAACAAGTTACATCAAACTAATAAATAATAATAATAAAATCTTTATTTAAACTGTTGAAGATCCTAAGAACCAGGACAAGAGTCGTTTCTGATGAAGATCATTCGTAGAAATACGACCAACAAACGGGACAGCATAAGCAGGCTTGCACAGACAAAAAGACAGACAGACAAACAGACAGACAGGCAAACAAACAAACAAACAAACAAACAAACAAACAAACAAACAAACAAACAAACAAACAAACAAACAAACGACAAACAAACAAACAGAGCAACAGACAGACAGACAGACAGACAGACAAACAAACAAACAGACAGACAGACAGACAGACAGACAAACAAACAAACAAACAAACAAACAAACAAACAAACAAAACAAACAAACAAACAAACAAACAAACACGCTGTATGGGGTCTCAATTTATCCTCCGTTGTCTTTGCTGTACCTGTATGTCCTTGAAGAACGTGTAGACACTCCCAGGTATTAACATCCCAAACTCTGATCGTCATATCATGTGATCCACTTACACTAAAGAAAAAACCCAAATGACACTGTACTTTAAAAAGCGTTGCCTAAAACTTGAGTTCCACAGCTTCTCAACTACTCACATGTGTCTTGAATTAAAACGTAAGCAAGAAACGCAGCCTTGATGACCATGTAAGACTGCAAGACGAATAAACTTCACTATATCCCAAACCTGGCAATATAATTACAGACATGTTGAAATGCTGTACGTACTTGTATAAAACATTATAACATAGATGTAATATAACGGTGTTTCTGATTGGCTACCGTGCGTGCTCCATAACTCGATGGAGGACGGCAATTTCAAACGTAATGAGAAACTCGTTTTTAATCAGCGAAATAAATATTGTTTTCCATTGTTTTGTGTTGATTCTCTGTTATAAAAGGAATGGTTCATGGTTTGGCGTGCTCCATTGAGTTATGGATGCACTTTCTCAGCTATCGGCTCGACCAACTCTTACGCTTTTTTTTGTGCTCTCCCAATTTCCCGCGTGCATCCATAACTCGATGAAGCACGCTAAACCATGAACCATTTCTTAAATGGTATTTTTCTTTTTCCGTGCTTTCTAGTATCCCTTTTACGTATTTATAACTTTTAAAATTTGTGAGGTTAGTGCAATTTCAAGAATCAGAACAATTTTTTTTTGGGTCAAACATTTTTATACGATCTGCCCCAGACGATTTTATTCACCTACGGGGGACCCTCGCGCTGAAAAGATATGTCCTTACCATGATAGTGGTATCCCATGACCCACTGATGATCTTGTTGTTATCAAACTGTACACATCGAACACCACCCTAACAAAATAATCAAGAAACAAGAAACATTGATTTACATAGACAATTATGTTAAGACTGGATAATTTATTCGTATTACTCAATATTCCATACTTACCATATGACCTAACATTTTTCTGATGCCTCGTCCACTTCGTACATCCCACATTCTGTGAAACAATTATCATTTTCAATCACAAATGTATTTTTGATCACATCGCATTGCGTTGCATTACATTACGTTACGTTATGTTACACCACATCACATCATAGGTATCACACTACATTACATCACATCACATTACACCACACCACATCACATCACATCACATCACATCACATCACATCACACCACATCACATCATAGGTATCACACTACATTACATCACATTACACCACACCACATCACATCACATCACATCACACCACACCACATCACATCACACACACCACACCACATCACACCACATTACACCACACCACATCACATCATATCACACCACATACATCACACCACATCACACCACATACATCACACCACATCACATCACACCACACCACATACATCACACCACATCACATCACATCACACCACATCTCATCACATCACACCGCATCACATCACACCACATACATCACACCACACCACATCACATCACATCACACCGCATCACACCACATCACATCACACCACATCATATCACACCGCATCACATCACACCGCATCACATCACACCACATCTCATCACATCACACCGCATCACATCACACCACATACATCACACCACATCACATCACACCACATCTCATCACATCACACCACATCTCATCACATCACACCGCATCACATCACACCACATCACATCGCACCACATGACATCACACCACATCGCATCACATCACACCACATCACACCACATACACCACATACATCACACCACATCACATCACACCACATCACATCACACCGCATCACATCACACCACATCACATCACACCACATCTCATCACATCACGCCGCATCACATCACACCACATCACATCGCACCACATGACGTCACACCACATCGCATCACATCACACCACATACACCACATACATCACACCACATCACATCACACCACATCACATCGCATCACATGACATCACACCACATCGCATCACATCACACCACACCACACCACACCACATCAGTGCATCACACCACACCACATCACACCACCTTACATCACGTCACATCACACCATGTCACATCACAGCATACCGAAGTACACGATCAGCTGAACCAGTTAAACATCGTTTAGAATCAAACTGTACAGAGTAAACACCATCCATATGACCCTAAAATCAAAATAAATATATTAATATAAACCAGTCTTAAACATCATAAAGCCATCGTTGCGAACCATCTCCAATGAATTACGGCAACATAAACGGTTTTATTAAATACCTGAAGTTTGCGAACCCTTTTTACTGATTTAACATCTTCAACTGCAACTGTCAAATATTGGTGTTTGCCTATTGGATCCTGCACAGAAAATAAGGTCAACATTATTTGACACACTGTGATCCTGGCACCGACACGCTGTGATCCTGGCACCGACACATGAACACACGCAAAAACACAGACACAAGATACATTTCTTGTTCCTATACTTACCATTTCATTATTAGCTTGTATTTTGTTGGGTCTGATATCCAGAGCTAATTCTTCGTTGTTTTGAGAATGATTTTCTCCACTTATTTCTAGCAAACTTTTTTCTAAAAGCGTCAGATTTCCACCAGTTAAGTCATCTTCATAACATTCTATGTCTTCTGGGTTTGGTATCAAACCATCTTCACGATCTCCTGTACCAAATCTGGGGCTGATATTTTCTGGAGAGCGCTTGGTTTGCGTGTCAACTGATAAAAATAATCATAAGAAGAATAACAATGTTGTGATGATAATGATGATGACAATGGTGATAATAGTAATAACAGTGATGATGATGATGATGATGATGATAATGATGATAATGATGGTGATAGTAATAATGATGGTGATTAAGGTAATGGTGATAATAATGATGAGGATGATAATGATAATGATGAGGATGACAATGCTGATGATGGTGATGACGGTAATAACAGTGATGATGATGATGGTGATAATGATGGTGATGAGGGTAATGGTGATAATAATAATGGTGATAATGATAATGATAATGGTGATGATAATTATGGCAATGCTGATAATGGTGATGGTAATAGTGATGGTGGTGGTGGTAATTATGGCAGTAGTAATGATTGTAGTAATGATGGTAATGGTGACGGTAATGATGATGATGGTGATAGTAATGATGATAACAGTGATGATGATAGTAGTGATGATGGTAATGGTGGTGATGATGGTGATGATGGTAGTAGTAATGATTGTAGTAATGATGGTAATGGTAATAATGATGATGATGGTGATGATGGTGGTAATGATGGTGGTGATGATGGTGATGATGGTTGATGATGGTAATGATGATGATGATGATAATAATAATAATGATGGTGATGATGGTGGTGGTGATGATGGTGATGATGATGGTGATGATGGTGGTGATGATGATGGTGATGATGATGGTGATGATGGTGGTGATAATGGTGATAATGGTGATGATGATGATGATGATGATGGTGATGATAATGATGGTGATAATGGTGATGATGATAATGATGATGGTGGTGATGATGGTGGTGATGATGGTAGTGATGATCACATTCTGCAAATATTTTCTTAAATACCTACATGTATTTGCAACTGCAGCAGCTTTTTTATCAGTATAGTCCTGTTTAGGAGTCCCCATACCTAAAAAGGCCCCCAACAACACCATTACTAAAGCACTAGGAAAATCTTTATTGTTTTAAAAAATACAAACTACACATTATGTGGTATGATAACTAACCTTGATGTAAAAGCTTATTGGACTCAGTCCTTGCTAAATAAATATTTAAATAAATAAATAAATAAATAAATAAATAATAAATAAATAAAGAGTGATTACATACAGTATTTATATTTCCATTATTTATAATAAACATTATTACCAAAATATGTTATTTTAACTTGTTATTGTTAAGTTATTATCTGGTTATGTTTATCATTAGTTGAAAACCTTTTAGAATTTTAGACACCAAATATTGTCGTTTTTGCCTCCAACGCCAATCATCACCTTTTTTATAAACTGTGATACAATCATATCCTGACAAGATAAATTTATGTTAGATTAATATTAAATTAATTTTAATTTTAAACTAATTATTAACATTATTTTATATATTATATATATTTGTAAAATTCTATTATATATTTTATATATTAAATATTTTATCACCACAAATATTAAAAATATGGACTTACAGTATATTATAAATTATATGTATAAAATATTCACCAATTACCTTCACAGTCTGCCTTGTGTCTATCACCTTGCAGTTCATGAAATATTTTATAAACTTCTTGATAAGCTTGTTTCCAGTCAATACAATGGTTATTGGCAGATCTCTCAATCAAAAGAGTGAGATTTTTTATTCCTTTTGATAATCCTAAAATTAAATTTTTTTTCTAAATGTCTACATGCACATAAAGCTATGTGTACCAATATGTACCTAAATGTAGTTATATGTATACATATACATATACATATATGAAACCACATATACCTATATGTACCTGCATATACCTACATGTACATACATGTAGATATATGTACCTATATGTACATACCAACCTCGTACCCAGGGTCTTATCTCCGCTCCCCCGCCCCCCACCCCGGGGGGTGGGGGAGTGGAGATAAGACCCTGGGTACGAGGTTGATGTACATACATGTACCTATATGTACATACATGTACATATATGTACATACATGTACCTATATGTACCTATATATATGTACCTACATGTGCATATATGTACCTATATGTACATACATGTACATTTTTATTCCTACATGTACCTATATGTACCTACATGTACCTACAGTTCATACATATATAGATGAATTATACAAAATATGTCATGTACCTAATTGAAAACATTTATGTTTCCATAAAACAGCATGCTCTCCAAGATACCTCCACCTTCTGCATACCTGAAATATGAAAGTTTCCAAATAATGACTACAGTAGAATAATTAGATCCTAGGTGGTCTTTTTTGTACAGACCTCACCTGCTTTTGATACTAAATTAATTCTAAAATATTTCAAGACAAACAATTATAGTTCTGTACCTGAGAAACTTGACATAAGGTGTTGGCATCCAGTTTAGAAAATATCTTAAGAACAGTTTGGTCTGGCAGAATACTAACGTCTGTGTGATCTTTAAGTCTGACAAACCGACAATAATAAGAAGCAATGTTAATTAGCAAAATACTGGCATTTTTAATACTTATATTATTAGTATTATAATGTACTGTAAAATACTGAGTACATGTACCTTTGTATTAAACACTGTGCAAAAAATCTAATTTGCTCAGGATCTGAAGATTTAATGACTTCAGATAATAAATTGACTCGCTCATGATCACCCCATACATCCATTCTCTTAAATTTTCACATAATAAAAAGAGAGAAAAAAAGGCAAAAATTCTTCAGTTTATTAAACTGTTTTCTGCAGCTCTAGATTAAAAACAAGCAATATCATTATCCAAAACACACCTCATTTATTTCTTTCAACTGTTTTGTAAAATGATTCCATAATTTAATACCATGTGCAGAAACTAATCTTTTATTTTTCTTTCCTTCTGACCACCACCTGTGATGTTTATAACACTTTTGATCCACATCACTAAGACGCCTTCCACCTTCACATTGACTTGGAAAATTAGCTTTCATATCACCTAGAGTTCGCACACGAGAAGCTGAAAAAAACCTGTTAGTTATATTCTGTTTATATGAATCAGTAGTGTGCATATGGCAGGATTTTTTTGTATAAATATCATCTGTAGTTTCAAGGAGTCGACTACCAATTTGTTGATCTGAAGGTCCTTGCAATTCTTCACTTTTCATAGTTTGCATGTGGTAGGATATTACTGGCTTCAGTTGATGAATATCATCTGTAGTTTCAAGGTGTGGACTACCAAATTGTTGATCTGAATGTCTTTGCGATACTTCACTTTTGGTAGCTTGCATGTGGTAGGATATTACTGGCTTCAGTTGATGAATATCGTCTGTAGTTTCAAGGTGTGGACTACCAAATTGTTGATCTGAAGGTCTTTGCGATACTTCACTTTTGGTAGCTTGCATGTGGTAGGATATTACTGGCTTTGGTTGATGAATATCATCTGTAGTTTCACATGGTGGACTACGAATTTGTTGATCTGAAGGTCCTTGCAATTCTTCACTTTTCGTAGTTTGCATGTGGTAGGATATTACTGGCTTTGATTGATGAATATCATCTGTAGTTTTCAGTGGTACTGCACTTGTTAACTCTCCATTTTCTGTAGACATATGCATATTTTTATCTTCACTTTTAGCAGTCTGCTTGTGGCATGATGTTACTTGATTAATAAACTCTGCTTCTTGCACTTGTGTCGTACTTGTTAACTGATCAGAAATTTCATTTTCTAACAGTTGCGCTGTATCTTCACCTTCACATTGTCCATTCTTCATTTTATCATTTGCATCTTGGCTCATCGTATCTTCTTTCACAGATTCTGTTACCATCATTACACAGTTATCACTTTCTTGGCCTTCTTGCTCATCCGTCAATAACCCCTGATTGTTACCCAAGTCTCCTCCAATACTAGAATCCATGTTAGGCCCCTCAGGAATAACGACAGAGATATGCCTTGGTGTTTCTGATTCACCACTGCATTCACCTTGTAATTCATGGGAATTTACTAAACTTATCTGTTCTTTATTAACAGGATGTATATCTGTTTCTTTTTCCCGTCTTTCGTTGTCTTTTTGTTGTCCTTTATTCTCCCCACCATCAATCTTCATTTGGTGTACAACTTTTCTTTGTAAATCTTTCACTGGGTACCTCCCATGTAATCTCGACATAAAATCTCGATGAAAAACAGGTTCTAATATCGTACACAACGACGACAGTTGATTAACAGAACATTTCCCCGATAAACTACACAATAAAACTTCTTTTTGCCAAGGTCTCCATGCCAAATACCATTCACAAACAAACTTACAAAAACGTTTTACGCTATAAAATGCATTTATATTCTGTATAGGATCGACATCTGGTAGCACAACATACGTAGAAAAGTTACCAAATGTTTTTCTCGCTTTCTTCCTGCACTGCTCTTTTAATGGAGGTAATATAAATAACAATTCATCGTTATTCTTCTTCGCCGCCATCTTGTTCACTTTAGGAAGCCATAGCAACGAAGCAACCTAGCAACCATTGCGTGATATTTTGGTGAAGGCCTGGGTGCGAGCTTTGCGCATTTGAGCCAATCTTGTTCCGGTTCTTTCTCCTGCGCGCAGACAAACTATTACCCAAATAAGTCTACGCGCAGGGTAGTTCAATGTAATGCAATTGGCGTTCTGCGACGGGATAAAGTAAACTTATTTCAATTCATAACATCAGGCTGAGGAATTCAGTATAACATGCAAATGAAAGGCGCAGAACGCGTCATTTACTCGTTTTGATGCGCAGCTCAACATTACGCGAACTAGAAGCTAGTGTTTCTAAAAAAAATATTTTGTCTTTACTTGACTATTTATTTGTTGAAGTACATTAAAGTTGTTGAACAGCTACTTGCTTTGAATTTCATTGGTTCATTTAAAGAGTAATTTTATTTCTTTTGGCTGGTTAAAATTTAAAAGAAAAATACAATTTACTTCGACGATGAGTTGATGACAGTATTAGACTGTGTTTTTTTTTCTCAATATGAGTGAAAAGGAAAAGGTGATTAAGTTATTAAAATAAATTGTCATGAAGTGTGCGGATATGCTCTTGTAATTCACCTTGTTACCTTGACCACTCTGGAACATTAACTCATAACGTCATGTTTTGTTATACAATATATCAAGAAGAGTTTATTTCCCTTTCAGCGTTTAAATCTTTTCCTATTTTAATAAATTGTTTAGACTGTAAAAAAGGACTACGTGATGTTTGAATTAAGTTATTAAAAAATAGTTCTTCCGGAGCGTGCATGTTTCAAGCACGCAAAGGTGAGTTGCCTTATAAAGCATATACTCATATACTTCAACTAAGAACATATGAAAGCAATTATAAGTTTACTAGAACTCAACAGTTTCATATTTGGCGTTAAAAACATTGAAATCAATTATCATTCTGTGTTTATGCGGAAGATATAGATTAGTTTTCAGAAGATGGATCTCCACGCCATGCATAAATTAAATAATCCCAAACTGAAAGTCAAAAAGAGTTTATTAACAAAATGTGTTGAAATAAATCCACAAGTTGTTAATTCACAATGTCGGTTTTGGTGTCACACGCAAATGATGTGTACACTTGACAACGAGTGAGTTTGTTATGGCTACTAAAGGTTATTCACGAGTGGTCTGGAATACAAGAATGGTCAAGATTAAAAATACGTTTTGCACAGAAAATGAATAGTGAAGAAAGAAACATTTGACCTAAAGTGCATAATCATTACTACTTATTCCATTTGTTGTTTTTTTGACTGTTTTTTTGACTGATTTTTTTACTGAAATTGATTCCGATCGTTAACTTGTAAGTCTAGATTTATGTTAAACAAAGGTTATTCAGACATTCAAAAAACAGGCCCCCCAAATCGCAGACGATGCAGGAAAGAGACTGCAACAGGTCTGTAAGTATAGCCAACGTAATACAATACGTTGTTTCCGTGCGGAAAACATGTTCTATTTTGATTAGTTTTCCTCCTGACATACATCTCATCTCTCATGGTGTGGAGATGATAACTCCCATCCACCGGCTGCCCAGGTTGCGGATAGGAGATAGGCCTCTAGATATAGAGGTTAGCTGCGAATATTGAATAAGCGGTGCCGGACAAAATCAGGGGTTGCCCTTTGGCAAGGCATGTACCCAGGTAGCCACCCGAGCAGGGTTACGCAGAAGAAAACATCGGCAGCAGGATGTTGGATTTAGTCATTGGCAGTACCTTGGTCTCTGGCATTGAACTATGAGGGTGTCACGCAGATGATCTTAAACACTAGACAATGGGTGGGACCCAAATATTCCGAGTTAGATGGAAACTGCGGGAACACATGGAGTAGCACCCTGTGTCCCCTACAACATGCGCAACCGAAACCCTGACATACATGCAATCACGTGTATGGGTGAAACTCAGCCAAGGTCATCAAGCATGTAATATTAATATTAGGCTAGTTGGTGAATAAACCTGCATTATGTAAAATAATGTTAACTGTACGTGTTGTTACAAAACTGGCATTGTTGCAGTTTACTAAACATTAGATAAGCAATAACTATGGTCGGATCTTTATTTAACTGTTTGAAATTCAGATGACTCGAAGCTTATCTTATTAAAGGCACAGTGTGACCATGACGCAAACTTGAAAAACTTCGTGGACAGATTCAAGTTCACATGATTTAAATTAAGGTGAATATCACACAAACTTGGACTAAATAGTCCGTAAGAAACTGCACTAATGATTTACGTTTTAAGAATGTTATGCCATTCCTTTGCGCACTAATATAATTTTTGTCTCGCACAAAACTATTAATTTAATACCTGACGCTGTGCCTTCAACTGGATGAACAGTACAGTGTGACTAGAGTACCGACCACACTATAGCAGCCAATATATACAATAATGCATTTTTTAATTATAAACATAATTTGTATTATCGGCACCTCGTACATAATTAAAAATAAACTAGTTCATTTATAAATTATAACTAGAATATTTCCTGATTGATTTTGGAAAAGAATTTCAATTTCAATTTGGCAGCAATAAACGTAAAAGCAGTTTGACCGAAATCAATAGATTATTTGGAAAAATCTAATAATTTTTATCATATGATACCCTTTGGCTGAATTGAAGTGCTGACTGAAAGTGAAACGCCGGTCGTAAAAAAATATCTTCTTATGCTTCTATACATATGAAACTGATGCTGAGGAGTACAAACGTTCAAAAAGAAGCGGTATACTTTTATTTCTATGACAAACATTAATTTATCTTATCATGTGTTACTTATACCTTTAGTGCTGAGTTTATTCAGTTAAATGAACGTACTAAAACATTCAAATGAGTGAGTGAACTCGCTTTCATCGGTGGACCGAATTTTTGCAATGTATTGAATTGTCTTCTGTAAAATAAAATTGTACTTTCTGTAAATTAGCCCGGTTTTTAGTTTGTTTGGTGACCGTGAGGTAAACTCGAAGTGTATAAAACTTTCCAATAAGGGAAGCTAACACAAGAGCTATGCAAGGACTGAAGTGTCTGGAACTAGAGTAAAGATCAGAAATGCATCAAGAAACCTTTTATGGACAGAAAAGTCGATCTGTCTTAGGCCCGGTTTACACTAGAGCAAAAGTATCCGGATTCACTATTGTTTTTCATCCTCATGGGAATAAAAAAACAATGTGAATCCGGATACTTTTGCTCTAGTGTAAACGGGGCCTTAGTTTTCCTCAAGTCACCTTTAGTTAGTTCAGTGTGTTCTAAGTGCAAGAGTGATTTATATAAATGTCATTTACATGTTTACAGCAATTAGATCTCTTGTATCATCACAACAATCTTCATATCCGATCGATATTTACTAAATGGTGCTGAAACCTTGATCAATTTCCGGTTTTCTTTCCATATATCTATCACCATATCGACTGTAGAATTTCCTTGGTTTATGCTATATGGTTCTAATTTAGAAGAAAAATACCAATAATTTTTGGGGTGAGCTATACCCCCTGTCTTTCAGCTACGCCCCTTTCTGATTGAGCTGTGTTACATTAAGAGAGTATATTAGCATTTTGTCTATCCATTTACTAATTGATAATATAGGTGATGGCATGTGAATGTGTGTGGGAAACAACTGCTATCATCTTGCATATGTCATTATTGAGGAACACAGCATTTTGGTTATATCAAATAAAAGTGTTCCATTGGTGTTTTTTGGCCACAAACAAAATCGATAATCTCACATGTGTCGTTTACTGTGAAATGTATAATATTAAAGTTTACTATTCTATCTTTCTGGGACAACAGATTTACTTTTTTTATATGAATCAGGATACTTGGAAATATTGAAAGTATTGTGAAATATTTTGACCAACACTCGAAATTAATTTCGCATTTCTGCCCATTCCTATCTCTTATTCTTTCTGAGACACTTTTTTTCTGTCTCGACCTATTCAGTACACCTGGCACAGATGTTATTGCAGTAAAGAAGGTAAAAAAAAACCTGCAAATGTAGGTAACTGCATGATCTACCTGTTCCCTGTCTCCTGCCGTGTGTCTATAGTCGCATGATGTAACGTCAAGCATGCGCCAGGCCTGGGAAAAATACTATCAATCTAATCATAAATGTTTACTTGAAAAATATATCTTTGTGATTGTTATGGTTATTTTAAGAAGCTAATCACGCTAAGTTATTGCTAACAATTAGAAAACTTTTAATAAAAGCAAGTGGGCTATTTTTATATCAATTGAAATAAACCATCTATAATTACTAAAATTGCGGTAAACTTACTTTCTACCGTTGGATGCCACAACGTGACTTCAAATATTTAGAAAAAATATTCATGTTTTGACCGAAACATTTTAATAGTAATGAAGGAAATTCTATATAAATTATTACGTAATAATGGGAAAGGTATTAACCATGAATGGTAAATGGTTATATACTGAATCATAGTTCTGAAAATAACTGGTATAGGAACAAAAAATAATGAAGAAATAGTGAACTTAGTAAGAAATACTTGAGAGGGAGGTTTTGGGCAGACTGCTCAATATTTAACTATATAATAAGGTTTTTCCTAGTATTTATTTACTACTGATAAGTTGTATTTCTTTCATATCTTTGCTAACTTTCTGTTCTTATCAAGTATAAGCTATATGTAGCAACATTCTTGCCTGACCAAGACTTACCTGCAGATGCAATTAACACGCGCATTCAAAAACGCATTTCAATTTTCGAGAGCCGGCGAATAAATGCACCAGTTCTTTCAAAATATCATCGCTTCAAAACTACCTGTTACAGTTGGCCACATAGAGCATCCAACATTATGTTTTAGGAATTAAAAGTTTTATCCACACTAAAAACTAAATTGTCTTCGAGTTGGGAGACACGCGCGTTCCAAGACGAATTAGCAAACGCGACGCAATCGCTCATGCAATAACTGAGTGACCATCTGTTTTTTTATATTGATATATTGAAATTAATCTAATAGTGGTGAAATTCTTTTATTAATCAAGAGTTTTATCGACTCAACTGCTGGCAGGAATACTTTATAAGTCTCTACTCAGGTTCTCAGGATTATTTCGTGAGCCAACGAAAGCATGCGTTGGCCTAAAAACAACGGAATTACAAGCGCGCGGCATTCCAGGGAAAGCTGTGCCGCATGCATGCGTGGGGGCCCTTATGGCTTATAGCTATTAACAAAAGGATTATCGATATTTACTCCAAAACCGTATGTCAATTGATGAGTGGAGTAATGGAAAAACAAGTATCGATTTTTTAAAATCACATTTATTTGGTGCGAGCAGTTTTCTTATAGATGATTACAAGAACAAACCCAGCAAGGTGTAGTGAGGTGCGCTGTGGTATAAAATAGACAGATGTTGTATTGGATCACACCGTTGTTCGGCAGGCGTGTGAAAAAGGACTCGGTGAGTTCGATCTGAATGTGTTTCCCAACATCCTAGCCGCCTTCCTAGCGTGTTAATAAAAAGAATGAAGAGGTCTTCATTTGTTTACATACCAACCAAACGAAACATGCCCCCGCGATGCTTTAGCTAAAAACCGTGAAATTTCCAAGGACATTAAGCGTAAACATACAGAACTATAAAGAACAGAATAGAATATTTATATACGAGCTACTAACTCGCATTATGGATCAAAAGGCCAACTCAAAATACACTACAAGAATTTATAATATATTTTAAGTGTTTATACTCTTCATCTATGTCATTCATTTGGTATTTTCTACCCCACGAAGTCCCACTTCCTCTTTTCAACTCCTAAGTCAAACCCCTGTCAGTTTTTAGCTTTAAAAAACCGTTATCCCTGTTTAAAAGGCTCTTATAATTACGCGCCGTTTAAATAAATTGGATTTGCTACCACAAAATGCGTTGTTAAAACATGTGGAAATATTCGAAAACTATTCTTTTATCATCCCGGGATATCAAAATTCCTGAAGGTCACTTTAATTTAAGAGAATAATTAATATTTTGCAGGAAAGCAAAAACCTCCTCCGCTGTATCAATATTTTTCTTTTTCTCCCCATCTTTGCTCATGCTGAGGTTGTTTAGCTAAAAAGACGAAGCCGCCTCTTTCTTCTAATGCCGACATTACAACAGTATATTTAACCACACTTGAAGCGTGCTCCACGCAGTTATATATATATATATATATAAATATATCATACACGAGGAGGAGTACGTGTTTCATCAGGATATCCAAACACCGAGACATTTGTTGAAAACCGAGGCGAAGCCGAGGTTTTTGAACAAACTTCGAGGTGTTTGGATATCCTGATGAGACACTCCTCCGAGTGTATGATATAGCATCTCAAACAAATCAGTATTTTAAGAGAAAATCACAGTACCACAGACACGGTACTGATTTCCTAATTTGTGTTTTCTTCATGAATTATTAATGAGTTTTATATATATATATATCAACAACTAATAGTGTAAGTTCTTAAAACATTACTAACACTTGCTGGGCAGGAACTGAGGCACGTGCGGTATTTTTACACAACTTCTCATTGCGCCAGATTATCTTTATTCTAAAAGCGACGAAAAACAATTAATGTCATCATGGGCAAAAATTGCCAAATTTAACGGGATTAATTGAACAAGCGATGAATGAACTACTAGCACCGCTTTACTGGATATGAAATTGTAAACATTTTTTAAAAAAAAATGATAAGCTTTATTGCTTCATAAAAAACTAAGTCAATTTTAAGTTCAGCTATATATACTGTATAAGGAGATGGAATATTGATGTATATATATATAGAGAGAGAATATATATCATTTAATTCAGTAATAAGATTTCTATCAAAAAGCAAATTACTTTGATCAGCTTACTTCATTATTTTCCCTATGAACTACTGAAGTGAAAATTTATCTTTTTCAAAAAGGTATAAACCAACTAATTGCCGTCTATTTGCACAACAGTGTTGTCAGTGTATTAACTAGAACTGGCTCAACGTGTGAGCGGCACGTATTATGTCTATAAAAGACCAAATATTTTGACTTTATTTACAGTTTAATTAGAAAAGAGTTGGTCCTGCAACATATTTTTAGTATCTGGAAGTCAATAAGTCATGGCAAACGGAAATGCTTGTGTTCTACAAGCCCGTATAAAGACTTGACTTGCAAGGACAACTTATATAGGTAAACCCTTCAGCGCATGTTTGGAATTTATACTGAAAACCTGCCAAATTATAATCAGTATTCGACGCATTTTTTAATCCATCATGACCGACCAACCCATTGACATTGTTAATTTCAAGTCAACAAGTATGCCGCAGTTTCGGAACAAAATGAGAAGATGGGAAGCTGAATAGTCACGAAATACTGCATGGCGTTTCTCATACATTTTACTCTGATGAAGCCGGAGTGAAACGTCAGGAATCACTATTCTCAGCAGTACAACCTTTTCACTTTGATCCATCCAAAACACTGCCTGCACAGCAACTCTGTTATCACAGTTTACTGGACACATTTTGAAATGGTTTTTCCTAGTGTAGCACTTTAAATTTTTCCTTCTAGTTTTCTCTTACGAGTGCCCCAGAAGAAAAAAATAATATTATAGGCAGGTTATAGCAAAAACTGTGGTGTTAATCTGTCAACGGAAAATCAGTGCCGGATTGCTTTTTTTGTATATAATTTGGTGTATTTTTAGAGTTCATTGATCGTTTTTTTAGGCCATAGGTCACGGACAGTGCAATGCTAAAATTAAGCTAAATTTAATAGATTACTTTCCAAACTATATTCATTCTCCATATGGGTAGACTTTTGGTCTACGAACAACATAAATGTGTTATTAAACGATGGTTTAAATTTACAAAGTATATAAAACAAAATTTTGGGTTGAATCAGAAGTGATGAGGGCCTCGCGGATTTAGCTCAAAGATCTGACATTAATTTACAAAGAGACCATTAAAATATAGATTACTGCAAACTGATACTGTTGAAGAATAACTAGTAAGCATAATGTTCGAAGATAATTGAGTCAAAATCAATTGATACTGACAATGACCGAAAAGTTAACCTTTCAGGATCCTCCATTGAATTTCTGCTTATAGGCGAAGTCATTCAGAAGGCGCGAGATGAATAGTCGAAAATCAGATAGCTTATAATAGATGTTATAAACTCTTTTCTGAGTGCAGCGTATTTTATTATATTCTTTTCTTCCAAACTGCACACACCTTTTTCTTCATTTGTCTGGGTAGGTCTTGGACAGAGAGAAACGAAAGATGATCTGTGTTTAGATTAAGAGAATATTATTTGAACCGCAGAGGAGGTCAAAATTAGCTTGTCATCAAGTGATTTCGCGTCATTTGCATCTATATAGGAGGGCAGTGAAATATGTCTCATTAGGTGTAATACGGCGGCTTGTTATAGAAAGATATATAGACCAATGGGAATGCAATTACCCGGTATAGAAACGGAATCGGTATAAGCAGCAGATGGGTTGCAAACCTTTCAATGCGGTGTTTTATTGTGCGCGCGCGTTTCCCTTTAATTTCCTCAGGCTGTTGGCGCCTTTTGCGCAACTCTGACTGAAAGAGAGAAACGCATGTAGTCTTCTAACCATCTCAGTCACACTATTTGGCAACCTAGCCACCTGGGCCGCTTAAATATATTACTACAAAAAACTTAACAGTCCATGCCCACTCACAATAACTATCATTATTACGATCTAACGGTTCAATGTGCCAAAAGCCTTATTTAGTGATTCTGATCGTTCTGTTCAGGAATTGCGACATTCCAATCGAAACGAGAGCTGTTCGCGGCGACTGATGAAGCGCCGAGTAAATTGCACATGACGCGTGTCACGTTTGTGTTTTAAATGATCGAAGAGATAAACAAGCTGTAAAACTTCGTGATGAGAAGAAACTGTTCGAAATTTATTTGCTTTGACCAGAGAAAACTAATTGCGCTTTGGAGAACTGGGTTCGATTAACATAAGCTATAACGGAAACAAAGGGCGCTTTCCAATTGACGAGGTTAGACCGGTCCGTCCGGTCAGAATGGACTTGCTTTTGATTAGGACCAAATTTTCCAGTCAGACCATCCCAGGCCTCAAACGAATCGTATTCCATTTAACCGGACTGACCGGTCTAACCGTGTAAATGGAAAGCCCCCAAAGACAAAGTCCTGACCATTTAATTAGTAAATTGTGCGGTTGTATACGTCTGGATGTGCGCCGCACACACGAGAGGGAAATATTATAAAATATTGCAATGCCAAGTATAAAAACAATTATATTACACAATACTGTACAAAGTTTTTTGATATACACTATACAATGGGGGCATGATATAATAATATACTACCCTAGATATTGTTATACAGTTCTTTTTAACTTAAGGCGGAGAAGTTAGTTTATTCATGACTGGTATTTCCTATACAGACACTGTTGTTCACCCAGGAACGAGGTCTTTACATTCTTGAACCTCTGGTGTTTCTTACAACCGAGGGTTGCTTGGCTAAGCTTAGTGCCAACCAGCATGGCCTCCATCTTGATTAAGAATATACCTTGGTATATACTCTTGTGTTATTGAGCTGCTGTTGTTATACAGTGTAAATAGACCAACTCGGGGGAGTGGCATATCTTGCACTACAGACTAGCCTATAGTTTATCGACATCCACAACCGGTGACAACCATGTCAGCAAATCGTTGTATCCTCACCGTCATCTGATCCGATGGCTGATTCGGAGAGGTTTTTTCCATAAACAATATTGGATAATCATCTAAACTCGTAGGAATACAACATGCAGGTGGAACTGCCTTTCTCGATTTTCTCGTACTGTAATGATAAACAGTTTGCACCATTGCGTGGTTTGTTGAGTTCATATGTGCTGTTAATGGAAAAACACATTTGCCTTTACAGACATAAGCGTTATAGATCTCAGGTGCATACACATATTTCCACCCAAGTTTTGTGATGTTTACCAATAAGTCGTGACGTTTACAAATACCATTGTGTCCACTTTTTTGCCGCGAAGCCCTGCGTACACGCTTGTTATGATAATGTCTGTTTGGGTCTCGACTATACACAGCAGCCAAAGGTCGATGATGAGGCCAAATCTTCTCGTCCAGATCCGCGGATTTGTCAAACCGTAAATGGGATATATCAATGGGGTTCCCATTTTCGCTCATTATTTCCACCTCAATCCCGTGGTTTTCAGCAGGTTCATCTCGCCAGTGTTGAACAGCTTTGAGAATATCGTAACTATCCCATCCGACTGTACTTGCGCTGACCACACGAGAATCAAGCAGTATCCTCTTCACACTTGGCTCTTGCGCTCCAACACCTGCTTGACGGATCTGATACACACTAATGATGTGCTTGAGATGTTCTAATTTCCCCGATACATTGCGATAAACTCGTAGCTCGGCTTTAACCAGCTCTTCGTGAGACGGAATAATAGAGAGGTCCAAGAACACGCGTCTTTTCGAACTATTTGAAATACTCTCATCGCGCACATCTGTAATAATAAGATGAAAGATTTTTTTTAAAAAGATTTATCGATATGCTGGCCTGGGTTTATCAGATCAGCTTACCTTGGTGAAAGAATGATCGAACTATTCCAGCCGTGGTTGAGAAATCTTTGAATGCTAGATTACTAGTGATGTAGTGTTCGTCTTCAACCAGGTTGTTATAAAGATCTCGCATATATTGCGGTACCACGGTTCCTTTCTTCACGCGAGGTATGCTCTTTAGACCCAACATTTTGAGAAACTGGCGTTGAAACGTCTTGAATATCTCACTGTTCTTGACGTTCGACTCGGACGCTGTGTTTTGTAAACTGCGTGAACCAGCCATTGATATTAAGTAAGCAAAAAGACAGAGCCAGAAGGCAAACGAGTACATGTTTGTAGAAGACTGACCTGTAGATGAATAGACGATATATCATGAGCCAATGAATTCTTAAACAGGAAATGCAATGCGACGCATGCAGTGAAAGTTCGCCCCTCTTCAGACCCCTTGGTGCGATCCTTTTTTAAACCTACATTATGATAAGTGCGATAAGTGTTAAGCGAGTGAAAGATTTCTTGAACATATCAAACAAATAGAATTGATTTAAGCTGTCAAGTTACGCGTGCTGCATATTGAAAGGTCACAGTAAGATCGAGAAGAGACGAACATTCGGATAAAGTCTACACAGCGGCTCTGAAGAAAAAATCAGTACGACACATACCAAGGCCGTGATATACCATAGTGAAATCCTACTCTATATTTCTATATTTATGCAAATACTTAATATATACTGTGACCTCGAGTTCGAAGATTACGCAGAGGCAACTAAATTTGTGATAGCCAATTGGTCAGACTGTTAGTAGTTGGTGATCACATCTTTTAGACTAATTACTTTCTTCTTTATTATATAATTCGCCAAAGTAGAAAAAGACAAAAGACAATACACTATACAGACATTATATATAACATGCAATAACAAGATTTAAGGCTTAGACAGAGAAAAGCTCCAAGAATTACAAGGCTAACTGAAACATAAATAGATTAAAAATTATGAAATAGGACTATGTATATATCTGTCCATTCCTAAAATGGAATTCTAGAGTACTTAGCTTAATCTTTTCTAGAAAAAATGTTGCGCGATTTTTTTGAAGCAACTATAACAAGACCGTCATGACTCGTGAACTGAATATATGTCCATATTCCGACGAAACGAATACGTGGTGAAGTATAAACGCACTAGAATATTACATTCTCAAGTTCAAATTCATTAGCAAAGTATTTAATGAAAAACATTGAATTGCACTAGATCACTCCTAGACTAACTGCACTGAAATAATACTCGATACTAATATTGATTCTGAGAAATCACTTTTCGTCTCTAATTAGATTTCTCATACTTAAAAACCCGGTTACAGTCAAAATAGAAATACCTTCCCACTTCTGCTTCTGTAGTGTGTTGTGTATTTCTGTAGCCGCTACAGAAATGTGAGAAAAATCTAGCGATAAAAGTTACTTATTCTTGATTTATATTTTGTTTGTTGGTATCTATTTGGGAGAAACATTCGTTATATTATGAATATTGATTAAATTCCATGAAAGCAAAATTATACTTTTTATTCACATTTTTCGACAAAAAATTTTCCTCACGCTTCAGTACTCTGTAGCGACCACAGAAATACAGTAATACACAACAAACTACAGAAGCGGAAGTGGGAAGGTATTTCCATTTTCACTGTAAGATTCAAGCCTTTAGATAATTCGTCAAAAAAACTTCCAATGCCCCTAGCAACAGTCTTTAGCAACCAACGCAACAAAAGTGGTTTAAATTACTAGTTGGCATCAACACTTTAATATTTCATGTCATAAAAATCATAAACTTAATTAAAGAAAATTTGAATACTAAGTTTCAACGTCCGCTCGTTGTTTTGGCTGATATTGAACTCTAGAAAACTGATCCTCAAACTAAATTAGTTAACGTTTGAAATAAGGAGAGCAATGCATTCTGATCTTTGACTTTCAGTATTCATAAATAAAACACTTTTTGAAAGTAATATAATTGTTTGCTTGATAACTGGTGTAAAAATATCTAAATTAATAAATATTTACTTGAAATGTCTATATTTAGAAGATCAATCATAATGATAAAAACTACTTTCATTAGAAAACTATGAACCAATAATTGTTAAGACGAGTGGTGCGCAATTTGAAGTCGCTGCTTCGAGATACGAATTCGTCGCTCTATCTGTTGAACCATTGAGTCTACATACAGAGATTTAATGATTATTTTAAGAATGTATAATGTTTCAATCCTGTTTGAGAGACATCTTCAGAGAAATAAAGATAAATTTTCATGATTTTCTGTGACTGGAGAACGATTTTAACTCGCATTTTTCAAATACCAATTCTTCGCCACTTCAGTACAAAATGTTTCTTTCGTGTTCCTGTGCAGATATATGACACTAGCTCATTAACGTTTACAACATACTAGTAAATACTTGTTTCAAACGTTTTTATAGCTGGTTGCTAGTGCGTTGCTAGGCGCATGATTGAGAGGGGTATTGACGGAGCATTGGTGTCAGATGAGCAGCAGGAGGCATATTTATTTTTGGCACTAGCTAAATTATGGATAGTAATTATAACACCAATTAAATATGAATTAGTACTCCGATGGACACGAAATAAACTATGAAATAGATCAAACTGTATCTTAAATGTCTTCCATCAGTCTTTGCAATCTGTCTATCAGCGCCAGTATATGCGCACTGATATAGCGTTTTTTCACAAGCTTAACAGAAGAAAACTCGAAAGAAGAATGAAAGAATAAAAGTTAACGAAGCCGTGTTGATTTGTCTTAATAAAAAAAATGACTTTATCGCTTCTGTCTTTAATAAAGAAAAGGCAGAACATGGAATGCGGCAATAGTCGGTGATTGTTGAAATTCCTGTTCTAGTATAATTTGTTTTCTTGCGAGGCAGGAAAAATGTTTGACAAAATAGCGATTAAGATAGAATTAACTTGAGTATAGGAATTTGATACACTTTATAGTTGTAAACAAGTAAGGAATGAAGCAACTGGAAAACGAAACTTCAAAAGGCAATATAAACAAAAGAACTGTCGGTTCAGAGTGCTAATCTTTGTTGTCACTACTATAAGAGTATACTCTGTAAAATTAGGGATGGCGCTAAAATACTGTACTATTTTCCCTGGAATAGAATCAAAATAATACTAGAATGACGTATGTACATACATATCTTACATACTAGCTATATTCCTTAAATTATATATATATATATATATATGGGAAACTATACTCCAATCCATATACGTATATATCAGAACATAACAAGCTTTCAATAGCTAAATGGCCTCAATCATTACCGGCACTTGCAAGGTCTTTTTGCAAGGTTAGAGTGTTGAAAACTAAAGAAAGGCTTCAAAGCCAGGATTTGAAATACCAGATCATTAGTCAAACCTCCCCAAGGTCTATGTGATGAAAAAGATGGCAGTCACTATATAAATCAAACCAAGGTGTCATCAACCAGACACTCCCCTAACCCTCGTTTTTAGTCTATTTTCCAACTATGGTTTTCCCTAGTATAGTTGCATGAGTATTAAAAAACCCAAGCTGTTTCTAGTCATGAGAAAAAAGAGCGGAAGTTTTATGAAGCGACCGCAAAATTATATATATAGTAAAATGAGCCGTGCATGACCTTGTTGCTTCGGAAAGTTAATTAAGAACCATGGTGATAATTATATTCGATATCTCCGTTGGTAAGGACCATTAGGATTTAGGAAGAGCTCCGACAGAGATAAACACTATAGTACTAAATACAGATTAGTATAGTGTTTAAAACCACATGTATGTGAGAGCACTCAATAAGTTCAATAGCAAAGCCTTTGAAAAATCTTGAGTTCTTTCAATATGACCAAACGTAAAGCTGGTGTCTAATGACTACCAGATATTTTAGACCACCTATATACAACTGTATGTGTACTGATATTTAGCGTTTCCAACTACCCAGGGGTTAAGCTAAAGTCGTAAGTATTTCGTTGTCACGTGGCAGTTCACCACCTTTAATTAAGCTCCTCTATACGTCGTAATCGCATAATGAACACTATTTTAATATCAAAGCACGCTATATCGCTATATATGTTTGTACTTTTGTATTAAATGTTACAATAACGATATTAAGCAAGATATATGCATTAAGTAGATATACCGAGCAAGATAGACCAAGATATGCTGACCAACACAAATCAATGAAATTATGCATGAATTTCTTGTTCGTAAAAATTAAAAACATTTAAAGAGTTGACTAAAAAAACGTCATGAAGTAAATGAAAGATACTGTAGGTACATTGAAAAAAGTCAGAGTTATTTTACAAAACCAAAACCATGAGTAAAGAGACATTGAAACCGTTGGGTAAAAATGTGGGAAGTTTTAAATATTACCTGCTATATATTGTGCAATTCCCAATGACTTTTGTTATACTGTTACTGATTTCCACAGCTAAACTATCATTGAGATCACTGATAAAGATATGCACTTTATCAAGTTAGTGTTGCAAACTTTATGGACTCTCGATCGGGTATACACTCGATGGCGGGATACGATGGGAGTGAAAACTCAGCAATTACATTGCATGACCACGTCTTCCGTCGCAAGCTTTCTCTTAATAGCATGTTATGTGTACGACACTGTCACAAATTAACAATTATTTTTCTTGACAAGCCGGCTTTGTAATTCAAAAGTTGGTCATGTCACTTATGATTGGGCAAGGAAAACTTGCTTGTTTGTCTGTCAGTAAAAGATTACGCAGTATAACCTCACTTTTCACTCACTATAATCTTGCATTCGGTCAGGATTGAAATACGAATTTTTCAAACTATATATAATCCTTTATAATGGCACCTATATATATAGACAGAAACAACTTATTTTTTGCTGTCAAAGAAAATTAGTTTGTTTCGCTGTACATGATAAGCTAATAAAAGTTGTCAACGTCAATTTGCGTCAATTGTGGCAAACATGCAACGTTGTTCATCGTAGAGAAAGCCGAAGCACTAAGGAACCTGTGAATTACAAGATCGTTATGCGGGGGTTAACACTTTGAGGCCTGGACCTCTCCCTGTGCTGAATAAAATCGTCTGGCATTAGCCAGAATATAATACTAAAGACTCGTTGTCAGGCTTCAAAGTGTTAAAGAGATAGGTTTTAACACTTTGAGGCCTGGACCTCTCCCTGTGCTGAATAAAATCGTCTGGCATTAGCCAGAATATAATACTAAAGACTCGTTGTCAGGCTTCAAAGTGTTAAAGAGATAGGTTTTAACACTTTGAGGCCTGGACCTCTCCCTGTGCTGAATAAAATCGTCTGGCATTAGCCAGAATAAAATACTAAAGACTCGTCGTCAGGCTTGTTAAGAAACAATCGTAGCGTGTAAAAATATTTAACGTCGTAAGAACTAATTATGAAGCTTATTCTTGAGAATTTTCTTACGCAATCGTGGTAATATAGAAAGATATTCTATACACAGTTGACTTTAGCAATAATTAAAATGTTGTTTATAGAACTAGCAACCTAATTTTAGTGTTCCTAAAATCAACATTAGTAAAGTCGTAAATTATGCGCAATTCTAATCTTAAAGTCTGCAGACGATCAGGCAATATTGACTAAGCGACGTCTTTTCAAGAAACATTCATACTTTCAATTCTTGAATTCCAATTACATGTATTATACGTCCACTTACACTCCTAAAAGTGGGTTATCAGGTTATCTGAGTGAAAAATCTACGGAACCAACTATCGATTGATGATTATCTTGTCTATATGTAAACAAACATATAAGAAACATCAATGAATCCGGATGCTGTTAATTCAAAACTAATTTAAAGTGCTATATACTTGTTTCCATTCAAGGGTCCTTGCCCCGTGCTTTTCCCAGAGTTAATCTCTATTACTGAGCGACTCCTTTGCAGAAAGCGGTCCTAGTCATTATGAGGAGAAACACAGTTCAATCATGTGACTGTTGGAAGAAAAAGTTTAATGAGACCGGAAAAAGGAAACGATATATAAGATGATGAAATAAAAGAATATAAATCATAAAACCCGGTTATTATTATGATACAAGATCTCATTTGAAACGACGGAAAGAAATTTCACCCTATAAGCGAAGACCTAGAGCGATCATGCAAGCAATTTAAGAGAAGTATTTTAGACCTAGTAATGCATGGAGTTATAATTATAAAAAAACTTACCAAGAGGCAGTAAGGTAGACTAGTGATTTTGAAGAAGGAACCAGAAATCTTGACTTAGTATACGATGAACGTGATAGAGTGTTGTGTAGATGGGTTACACGCGTCAAATAATGCCAATGTATGGGGTCGATTGAATATAAATAGGTTCCTGGTGTTGTTCTCGGTGGGTGACAGCAAAATCAAAAGAACATAAACACAGTCGAATACCAATTAAATTATATTCACTCTTATGTTTATTAGTCAGCTTCTGTTCCAACGCTTTCTTTCCCGTCAAGAACAATACTTTCAAATGCAAAAGATAACGCTAAGAGAAAAGTGATTAACTTATCAGCTTCGTTTATTTTTTCCGTGGAAAAAGAAAAGATTTTAATCTGCCTGAACATTCCTAGCATTCTCAGTTCTACTTAATTCGCGAAGAAGGGAGGCCCTTAATTAGAAATTCTTGCTGCTGGCGATATCGTTTGGCGTTGAGCAGAATCAGATTTATTGTAATTTATGCATACTTTAGACGGTTGTTAGAAAATTTGCTTTCCATTTTTAGTGCACTTAAAATAACCTTTGTTGCTTAATATGGCGACACGCTGCGCTTTAGTTGTCATTCGTTAAATTTTCCGAGCGTTAATTTGACTACGTCGAGAGATTGATAATACAGGAGACTTATTTGGAAAGAAAAGACTACATCAAGTCATCGGAAAGATGACCTGTCAGTTTTTTGTGGTTTCAGTTATTTACTACTCCGTTTATAATTGTTAATATTTCCATAGACTGAATATTTACTCTACAGTAAACCGTTTATATGTTGTGTTTTATACTGCAGCCTAAATTCTAATACATAAACTAAAAAGTAGACTAAAACTGCAAAATATGTAGCCGAAAGAGATTTTTAAAAGAAAGTTATTCTTTAGAAAGACATGAAAGTCTAGTTGCTGCTGTTGTTGTTCCTGTACATTGCTGCTGCTGCTGTTGCTGCTGCTGTTGCTGCTGTTGCTGCTGTTGTTGTTGTCGTTGTTGTTGTTGTCGTTGTTGTTGTTGTTGTTGTTGTTGTTGTTGTTGTTGTTGTTGTTGTTGTTGTTGTTGTTGCTGTTGCTGTTGCTGTTACTGCTGTTGCTGTTGCTGTTGTTGCTGTTGCTGCTGTTGCTGTTGTTGTTGTTGTTGTTGTTGTTGTTGTTGTTGTTGTTGTTGTTGTTGGTGTTGTTGTTGTTGTTGTTGTTGTTGGTGGTGTTGTTGTTGTTGTTGTTGTTGTTGTTGTTGTTGTTGTTGTTGTTGTTGTTGTTGTTGTTGTTGTTGTTGTTGTTGTTGTTGTTGTTGGTGGTGGTGGTGTTGTTGTTGTTGTTGTTGTTGTTGTTGTTGTTGTTGGTGGTGGTGGTGGTGTTGTTGTTGTTGTTGGTGGTGGTGGTGTTGTTGTCGTTGTTGTTCCTTTGCTGCTGTTGATGTTCCTTTGCTGCTGTTCTTGTTCCTTTGCTGCTGTTGTTGTCGTCGTTGGTGTTCTTGTTGCTGCTGTTGTTGGTGGTGTTGGTGGTGGTGTTGGTGGTGGTGTTGGTGGTGTTGGTGTTGGTATTGGTGTTAGTGTTGGTGTAGTTGCTGTTGTTGTCGTTGTCGTTGTTACTGCTGTAGCTGTTGTTATAGACCTTATTCAAAAATGGCCGCCGAATTAGAATTCTTTTATGTGCATATAAATTAGCCCTTATGACCTCGTTTTAAAGTAAAAATTATTTTGAATTTCACACATGAAAACGAGTTCATAAGGTCTAATTTATATGTATATAAAAGAATTTTAATTCGGCGGCCATTTTTGAATAAGGTCTATTGATGTTGCTATTGTTGCTGTTGCTGTTGTTGTTGCTGTTGTTGTTGCTGTTGTTGTTTCTGCTGCAAACTACACACTCTATATCCTGCATACATTTCATATCTTGCTTATAGAACAGAAATAAATCTCTGTAAAAATACGAGGCTTGACTAAACATTCGTGTTTAACGACTCTATCCCTATTTCTTTATCTTTATCTTTCTCTATCGAGTTTTCTATTTATACACATGACCTTTCTAAAAGAATTATAAATACCGACTAAATACACTAGATCTTTCCAAAAACTCATAAAACAATTCTATAACGATTATTTTGTAACCATTTTAGGATAATTGCAAAATCACTTTGAGGGATAATTCCTATGGATTGAGGCTATAATTACTAGAATCACTTTGTTTGCATAAGGTATAAGCGCTGGGTTTATTGCCGTTAGCATTTCCTCTGACGAAGGTCACAGTCAAGACTATAGAGTTGAGAAGCTGATAAACAATAAATTATCTTGTTATGTAGTGTTTCCAAAATTATCACTCATACGAATTTATAAGATAACAACAATTCTAAGAAAGCTAGATGCCTTATGGTTTCGTTAATCGCTATTATATATACACTGCATATAACTTTAGAAGTATTTCTCAGAACTAGATGTCTGTATAGCGCTATAGTTTCTAAATGTAATAGTATCATCTTTAAGTCTTTAACCCTTTCCCTACCACAGTGGAGAAAGGGTTAAAGAGCATGATAGGTGTTACAAGTACTAACTAACGCGTGAAATCAGTATGATAGATACTTAAAGATTATGAAAAATATTAAAGCAATGCTATAGTTTTTGCAATCAATCTTTGCATGTCAAAACTTGACGATTATATCTTTACATGGGTCCGGACGAA
This sequence comes from Paragorgia papillata, assembly GCA_035771165.1. Taxonomy (NCBI): domain Eukaryota; kingdom Metazoa; phylum Cnidaria; class Anthozoa; order Scleralcyonacea; family Coralliidae; genus Paragorgia; species Paragorgia papillata. The sequence continues at coordinate 1,124,785 of JAWNZC010000007.1, forward strand.
ATCGGAGCGCGGTACCGGAATTTGTTATACGGTTCCGCTTGTTAATGCGGTTCCCAAAAACAAGTTCCGTGCACGTAAATAGGCCGGGAACCGTGCGAATTTCGGTGCTGCGTGGTTCCGAAACCGTCCGGTATACTTTTCCACTTTTTACAAGGTGATAAGCAACAAAAAAGAGGTCAAAATTTAAGCTGGGGATGAGGAAACTAATGTATACGCATTAGATACAGTTACAGATCTGAGAAAAAGCAGGTCAAAGATAACAGAAGTATACATGTGGGAATGGTATATCGGGAATACTAGAGCTATATACTTGCTCTGCACCTGGGTGCTTGCCTGAGGTAATTATCAAGCTGTGCTTGGCTACTGATCAGATCAGAGCACAGTAAATAAAATATGAAATCAACAGGATCTGATGCAAGGAAAAGAATACTCTGGATTTCCGTGTTTACATCAAGATTTAAGGAAGCACCAGATATTAAACGCAACAGGCCTGCTAGCTGTTCATTTGCGGTTGCCAGTCCATTGTGATATAGCTCTCGTGCTGTATACTGCATTCTGACTGTGATACATACAGGATAGTGGAACTATTGAAGAAGTTATTAGATAATTATTTTTTAGATTACGTGCGTTTTAAAACAATGCCAAAAACGATTAAAAACCCATGACCACTTCCTCAAACACTTCGAATAATTGGGGAAAGCCATTTTGCATGCTAAGAACGAAAAAAAGAACAGCAGTGATCCGCAGGAGATCATGACCTTTTGCCAACTGATCAAACGAAGGTTTAATAATACTTATAGTATCGCTGTTTACGATTTAGATCATCAGCTGCGCAAGAGAGCGCGCGGAAACATGACGAAAACAAGCACCAAGCTCTTATGAAAACACACAGAACACCACAAGAGTAGGCTGTAGCGAAGAAATCTAATTACGCAGTTAGTATACAAGTACGGCATGATTAGAATAGCACTAATTCTTATCTTCTAATAAATAAACAACAAAGCTGCTAGATTTTTAGAAGAACTACGTACAATATTGAAAAGAAGAATGAAAGAATGTATACTTATAGTTGGAGGTTCTGTAAATCCTTTCTTATTCTGAGTTTGGCCAGCAATTAAATGAGGAATTATCAGAATGGTAAAGAAGGTTATATAGTCTTAACAGGAACAAAAGAATGGAAACATATAAATAGAAACTTTAACGTTGTATACATGCATCGATATATATATGTATACATTTTTTAAGAAAGAAATAATATATCGAAGAAAAAAAACTAGAGCAACTCTTACAGCTAGCTATATATATACATCAGTTTCTGTATGTTTCGGAAAAGGCTTTCCCATCAATCCCATGCAACAACCTAGCTAAAAACAGGGCACTATTTACTATAACAAAATATATTGAAATACAATACTTACCGTTACTAGAAGTCTCAAAAACGCTACACTATAGTGCTGTAATGATCTAGTACTTGTCCAACGACTACGGCAGTTAACACTCTACTCTTCGCAAAAGCTACAGCCCTCCCTATATAGCTAGTCAACACTTAATTGATGAGTAATCTGGGGGGTAAATATATTAAGTAAAACACCGCGTAAACGATACATATCGTTTGCACCTAATACCCCTCCCAGCAAGATATAATTCATTAAAATAATATGGCTATTCAGACACCTTACAATTGCCAGCAGCACACGCGTATTGCAAAGAGAGAACCGCCCATCGAGTGATCAATTGCACGCATGCTAAATCAAGACCATCACGGTGAAATATACATTGATGTAATTTAGAAGAAATTGATTACACCTGAACCCTCGCGAAGATAAATTGGAATCAAACTAAACGATTCTGAGAGCAATAAAAAACGAGTTTCCGATTGAATGCTTTCTCAACGAAGAGAACCTTGATCTGAGCCGAGATCGATCTAATCGAAAGCAATCTTAACGAATCATCGATCTAATGAGTCTGCATGAGAGCGATTAAGAGAGTTCAGGTATATGAGCGCTCTCTTAAAGCAAATATAGGACAAAGTTAACCTCGACTGGAGCATGAAAAGTTCATTATAGATATCAATGTCTTTAATGTACCAAATGTTTGTTTATTTCCTAAGAAGCTTACTCAGTAAAATATACAGGACGATGTCTTATCCGTGTCTGATTTTATCACCTGAATAAATAACCAGCTATATGCATGGAATTCCTGTTTCTGATTTATTCATGATATTTTATAGTTTTTAACCATCATAAAGTTAGTGGAAAAGAGATTTTCATGTTCATGTTTCCCTAAAGACAATTCTGTAGAATACACGATCAGTTCTTGGTCCGAGTCAAGATTAAAATTTCGAACGATTAGAATAAAGTGTGAAATGGGCTAGTCAAGTCGTGGAACGAGAATTGGGTCAACTGAACGCGAACGAGAGCTCATTAACTCTTATCAATGCATGACAGTAGTTTTAACTGAACTACAGAAGTATTGAATATTATAAAGATGAGCAATATATCAAAGTGATTCTAAGTGAGTCCAAGTGCAAATTTTGAACTTCGAAGTTCGTCAAGTATTCCTCTGTTTCGTCATTCTGCCATAAGTCCTACACCTTTCGACCTTTAAATCTGACTATCATTTAAGAATTAACACTGTTCATATTTATACGACTGTTAAGAGATTGTAAGATAGGTTGTTGAATAGTTCAAGACTTAGAGATATTATTAATCAGACCCGTTAAATTAAAAGCTAAATTTCTAAAAAGCTATACCATGCATTAATGAGGGCGCGACTTTTTTAGCTCATCACTAGATATGGTTAAATTAAACTACTTATTCGTATATCCTGACTGATACATAACACATAAAGAGCCACTATGAAGGAGCTATTAGCGAATATTAAACATAGTATAAACTATATTATTATTATTATTATTATTATTATTATAGTATTTTTACACAGTAACGTGCTACCTCACTGTAGTTTCGCTGTTATAGAAAGATTTGACTAGTAAAGAATTCATATATCGTAAAATTATAAGGAAGGTTTCTTAAGTATCTTAACAGATGAGGAGTTTGAATGGAGTTAAGCTGTACATGATTAATGGTAAGAAGCAAAGCTTAGAACACTATATCACTTGCTAAGGCACAATATATCTCTCAGAATATTTAGCCTTGTACTCCTATGGACTAGCTGTTAATTAAATAATCCCCATATATCAAAGTTATATAACCTCTTCAATGATAGAGAAAGAACTTTCATGCGTTCATCATGGGGATAAGATGTGTGCATGGTTACACTAGGTTTTGATTGATATATTATTCCAGAGTTTTCGCTATGGTTTGAGCTCTTACAACACTTCTGATGGATCAAACTGTGTGATTTACTTCAAGCACCGCACATGCTGTGTATATATAATATAGAGCTAGGATCCCAGCCGTACCATAAGAATCGGTGACGGTGAAGATCGTTGGAACTCGGTATCGGTGTCTTTGTGTGCGGGGAACGTAAATTAAACTGGATATCACTGCTGATCGATCTTGAGTGGGGCTTATTTTGTTATAATAACACGTTGAGTTCTATCTCTGTGTGACTTTTTACGCACTAAGCTCGTTAGAATGACCAGGAAAAATAAGACGCAGGGGCTTATGATATATGCGTAGTCTATACGTACGATCACGTCCAATTTAAAGCCGCGATCTCATGGGCATGGATAAATTGCTCTAGCTAAAGGAACATGTTCTGGACCTATTTTACTCAATGCCAAAGTCGACCAAAGTTGACTTTCATTATTTTACTCTGTCTAACGCCAGACGATTTTACTCGTACGTCAAGGGGAGAACTCTGGCAGTGAAAGGTGAAGTGGGCTAGAAGCAAGTTGATTGGTTAATATTATAAGATTATAACAGAACTTTAGCATTATTAGATATATGAGAACTAAGGTCATGAACTATTCAAAATTGTTTAGTCATTATTTATTTCGTCCCCGGAGCTCAAACTCTACTGAAACTCAGCATGTTTTAAGCTTACCCCATGCATTAACGTTGAAGTATGTTAAACGCATTCTTTCACTCATATATACCAGCGCGTCACAGAATGAGAAGGTGGGGTTCACACTGAAACATGCGCTATTTTTTATGCGATTCATTTTTCTGGTTTTGTCACATTTTTACAAAACAAACTGTACAAAACTGTTTTTTTCTTATTCTAGGTTTTAGTTATTGTGTTTCTCTCATTGAAAAACAGGTTAAATCTTACAGCTTATTTCATCTTTTAAGTGTATTGTTGTTAATTTAGAAAAGGAATGCGTATTTGCGTCATCAGGTTCACCGCAACTATTTGAAAAGCATAAAGGGAAAATAAACATCTTGAAACTCAAAATCAGTGATTTAAAACAAGACAACAAATAAAACGATATAATATTCAAGTTTACTACAAAGACGATCAATCTATCAGTCATCAGACAATCTATATATTTTATTCTGATGAACGACTCCGCACGAAACCTCAGTATTCCGTTGCTGAAAATCTTGGTAGTTCACCGCCTTTTCGGTTATAAGACTTAGGGCGCTTTCCAATTGACGAGGTTAGACCGGTCAGTCCGGCCAGAATGGACTTGCTTTTGATTAGGACCAAATTTTCCAGTCAGACCATCCCAGGCCTCAAACGAATCATGTTCCATTAACCAGACTGACCGGTCTAACCGTGTAAATGGAAAGCCCCCTTAGTGATTGATCTGATGATTAGTTAGTTTGATGATAACTTTGTAATAAAGTCTAAATCGTTTCAGCTATTGTCTTGTCTTTGCTCGTGTATTGAGATTCAAGATCAGTATTTATTTACGTTCTATTATATACGCATGCGCAATGCGAGGTGTTTTATTTGAAACTGCGTCATCTGAGTTCTATATTGTTATCTCCGATCAATATTTAGAAACATTAAATATTACGATAACAAAATATAGAATTATTATACAAATAGCAAGATAAAACAAATAAATATCATCTTGGCATTCGTATTCAAATTAAAACAAGAGAAAATAAGTGAAATGACGTTTTCTTAATTGTGCTAAATATAGAGAAAAATTCAAAATTGTACAAGGAATGGAATGCAACGGATTGTTAAATTTAACCTGGCTACTTTCCATCAGTTAAAATTATATCACAAAAACAGAAGTTTCTTTGATCAAGAGTTTTTCTTATATTGTTAAGTAAAGTGAAGACATTTCATTGGTTAAAAAAAATTATAAAGAATTTAATGACATTCCGTACGTTTGAAACCTAAGCTATGCTATAGAACGTTGCTTGCTGTTTTAAACTCTGTGATTAACGGTTGGCGTGTGCTGTTAGGGTGCTGCCTCTCATCACTGCATGTAGTCCAAAGTAAAGCCCGGTTAGACGGGGTTAGTACTTGGATGGGTGACCATCTGGGAATAATTTCGTTCTCGAGCTTGGTACGCATGTGAGTAGAGTTGTGGTTGATCTCTCCTGTGTTTCGAGGGGTTTTCGCCAAGTTCTCCGGTTTTCCTCCCTCGCGTAAAGTCAACACCTCTCATGTATTGTAAAGCTATACGCGTATTTATCTATTATTCTGTAATGCGCTTTCGATCATTACGTCATGGAGAATACGCAATATAAATCACTAATTATTATTATTATTATTATTAAATAAATAAATAAATAAATAAATAAATAAATAAATAAATAAATAAATAAATAAATATCTTATTTCATACACAGCGTTCTTGTTGTTTGCCTTATAATTCGTTCAAAAACTCTAAATTAACTCTCTTCACTATTTCCGGCTGATAGATATCTAGTTATTATTTTCTGATAGAATATATGTTATTTTTGGCATTATTCAGTATAAAAGGGAAGCTGAAAGACGCATGAATTCTCAAGCGTTCCATGTGGGTGGGCTTTTTTTATCTTGTTTAGAGATTAACTCATCATTGTAATGGACTGCGTGCCAGTCAAGAAAACCGTTTTCCTTTCTGGCAAAATGTTCATTTTTTAAGCAGTTTAGGATGTTTAGATGTAAAAAAAACGACCTATTGATACACCTGGCAAGCCCCACCTCAACTTATTGTTCTTTTAATTAAGCACCCACCTATATATGATGTCATACATGCCCATTCATGGCTTAATCACTACAAATCTGAAGGATTAAACGAATAAGAAAAAGGTCAACAAAACATTGTTTCGTTTATTGCTAACCTTCAAAATGAAGTTGGATTGATTTTTTGGTGCGCAATGCCGAGCTAAATGCCAGTTTACGCAGCTGATTTATCTCAAAGAGAAGTCTTGAAGTTTAGTCAGTAAAGATTATGTCAAAATCTATAGTACTCCCACTAGAGTAAATAATGTTAACACTTGTATATACTGATATTGTAGGTTGTTCTGTAGTACGCGCCTCTGTTCTAATCTCTCGGCTAAGTGAAGACGCAGGACGGATACCACATTACCACAACATGCATGCATGGCTCAAATGTTTTGTTTTACGTTATATATTTATGTATGTATATATCATGGTATATTTCTAACATTCGAACATATATCGTTGTATTGAAATATATGTTAAAAGACTTATATAACTCACAGAGTATACCACCGCACAACACTTTTCTTTCTACATGTATATGTATATGATAAGATTATAGCTCATATTCTGCCTATATCTTCTTTTTTGCCATTTGCATGATATAGTGCGCCACACGATTTTACTAATGTCAAAGCAAGGCCATCATCTAGTGGAAAACAACTTAATTATATTCACAGTAGTAGCCTGGAGGTAGCACGGTATAGCGAGTATATTCAGTATTGATCGAAAGACCTCTCTGTTGTGAGTATTGTCGAAATATACGTAAACGCAGCAGTACAAACGCATGTGGGGGATGACACGGCGTAGTATTAACTGCAGTGCATAGTGATCAAATATTTTCTAAGGAAAGGGAAGGAACTCAAAGAATGATTGAAAGACAATGCTATTTGCTTAAGGAATACTAACAATCCTAATGTCAACAAGTATTTGACCAATATCAACGGAGGTTCATGTAACAGAAATATAAAACGACAAGAAACATAGAGTCAAAAAAAAACAAGTGGGCTTATAGGTTAAGTGAAATTGGAATCGAAAGGAATATTTCTTGAGCTTGGTTAATATCTTGAATAAACTTAGGGATTTGAATTGTGGACAAAACAAGCATTGGATACTTTCAAAGATTCTCTTTTCTGCCGTACAGCTCTCCCAGGAAGGTGTATAGTCTATAATTAGAATTCCTATCGTTGTTTTTCACCAAAGAGGAAGGAAGGTTCGTTCATTGTTTTTCAGTCACGCTAGCTATCGTAATACTATACTCAAAAAGAAAATCAAGAACTAGCAAAAAAAAAAGCCCAGAAGAGGTATTTTGTTGTATTGAACAAGCGAAAGGCAAAAGCTCATCAGGACTTTAATCTTTATTTCATCAAATATTAATTTAAAAAGAAGCGCGCATCGCGCAGCAAACCATGTGCATATACCGCAATATCTCTTAAATCTCTTTCTATAACATGCGTAAAAAGCCTTAGTATTTAATATAAATATACGGTACACAGAAATGGATATCAAGTGAAATAACTGTAGATATCACACGGCTTAACTACTATATAGAAACGTAACGCACTTTATACTACATCTATTACGAATAAGAAATTAATTTCAATAAATGACTTACCCGAGAAAAGGGTGAACGATCTTATTAAATCTTGAACTCAATTTAAAGTTTGCGCCAACCCAGTGTGTGGTACTATTTGAATTAGTCCTGACCAAGGTATCTAAAAACGATATACAAGATGTAAACACAACATTAGAAAGTAAAGTAATAGTCTGGCAGCTATCTTTAACCTTTTATACGTTGTAAATTCGGAGTGATAAATGTAAACAAACTATTGAAATCCCCTTATTTATACCAATTTATGTTGTCACTCATCAAACACGAGATATTCCCCCGCCTGTCTCACAATCTTTGTACAATTTCAATTCCTATATACTTGACTTCTTTCCGTTGTAACGTCGCTATACATGCTTCGACGATCCGTATTTTCTGGCGCCAGTAAGCCGGTAGTGGGTAAAATCCATGTTGTATATACAATCATTATAACATCGCTACTTCGTACTTACTTTAGATACAATATAGTAACCTCTATACTAGTACTGTATACGATATTTTCAAATATCCAATGGTATTTAATTTTGAACAAAATACTGAGGCAAGGCTGCCTACAGACGACTATAATGTTCAATTTTACTTCTGAACTGTTTCAAATGAAACTTATCCTTAAAACTGTTTTAGTCACTTTTGTGGTTTTTCTCAAGTATGGCTGGTATTTGTAAGCAAACTAAACGGAGACGAGAGTGGATGAAGTCATTTGTTGCCTTGGATGTTATTTATAGAGTAATTCAATTATACACGTATTTCTTTATTCGTTTCTGACATGATAAAGTCGTTTATTTACAAAGGCTACTACTAATGAGAATATCAACTATAAATATAACAGCACTTGCGTCAATTGCAATTAAATTTTATTTTAAAAGGAAATGACTTTGTCAACATGGTATGATGATTGGTAATCATCTGAAAATGAAAAACATGAGTCCTAGAACGTTTGAGTTTGCGTGGGAAATTCCTGGGAACGACCCAATGTACTCCAATGTAAGATTTGTGTTTCTTTTATTGTATGAAACTTTATTTCTTGAATTTCATTGGTGATCAATGGCAGCAAGCGACTTCAGAACATGTCCTTGCAAAGCTGGAACAGAGGATCATCATAAAAATTTAGGACCCAATCTGGAGAATCCACGTCTCGAAACAGATTTTTGCGCAACCTCGTACCCAGCCTCTTTCCTTGATTTTTGTGATTAATAATAATAATAATAATAATAATAATAATAATAATAATAATTATAATAATAATAATAATAACAACAATAATAATAATAATAATAATAACAATAATAATAATAATAATAATAATAATAATAATAATAATAATAATAATAATAATAAACTTTATTATCACCCAAAGAAAACCTTTCAGCATTACAATGATTTCGAAAGATGCTGTGCAAGATTCGAATTCCAGTTTAAGATTCTGTAAAATGGATCTGGTAGAACCAGAAACAGAGTTCCGATTATAAATAAAGAAACGCGAACTTATAAAAATCTAAATTATAAAATTCATAAGTTGTTCTTTCAGAAATATTTCAAGAAATTTAAATTTTATCATAACTAGCACCATTTAGATCAATTTCTATTCAATCGTCTCCATCGACGTCCAATCTTTTGAACGGACTGCAATTGGACTGAGCAATTCGGGATTTCTGTACTCGAATTGGAGCGAGGATAAGAGGATTCGAGTGCTCCGGATATGTTACGTAAAGGCCATATAGAGCTATTGATTTGCATAACGAGAACGAGCAGTAGAGCGTGATTTCTATATACTGTTTATACAGTAAGGTTAATCACGATATTATTCTTAATATTGAAACCAACTAAACTAATCTTATTTATACTGGATAGCTCTATCAGTTAGCTTACTATTCTCTCTAGAGGTCCAGTAAGGGCCATCCCTTTTTGGGCCATCTCTATCAAACCGCTGCAGGTTTCCTCCGGGTACCATAGGCGTAGCAGCCCAATTCTGTTTGGGGGCAGATATTTTTGCCCGAAAAATTTAGGGTTATAAATATTGATTTTTAAGTCGTATTTTTCAGTCTTAGCTTAACGTATGAATTTTTCTTGAACATTTCACAGTAATATATGTCAAAATTGCCCGAAATTCCTCAGTAGCAGAAAGTGCCCGAATTTTGCTTTTTGGAAGGGCAATTGTTCAATTACCAGTGCTGCAATAGCCAATAATTTTGTGCTATTCTTTTGTGTGGTTATTTCCTCTGGATATTATGGAGTTATTTCCTGTAGATATTACAGTTTCTCTGTTTATTCTAATTTTTAATTCAGCTTTTCTAATATTTAAAATAAGGGGATGAGCTCAGTACCTTGGGTTAGTTAACAAATTACATTATCGTTAAGAATATTCACATTTGTCAGCTAAAATCTTAAAGCCTTCAAGATTTATTGCAAGCTTTGTTTGCTGGGCAGAGTTGTAGAGACCCTTAAGTTCTTAACATGCATCATGTTGTTTTGTTTATTACTTAAAAAATAACCATATCCCTCACAAAAACAGAGCAGTAAACTTTAATGCCGGTTTCATCATTTCATAACTATCGACACATAACTAGATTATTGCGGCTTTATATATATTAGTGGCGGAAAAATCAATAAACCAACATAAAGCTTAAAAATTTATGGTGAAATGCCGAGATTTGAAATAACAAAACACTTAAGTTTCGGGAAAAGATCCTTCACCAGAGCAAATGATGAGTGGTCTGAATTTTTTTCCTTGACAATATACTCAGTCACTTCACTACTCTAAAATCTCTTCATTTGATATCGGCTTGATGGCATTCTATACCAGCACTTCCCGCTTAACTCAGGGAATATTTTGTGGAAATTAATTTGTCTGAGTAAGATATTTAAAATAACATCCTTTATTTTTTATAAAATAAGTCATGAGGGAACTGCCATTTAGTTTATGTATTAAAGAACTCTGAATCATAAAGATTAGAGACAGCGTGTGTATTGAGGAAGTTGTGATATAACTGATATTATTATACTGTTTCAACTTGTTATAACACTGAATGACCCACTTCATGCATGTTCTGACGCAACCATCATGGTGTGAACGTCATAATATCATAAATCCTATAATACTACTTTATAACAATATATAAGAAGATTTTCTTATAGTAATCCCATGTAATGAGATTTCAGTAACAAGTGTGAACTTAATGTAATGACAGATGAAATATGTGGATATTGAAGAAAATATATTTGATTGGTGAGATGATGTGACCATGCCATAGATTTTGCCATTTGTTGGTAGACGGTGCGCCTTATTAGTAAGAGAAAACGACAAAATAATAACTATTACGTGACTTCTTAAAACTGAAACTTGACCAACTAGAAAGAGAACCAAAACTACAGTGTGAAAAGTTCATTGAACACTTGGTTATAGCTGTGTTGCTAGATGGTGCCTTATTAGTAAGAGAAAACGACAAAATAATAACTATTACGTGACTTCTTAAAACTGAAACTTGACCAACTAGAAAGAGAACCAAAACTACAGTGTGAAATGTTCATTGAACACTTGGCTATAGCTGTGTTGCTAGATGGTGCCTTATTAGTAAGAGAAAACGACAAAATAATAACTATTACGTGACTTCTTAAAACTGAAACTTGACCAACTAGAAAGAGAACCAAAACTACAGTGTGAAAAGTTCATTGAACACTTGGTTATAACTGTGTTGCTAGATGGTGCCTTATTATAATCAATGAAGGAAGTCTAAACCCGACAGAACGAATAACCATTACGTGACTAGTTCAAATTGAGATTTAAATCGGCTACAAAACGAACTAGCTAACTATGGAAGTAAACTGAACTGATTTTAAGAGAGTGATTTAATCATCAAGAAATTAAGAAATAATAGTAAAGAACAATAACAATAGAAATAAATCTAATCAATAACATATAGAATTAATTTTGTCACACAACTAGAAAATGTTAACACTGCATAAAACTTTACATAAACAGAAACATCTAGTCCTAATTTTTTTTATATATTTCACAACTTGTGCGTTTTAACGTGTTTATTATCAGCATGTATAATATGGCAGGGATTACTTCCGGTAAAATCACGCGCTGTGATTGGTTGCTGACGTGGCGAGATTTCTCCGTAATGCCCGTAGGCATTATGAAAATTGTTAATGTCCTACGATTGGAAACAAACAGAATGTCCTAACAAAAAACGTTTATTACCGAAAAACGACGAAAATAAATGAAATAAACGACGATGAACATTATAAAAGTAAATTCTAGTATCCAGACGAGAAAGAAACATTGATTTTGAAATAAAAAGTGCCATATAATAAACTACTTAATAACCTCGACCGTTCGGTCTTTACGGTAAAATATTAAACCTCGGTCTTGAACGTATTAACCTCGCTATCGCTCGGTCAATACAGCAAGACCTCGATTTAATATTTTACCGTAAAGACCTCACTCTCGGTTATTAAGTAGTTAATAAAGGGAAAAGTGCCTGAGTATAATAAAGCACAAAACAAATACCAATATCAAAACTATATTATACCCTGCAGGTAACTGTGTAAGTAGAGCCTTAAGAAAGAAACTGTGAACACAAAAACGTGAGTTATGGCGAATTCTTGAGAAACCACGCCATATTCTAGCGAATGACTACCAAAACGTATAAAGAGTAAAAGGAAACTACAACAAAAACTGCTGAATTACAACTATCTACGTCAGAAGTTGCTTCAGTTACGGAAAGGAATGAAATTAGGAAACACAAAAATGCAACAAAGTTGATAATTTTCCAACAGTACTTAAGAATAGACTTTGCTATTTCCTACTACTGTCAATCTTAACCTCCCTTGAAGAATGAGATTCAAGTGCACTTTGGAAATTTTTGAATGTGTTTGAAAACAATAAAGTAATTGACAGTTGAGTTCTTACAGAACAAAGAATAAAAAAGTCTAGATGAGTCGAAATTTGAACAGCATAGAGCTGATAAGATCTTTAATCTTTTAGAATCATTCACTAATAATTACTCCCATCATCATCATTTGTTTTGTTATTATTTTACTTTTTAAATAAACTTTATCATCAAAATGTCACTTACTATGATCTATATAAATCGAAATATATGATAACTACTTAATAAGCGAGAGTGAGGTAAAATATTAAACCGAAGTCTTGCTGTATTGACCGAGCGATAGCGAGGTTAATACGTTTAAGACCAAGGTTTAATATTTTACCGTAAAGACCGAACGGTCGAGGTTAGGTTATTAAGTAGTTTCTTATGGCACTTTTTATTTCAAAATCAATCTTGTATTTGTTGGTCTTCGCTTCCTTTAATTAACTTCGTCAAAACACCGAACTAGCGTTATTTTCTTCTGTTTCTTTCTCGTCTGGATACTAGAATTTACTTTTATAATGTTCATCGTCGTTTATTTCATTTATTTTCTTCGTTTTTCGGCAATAAAAGTTCCTTATTAGGATTTTTTGTTTGTTTCCATTCGTAGGGCAAGTTTCATAATGCCCGTGGGCATTACGGAAAATCTCGCCACGTCAGCAACCAATCACAGCGCGTGATTTTACCAGAAGTAATCCGTGCCATATAATAAGGTTTGATATACTTTCGAAACATAGAACGTAGAAGTCACGGTTTCGAGCGAAGGCCCCACGTTTCCCTCTGACGAAGAGTCTTCGCCCGAAACGTTAGACTCTATACGTTTCATGTTTCGGCAGTATATCCAACCCAACCATATTTATATTTGTGTTTCAACAGTACTGCCTACGCAGTACACTCTTTGATTTTATAGTCTACATAGTTACATGTGTATTTGACGTTGTGGTCTTTGGAAAGTCAACTATACAAGACGTAGTCATATAGTGTAGTATTTTACGTCTGGCTATGTAACGCCAGACAATTTTGCTCGTCAGCGAAAAGCTCGTTTGGAATAAAGTAATTAATCTATCACTATACAAGCTAATCGAAAGTGCTGTGCTAATGTATTACACTATGTACATGTCAACATGACCAGACGAAATACTGTAAGTTGGAGATTATAAACCAGTTGATTCTGTATATAGACGGTGAACTGGAAAAAGATTGAGAAATTACACTTAACCGCTTCGGTGATTCTTTCATTGAGCCTTAAGTGTTAGGTGTTTAACATTGTACTATTTATCATTTTTGATATATTTTACTGATGCAGCTGTCTCAGGAATTGTTTGACGCTGGTTTTTATCTATAGTTGCACTGATTAAATACTAAGAGTGTTTTATACTAACTGAGTCAACCATTAAGATACTTATCGCAAATCGTACACACAATTAAAAAAGTTGGAATTTAGCCATTATTGATTGCTATTTGAAGAGAAAGACGAAGAGATGCGGAAAAGGTGTGAATATTGACAGTTGTCCAAAAAAGCAATTCCCTGGGGATATTATATGTAAAGAATATTACGATTTCTCAGAATAAAGCTCGGGTTAGTGGTTTTAGAAAAGAGACCTTACTTCCGTACGAGTTGACTGAACACCCAAGGCACGCGTTGTTTATGAGCTCAACGTCCCACTCATATTGAACGATAACATAACTTGCTAGAGATTCCTATGAAGGGGGCGGTCGAATGGTCGTTTGCCAAAAAATAACTTAATTTATATACTAAAGCATAATTTAGCGGTAAAAAATGCACTTATGCTGTTAATGTATTTTTATTTTATTGGCAAATCATTCATGAAAAAAGGCGTTGACTTGATAAGATTGGCTAATACGTTTATGGCTAGTCAGATAATTTTCTCTAACGCTTTCCTGCAATTAAGGCTTGCCGAAACGTCTCCCTTTTATAGTTTTGACAGGTTTAGTTTGATGTTATATATATATATATATATATATATATATATATATATATATATATATATATAGAGAGAGAGAGAGAGAGAGAGAGAGAGAGAGAGAGAGAGAGAGAGAGAGAGAGAGAGAGAGAGAGAGAGAGAGAGAGAGAGAGAGAGAGAGAGAGAGAGAGAGAGAGAGAGAGAGAGAGAGAGAGAGAGAGAGAGAGAGAGAGAGAGATAGACAAGGCAAAAAGATATAAAGTTATTCTTACAACAATGCGTCTAATAGCGTTAATCAACAGTGTAACTGGCCTTTCCTGATGCATGACGTGCCGAGATGTCTCCTCTGTTCCCTTATAGTCTTGACAAGTAAAATAGTCTATGTTATATATATATATATATAGACAGACTAAAAAGATAAATTTATCCCACATCAATGCGTTTGATAGTGTTAATCAACAATGTGTTTAATCCTTTCCTGCATGGCTTGCCGAGACGTCACCTTTTGATCACAAGTATAAAATCGTCTGGTGTTAGACAGAAAAGATAAAGCTGTCACACAACTGACAATGCCAGTGGAAGGGTTAACCATCAAGGAACATTTTAGGGCGTGCGCTAAACTTGAACAACACGCGATATAAAAATAAAAATAAAAGTAATAATAATAATAATAATAATAATAATATAGAAAATAACAAAGGAAAGTAATATGGAAGACACTGTTATAATAAAACAGTACAACTCCTTCTTTCTCAGTGACAAGTATAAAAATGCATACAGCGTTAGACAGAGTAAAATACTCTAGAGTTAGACGAACTATGATCCCTATCTAAACAAACGCTTTTAGCACACTCTTATTCCTCGTTGGGCGCCTTTGTCTCGCGTTATTAAACAACACCGAAGCCTCTGCGGAGGAGACTCAGAGAGAAACAAAACTATGCACTGCGCAGCTAACTGTATTATTTACCGTCAATCACCGGTGTGCGCGATAACATCAACGTCATTTCAAGCCCTGAGATAATCCTTAATTGCTCTAATAAACCCATTTCCTTTTCAGAGCCAACCTACTAATGTTGGAGCGACCACTAAACGACGTTTCACACCTTCCCAAACAGGATTTCTATTTTCAGGTCACGATCTTGGTACAATGAGTCAGTATCAACAAACTTATTTACCACTGCATGCTTTCGACAATTCTTGCCTCTAGGTTATAATTGCGCGTTTTTGACATCTATCTTCAAATTACTTGGTCTTGCCGTCTTGGATGAGCTGTTTTAACACAAATCTCTGCGTATACTAGTAACAATGAAAAATATCGCTTGTGGAAATTTGCGCAAAATGAAAACTTGGAGTATAGCCATAGGAGGAATCGCTTGTGGAAATTGCGCAAAATGAAAATTGGAGTATAGCCAAGAGGAGGCGTCTCCTTTGTTATCTAATTCTATCATTTACTCGAAGAGAATCAATATTAATGGTTTTCTTCACATGAACTAAAAATACTGAAAGCATCTCTTGTGTAAGGAGTGGAAAATAATACGCACGTTTCAGGATAATTTGCGTCAATTGTTATCTTCGGTCAATAACCTCGCGCCAAATGTTATTTTAGTTTTAAAAAGCTCTTTCTGTGTTCAGAGCATTCTTACATGCAAATGCAATCACTACGTAGAGGGAGTCATTGACAACATTAAAAAGTTAAGTGGATAAAATGGATATTAAATGATTGGAATGTCATTGGAAAGTCAAGGTTACACCACAATTTTTATTAATGATCCGTCGAGAAAACCCATAACAACAACTGAGGAATTTTGGATCTCAGTATCACCAAGAGAGAATGCGTCCACACTTCCTGTATTATCGAGTTTAACTGAGTAATATATTTCTGTATCGTCGAGGCTATAGTTCTTCTAGTGCTAAGAGGGCTTACTCTAGTCTATTATGCTTACATTATCATTTATTTCATCACGGAACTCGCAGAAATTAAACATGGACCAGAATTGTTTCTTATTATTAATATAGTTTTATATTTAATCCTCCAAACAACAGCTGTACAATGTTTGTAAATACTGTGTTTCAAAATATTTATAAAGCCACTAAAGTATTTAAAGAAAGAGTAAGAACTCTTTCTTGGCACAAACTTTATGCTTTAGGAACACTTGAGTTCCAATTGGTTTGACGTTTATACGCAAATTACAAGACAATTGTTGAATGTATATGTATATAAGTAGAATAAATATAATTATAATAAAACTAAAAGGACAATAAAAATTGTATCAGGAGGAAAGTTTAAAGAAATATACTAACAGACGACAAAATCAAATAAAGAATTACCTTTGAGTTGACTTGGTAGTGGAATTGTGAAAAAGGATAAAGCACGGCTGAATGACTTTACAAGAGTCTAAAGAGTATTTTTTTAACAACTTGGAAGTCAACTTGGCCGACCTTTTTAAAGGTAAATATCCTGAAACGATGGTCAAGAGTCAAATTTATCGAACTCTTTAAGTTTCAACAGCTGGAAAGCGTTCAGACGGACGTGCACGAAGCTCCTCCTTACTTCTACGAGAGTGCGTGCAGTACTCTTGAGATTTTAAATTGTTCATTATCTTTATTGTTTTAAATCGGGACAATTCGTTTATAAAGAATGACATAAATGCCCCACTTGAATTACGTTAACAGCTATGCACGCCCCGTTGCTATATTTGTGTGTTTAAAAATACAAAGCATTGCACTCAGAACCTTCGCGCTTGTTCTAGTTAAAGACGTGATGTGTTTATTTTGCTAATCAATTACGATGAAAATATTTTATTTAATAAAGTTGTTGTACTGTATTCATTGAAACGAGATAATTACGTCTTGCTTTACTGATAAGAAAATCTTCCTCATTTTCAGTTATAATCATACAGAACTATTAACTCTGCATGAGTCTAGTTTTTGGCAAACGAAAACTGACATGGCGACTGAAAAATGAAAACATTTTGTTTATATATGTAATATTGGCCAGACCGACCACACAAGAACAGACTGAAATGCTGCATACTACTACGGCAGGTATATATAGGAATTTAATGCCCCCTGAGATACTACAATACACATACGAAACCAATATATATATATATATATTTGAATATAATAAAGCAATAAAAGATAAATAACTCGTGCCTCACCAACACTAGTTGTGTAAAAAACAAATACAAACAACTTAAATATGAAACTGTTGTGTGTAATATTGTTGAATAACGTACCGTTGAAGTTCCTCTTTGTAAACCAGCACTCTTTTAATAAACGACCTCCTTACGACCAACGTTGCGTTATACGAGGATGAAGCAACCTTGCTTGCTTTATATAAACTCGCCGTCCCTAGTGTTATGATAGATAGAAAACTATTCGGAAGGAAGCTAAGATTTGCGGAGTACTATTCAGAGAGATATCCGTAACACATTAATTTTCGTGTCTATATCGCGTATCAGATGCACTCTGAAGCAATTTCCCCCTGGCTGTTTCGTGTTTCTAATATACGTAGGCGGTAAATATCCGGGAGCAACTCGGAACATCTCGTTCAACTGGTGGCATACGAGCAGCTTAGGAAAGAAAGAAATAGGGTGGTAGCGGAAGCAACTTCGCCAACGGTGGCCGGCATTTTTTGTCGCTTTAGACATCAAACTTACGGTTTAGTGGGCATGGAAATCGTCGGATGACTTCGTCAAACTTGAACTTTGGATCTGGGGGTGTTTGTTGAAGTCTATTTTTCACTTTTTGATTGTTGAAATCATTTGGGTATAAGGATCGTTTTCACTCACGTGATCGGTGGCCCCGTTGGGGTGATAAAACAATACGAAATATTTGAA
This sequence comes from Paragorgia papillata, assembly GCA_035771165.1. Classification (NCBI taxonomy): domain Eukaryota; kingdom Metazoa; phylum Cnidaria; class Anthozoa; order Scleralcyonacea; family Coralliidae; genus Paragorgia; species Paragorgia papillata. Next base: position 1,143,113 of record JAWNZC010000007.1, read on the forward strand.
TACGAGTAGAGTTCAATTCCCATCATTTCATTCTTTCTGTGCACCAATATGGCCGCCGTGACGTCAGATGAAAACCAATAATTCAGTTGGCTAACGCTGATCGAGATTTTTAAATTTGGTTTAAACGTGAAATAACCGATTGTCATTGAGTTTTTGTGAAGACTTGGCATTGTTTAAAAGTGGTTTCTTGAAGAACTTGGCTCGGTCTGTTCAGTGAAATAACCTGACGTAAATTTTATAAAATAGAATTCGAATGGATCTGCCCGGAGTTACTGTTTCCATTGTTTTTAACATACAATTAAACCCAAGCATTGTAGACTAGTCCTAGACCGATATTGCTTTATATAGTCAGCTAAATGATATGTGCACTTATTATGGTCAATACACCCTCGCACTCGCTTCCCCTTTTCCAATTCTGAATTAGTTTCTTCCTCCTCCTCCCTCACTCACTCCCTAATCTTTCTCCCACCTTTTTTCCTCCTTCCCTCCTTGTTTTGACAATCAGTCGGCTCTTCTCTTGTACTCAGATTATTTTTCCAAACTCTATCTTTCTCTCTTTTGCATATAACAGTTGCCCTTAAACCCTGTTTAAACGTCGAATTACGTTTCTGAAAGGGGAAGTAAAAAATCAACCTTATGACTATAACCCTCAGTTAGGTAGAGTTAACTTAGCCCTAAGACTATAGCGGCCGTAACGTAGTATAGCAATAAAATGAAGCGACTTTCAGTGCCAGAAACTGGCATTCTGACAATTAGTAACGATAAAATAGATCAACATATTACATGCGATATTTTAAAATAAATATGTAAGAATATATTTGATTCAATATATTAACACTTTAAGGCTTGGACCTCTCCCTGCGTTGAATAAAATCGTCTGGCGTTAGCCAGAATAATATACTAAAGCCTCGTCGTCAGGCTTCAAAGTATTAAAAGAAAACTGTATTGTTGTTCTTGTTCTTAGGGGATGTTTATACGGAGGAGGGCCCCAGCCCTCTTTGATGAGATTCCACATCTCAGCGTAATTCCTTGTCAACGCGGCTGAGGTGAAATCCAGCCCTCTTACTATATAAGGCTAGTCCTATACCAAAAAAGCTCATGTAGGGCTAGTCCTAAGAGGGCAGGCCCTCCTACATATAAACACACCCTTAGATAATGTAGCCACAAGAATTAATGTTTGTACGTTCTCACAAAAACAATTGTTCAAAATGTCGTATAATTTAATCGATATTTAATTTATTGTTTGCAGAACCAGATTAATTGATCATCACTTTAGCGCTTTGGTTAGAGCTAATATTATTATCAGTAATATTATCGCGTCATCTTGAAAACTTCTGCATGCCGTCTGTAATACTGATCTCTATGGTGTATAATTGTTACTTAATAATTGCTACAATCAATTGCACAATATGTCTAGTTGTAAGTCTTAGTTAAGATCTCCAAAATTGATCTACATCGTGAGAATATGGAGGGAAGGTAAAAGTTCTCAGGCGGAAAAGAGGGTTTTGCCTGCAGGAAGGTGTAGGAAGTCAGGAACAAATTAAAGAAGTAGGAAGTCACGCTCATGGGTGGGGAACGATTATAATCTTAACCTAGTCATTGTCAAATTGAAGCCAGGTATCAACTGAGACTGCAAGTTTTGAGTTCCTTTTCCTGTCTTGATCTGATGTTTAATGTTTATTATTTTTGCTTGGTTTGTAAATGTTTATACTTTTTAACGGCACGGTACGATGCGAGTTTTTAGTCGATTTTAATCAAATAACATCAAATCAGTTTGGTAAAAATTGGTTAATAAAAATCTCTCTAAAATGACACCGCACACGTACAACCATTTTAATTGGTCGTAGGCGATAAATTGATAAAAATAGTAGAAAGTATGGGACTGTGCGTTGTCATAATCTATACTGGTTATGATGACGATGTTAAATATTTAGCCATGCACTATTGAAGCAATTTTCATAGTTTAACTAATTTTCTGAAGACTAGAGTGAATAGACAAAAAATCAATTCTTATTGCACTTGACGTCATGGCGGCGCCCATGTTGGAGGAACTTTAACGAAACAATCTCATTAGCAGCTATTGTATTTGGAGTATGTTTTCCTCCAACATGGCCGCCATGCATATCTTTGTTTTGTAAATCTCAATTCTCAAGGGATGGATTGCAAACCATTAATAGGGCGCCCCCTGAGCCCGCAGTAAAAAATATACATGTAGAGCAGAATAAAGTCAACGGTTACTAGGAACTTCATTCCTACCAAAGTTGATCGTTTTAAAACCATATCTTCCAATAATTTTGCAAGAAACAATATTTACTACACGCAACGGATTGTGGTTACATGTACAAGTCGCTATCTTTTTCGGTACGGTCTAATTCCTGCATGCAAATCATGACGTATTAAAGCAACGCGTTAATTAGCTAAGCAGTAAGGATAGATTGATCCAAATTCTTTACACACACTTGTTAAGTACCATTTAACAAATCAGTACCTGGATATTTGCAGATGCAATCTTAATTATGTAAAAATTTTAAAGAATTCGACCGCAAAGTGTACTTAATATATTGATTCATTTAAGAAGTTTATCATATACTTTAAATCTGTGTTTTATACGATTTTAAACAGGGTTTGTTACTAAAAGTTAAATAAAAATGTTTATTTTCTTTATTTAAATTTGTTTTAAAGTTACGGCTATTTGGTTGGTGTGTCAATCAGATAAGGAACCATACTAATATTTTGTCTCTGGGACTTTAAAGTACAAGTGCAAAACTGAATTTTTGAACATGTTTCAAAATAAAATAGCCTTAAAATGTTCTTATTTAGAAGGGGAGTATAAAAGTTCCTTGTATTCATCGGTATAGATGGAAAGTTCTCACTTATCAGTGGGTGGTCATTGTATTACGTCAAACATAAAAATTAAGTATTATTTTTTGGCCTTTATTCCTTCAAGTACTTGATATAATTTCCTCAAGTTTAATTTCCTCCAAACTATCTTTAAATTTAAACTTAAAATAATGATCAAACGTGCTTCGTCACAAAAATATATCTCGACTGCCTTTTCAACAAGGTTTTTAAAGCTATGATATATAATAACAATATTGTTACAACAAAGGTCTGAGTTACCAATGTGTTACCACAATTTGTTAACAAGGCCATTCAAGGTTAATAATAATGAACATGATTGTTATTCTAACCGAAAACATTTTCTCCCTGTAGTGTTATAATAGTGCTAAGCAGTATTCTTTCATGTATAATGCAGAGATAAACGACATTTTTATAACAATAATAAACAATATTGTCAATCTATAGCTAACATAATTGCAGTGATACTGTTTTAAAAGCCATAAGTTACCAGCCTATACCAATGCGGTTCAGCTATTTTTTGCTGTATACCGATTGCGACAACATGTTCTAGTATTTCATTATTTTTACTCTGATGAAGGACTCCACTCGAAACGTCAGTATTTCATTATCAAACTATATTCTTAGTAGTTTACCACTTTTTCACTTTGCTCTATCTAAAACACTGCCTACACAACACTCTACTTTTTACTCTGATGAAGAACTCTGCTTGAAACGTCAGTATTTCGTTATCAAAACTATTCTTAGCAGTTTACCACCTTTTCACTTTGCTCTATCTAAAACACTGCCTACACAGCACTCTACTTTTTTACATTCTCAGGTACTATCATATAGTCAGTCTCGTACATCAGCATATATATACTCCTTAGCTCGCTTTAGGCACCAGGACACAATATGCAGTCCCTATTTACTGACGAAAACTTTAATAATTTGTTACAGTTGGAAACTAGCATAAAACGATAGTTCAAAGTTGGCACCAATGAGTCGCAATCTGGACTTTGGGAGTGACTACGCCAAAATAGCTAATGTGTCAGCGCTGATAAAGTTGTGGAAGGTTCTCATATCAATGGGTGATTACTGTATTACGTCAAACATGGGACTTAAATATCGTTTTCTAATCATTCTTTCATGCAATCACTTGATGTAATTTCCTTTTCATTTCCTTTAAAATGACTTTACAATTTTAATTAAAATAATAGTCACATTTACGAATCTACATTACGTCGCATGAAAATACTCTGACAAGATTGTTCAGCAATATATAATGCTCTTACAGTCATTAGTGATATTTCTACAACAACTTGGTGACAACATAGAACCTTGTTAATGAAAAAGTGGTCAAAGTCCGGTCCAGTCTGCTGTAAGTGATGACACCAAGTGGCGTGGTGGCAGGGGGAAGCCCCCCCCCCAGCTGGGGTTGCAGGAGGGGCGCCAAAACTAGCAAGGGCGCCAAAACTTAACAAAATAAACCTTATAGCATGCCCCCGGACCCCCTTAAGAGGTTTGGCGCTACTTCGCCGCTTGCATTGGCGTCTTTGAGAGAACCCGTTGTTTGTTGTAATATTATATATTGCTACTTCAGTTATTTTAAAACAAAAAATGTGATCATTTATCAAATACAGTAATGTCTTTTTTTCTTCGGGGGGGGGGGGGGGGCGCGCTAAAGCTAATCTGGTCACCCCATGCAGCCTGAAACTTGCCACCACGCCACTGATGACACCAAGGAGTTCCAAGCCTGGAATGGCCTCAGAAAAATGGTCACTATATTTCAAGGAAAAATGAGTCAATCTATTTGTACTTGGTGCAGTGGGATAGTTATACCAAGGAATGCTGCATGGACGTAGTTGTGGCTATATAGTGGTAAATTTCTGGTATACAATTAAAGGTTATCTATCCACTTTTATGATTTCTATATGTTAATGTTAGTATCTGTTTCAGATTGAGGAAAATTCACTATACAATAAACAACATTGCCTCGTTCTTTATTATTAACCTGATTGACTTCATATCAAAATAGTCTGGTATTCTACAGAGTAAAATAGTCTGGTGTTAGACCGCAGAGAGAAATAGTCTGTATTTATTCTTATTTGGACCTGTTGGACATGTACTACTATACACGGTTTATCTGAGATGTTTGCAGGAAGGAGCTATACGTACATGCACTTAAATTTGATCTAAAAACGTTCGAAAGAAACTGCCAGAAGCAGTTCAAAGTTATAGAAATTAAGTTGATTGTACAAAGATTATAGACTTCAAACCTACGAAAAGACTTATGCTGAAGAACCAAAAGAAGTAGGAAAAGAATATAGCAGATTACACACTCATATTTAACTGTGCTAATATTTTATAACTGCTTTGCCATATTTGATTATGACGAATATGAATTGAACAACAATTTACATAACAACATGCATATGTTATTAAAGATGATGGCAGGGTATAACCACAACAGCTTTTGGGCTAATTTGGCTAATTACTGTGGTTGGCGAAAATAGTCTAGAGTACGAGCTAAATGAACAATATACACATACAAATGCCAATAGCATCTGTACATCTAGAATTGGATTCCTAAATTGTCAAGTCATGTTTTTAAAACATGCTCCAAAAGAATGTAACTGTGGCACTTCACGCCGTGATGTTTCAGTTCCAAGGAGAACGGCCGTGTTCTTCCACTCTTTTATAATTAAATGACATAATTAAAAGTAGTATTATTGATTTCGTGAAACATAGCAAAAAATAACGACATACCAAATAAGGTAAAAACAAATACCGTCGTCTATACAATACCTCAGTTGAGTAAAAGCTTCAACAGTATACTCTCTCTAAAACAAAGAGATAATGTCAGGTTAGTAAAGTAAGAAGGTGGTATGCCAAGATATTTTGGCCGCGAAATACTGGCGTTTTAAGCAGAGCCATTCATCGCACTATTAAAAATGTGATGGAAACAATAATATAATGCCAAACTAATAATAAAATTTAAACTCTACCAAGTAAATTGTATAGCAACCGAGGTAGCAGGTAAGCTAGCTAACAAAACTGAAATGGTTACAGAATATATACCTGATATTGTCTCTAACAGGAATCAATGACCAATGTAAAGTTTCAACAAATCTCCAGCAAATAACAACTTTCGTAGCTGCTTGTTGCTTTTTATATAGACGGGGTATAGAATAACTCTACAAGTGGGTTCATTAACTGTTTACTGATCTTATTGGTCCGTTTATTCGAGTGGTTTCATTCCGTTCTGTCTGACTTTCCAAATACTAACACCTATATAAGTACTCGATGTAAATAATCAAGGGATTATATAAGTTGTTTAAAGAGTTATTTCTGTGGGGGTTTGTTCTAGTATAGTTTTAATGGTTAAGATAGTTACAGAACATCAAAGAATCGTATTTAAATCTCTAGAAAATCCGTGAGTCCATGCATTGTCACTGCTATAACATATAGAACAATCCAGCAAGAATATATTTATATGTATAAATATAAATACTGCATCTATCCATCATGTCTTCAGTCCTTATTTTACAAATTATAACTTACTGTAATGAGCTATAATAATTAATAATACTGTAGGTGTGAAGTTATTTTGTATGTAATACGTCTCGATAACATTAATCTCGGAAATCTCCTAATAAGAAACGACAGTTTTTGCAGGCAGAATTAGTCGTTGGCAAACACTGGTTGTTAGCATAATTAAGTGATAGTTGATGATGACATATAATAGAGAACAATATGTTCTGAAGATACGCAATAAACATGCATGTAGTGAAAAATCCTATAGAACAATTGCTGTGGATTTACTCAACCTAACTTAGCAGAACAAAGTTTGGCGTTTACCAAAATAGTATCTGACGTTTGACAGAATACTAATAAAAAAAACAAAAGTACACACTTCTGATGAGAAGCATTGAACGAGTCAGTGATATAAGACGGCAATGCAAAGAACATGTAACTGAGAGAAAAGCAACTGAATTTCATGAAATGCCGGTTACATATATGGTATTACAGTCATGGTTTGTTTATGGCAATACACACTGTAGTGTCTATTAGCAAAGGTTCCTGCCTTCCCACACCAATTAAAATAGAGAAACAGGAAATTAAAGCAAAAGTTTGTCAGTACGATCCAGCTGAAGGAAGGAAGGAAGCTCTTCTTTAATTTAGACAAAATGAACGAAAGTAAGTCTTGTTTTGATAGCAAAACTTAGTAACACCAAGCCCTCTTCCGTTTGTTAATGTGATAATATCCATTATATTAATATATGTTTTGTCTTTCAAGCAATAAAACGGTCTTGAATGACACTATATTACACTTAAAAAGCTCTTGAAAGATGGAAACATAAAGTTTCTCACCTGGTTTAAGATATAATAAAGAAAGATTGCAGGTTTAATATAAACTATGTCTCGTTTTCAAATAAAGTACATTTTTTGGGTACAAAAACTGAACTCGTGATTCTAATTAAAGATCGATCTATTTTTATGTCTTAATTCAGACTTGTTATATATCAATCTGTGTACACATTAATGCTTTTGGATTGGAAAGTTGACAAACTTTAAGTATCAAAGAAAGACAATGCTGGCCTGTATATCAGTATATATATATATACAATAACCCAAGTTCGACTCTCTCCCCTGCACTAACAACAGCCATATATTGATTTCAATATTCAGATTAAGAAATATGATCCAGTTCACTAGGAAGTTTCCTACAGGTTTTCATTGGGTATGCATGTGATGTGGTATACGTTCATGGATTGGCTACGATAATTCATGAATTATTAATGATTTTGAGAAGTAAATAGAAAGTTATCGGGAAATAAAATATTTGTGATTCTGTGGCCGTTATGTCTGTGAAATTGCGTCAAGTTCAACGTCGTTGTCATATGAGAACCAAGCTTTGGTTTTAGACAAGACGCAGAACAAAAATGTTTTTGTCTTTCTGTCTAAAAAGACTGAAAACCGGTTTTGGAGTAAAGAATATCTTCATAAGACTCTTGGAAATTATTTTAATATAATCCTTAAAAGGAATAAACACATTAAAATTGTTCTAAAATTGATTGTATGTCTGTCCCATGATGTAAACTTGTTGAAAGAGGCCATTACAATTTAATATAAACAATAACAGATTAATCTGATGACTTCCGATTTTAAACACTAGACAGCTGATTTTGATGACAATATCCTGTCAATCTTAAGATGTATACATGCAGAAAATCATGAAAATGCCCGCTTCGTGTTTTGGCTGAGGATGGTTTTGAAGTTAAGGACATTCAATTTACTTGTTTTACAGTATATTTTTGAAAGCTTTGATGTTTCAATTGTCCTAATCTGAATACTTCTCACTTGGCAGACTCTGCAGACAAATTATTTTAATTACACTATTTTGATATGCCCTTCCTTTTGATACGATTCAATCTGATAATCAGATTGGCACCCAGTCATGAACATCATTATTATTGAACCACTTCAGAGCAGTAACATAAAATAGCTTAATCATTTCTAAAAGCAACATGCATTAACAGTAAACTCATCAGTCCCGCCATCTTGAATTGCTTACGCGTTGGTCAGCGGAAAAGCGCTAAATGTAAATGATTTATTTAACTTGTTACACTGGATAGACCACAATGCATTGCAAACTAAGATAGCATCGCTACATTGCATCACGCAGTTGGTGTTGTGATGTCAGAAATCTTTCACAATTTTTTAGAATTAAAACTCATCTAGGATTGGAGGCTGAATTAGGTTATAGATGAGAGCTATAGAAACAAACTGAAAACGTGAAAGACTCTTCTCACAAAGAGCCTTAATAAAAGATTTGGCTAGTACACAAGACTTGAGTATAAATACAAATATATGCTGTATATATATTGCTGATGGAACACTCACGTTTTTTTCCCAGTTATTGGCTACATGTTTAATGACCTCTTTTAGATCTTTCTAGTCTCCAGCAACGATCAGCAAAAACCGTTTAAATTGGCGCATCGCGTTGTAGAGATATTCTAAATATAAATTTGTATTAAAAGTTTGTATTAGATCTCATTGAGATCTAAGGCAATTAAGCAAATATTTTTAAGAGAAAGCTTATCCTTTGGATTTGAAATTCATGAAAGAAGGAAAGAATTATAATAAATATTGAGAGAAGCAGCTGGACTATTCCATGGCAAGTCTATATATATTTATATAGACTTTTGATAGCCTGGCTTGATTTTAGGGCATGGATCTACTGAAATGTTGCTAGTTTTTCCATGTTCTTCGTAAATATACATTTCAATTAGGGAAAATCAGAGAAAAACGATTTTCTTATCGTGTAGCGACGAAGATACTATTGACGCGCAATCGAATTACGTACGCTGGAAGCGGATATCAATGGGAGGGAAGTTTTAATCTTCTCACTTTTTAGAATAATCCTAGAAAAGAAAGAAATAGATCTTCCAAAAATCATAGATACGTTTTTAGCCATTTCCTGTATAAATATAGACAGAAAATTGACAGAAAAATTATGCTGGGATAAGCTGGCCCTCACAAACTCGTGATTTAGAGGTAAATCCGGTAATCGGTAACCTTCATATAACGTAATGTTATTCCTGTACACACATCACATATTTACACCTTCTTTCGGACTGGTCCTGTGTATTTTCGGGCTTCCTCCTAAAGAAGCTTGGTGATATAACGAACTGTTATAAGCATGAGCTGTACTTGTTAAGCTACAATTGGTACAGCCATACAGGCATGACTGGTATACTATGTCATCTGTACGCTATAGCCAACAAGCTATGTTGCTTTTAAATAGTATATGTTCATGAATATACAAATACATACCAGTTAACTATATAGCCGGCCGGTATTTCTGTGTGCCGGTATACGTGTTTTATAAAATATATGCATGAAATGCCAAATATTGCAAGTACATTGATAAATATAGTTAAAACGTGATAAAGTATATTAAAAACAATGAGACTATTTTTAACGACATGCAAACGTAACTATAGTCTATACTGTATAAATTGGTAAACTGTTGATAGAAGAAAAGATATTTCCTGTTGTTAAAGCTAAAATATGTTGTATATCGTCATTTAGTTTTTTTTAACCATTCTTTACAGATAATATCATATAAAGTTATCAGTACGGGTAGTTAGAGAAACTTATTTAATTAGTTGCCTACAGAGTTAACAGGTATGCAAGGGAGCCAAAGATAGATATTACGATAATTAGTGATATCAGTACTGATGAAATCTTCCGTGATCAAATCTTGAGAACATAAAGAAAAGACTTAGGATAAAATTCAAACCACTAAAACTTAAATAGAACTTGAACTTAAAAAGAATCTAAAGAATTAAAGTAAGGTTTCTTTTGTTCTATCAATGCAAATGCATGCACGATAAGAAACTAATTAGAGCCAAAGAAAAAAGAACAAATATTATACGTTACCTTTAGAACTGCTGGTTTAATTCCTCGCGCAGAACTGATCAGATAACAATGGGTATAGCTGCTGGTGTGAATATAGTTAAGATTACTTGATCAAGACTAATCTTAAGAAGGACGTTTCACTACTGCACAGCCTGTGAGTAATTGACACGTACTCAGATCTCATGATTATTTCATAACCAAATAACCACAGCTGTGATTTCAAGAGCTTTCTTGATTTTAATACAAAGACAATAGCTAGCAAGGCATATAGCGTGCTATAATTAAATATTTTTAGTTCAGGATAATGAATAGCACAAAGATCTAAAAGAATATTTAAGAATGGTAAAAAGACTAAAAACACAACAGATCGATGTGTGGGGTAAACTAGTATAATTATTTATTTAGATACTAAAATACCTGTATATATTAATACTGCTAAAACATATTCACCTAGGGGTAAAAATGAAGACTATTGCTCCGTAGTTACCGTTGCTATCCCAAATTATTGATTCTATATTTAAACTATTAATATGTTTATTTTATTGAATTGCACCTAGAATTGTAAACTGAATACTTGTAGTTTTATAGTATCCATGAATGCACAAGTTATATTTAAAACAACAAACTTAATTAGTTTGTGGTAAACCTCACAACCAAAAAAAGAATCATGTCCTTGAAATACGTATGTTTAGCAGTTACTATGGTAACTAGTTCTAATTTTGCAAAGTGCCAGAAAGAACGTTTTGAACGGCTTTAGAAAATACCTTAATTAATAATAAATAGAATTTAAAAAGTTACACTTTCAATTCTTTGACCAAAGGAAACTATTTTTAACTGAAAGGAACTTGGTAATACGATCTAATTTGAATAAAAAAACACAAATTTAATAAATTTAGTCGTTTCGAAACTTTTTCGTGGATATTCAAAATATCATGCGTCCTCCAAGACAAGTTAGAAAAAAGAGTGACTCCGAGATGTTTCTGACTACTGGCAGTGTTAATCACCATATTATCGTAATATAATGCGGGATGCTGCGGTTTATGTCGTTTAGTAGAAAAGATGATCGCATAAAGAAAGCAATTACACTGAAGATATCAGCAGCAATATCATTAATATATAGACTAAAAATAACAAAGGACCTAATACCGAACCCTAGCTGAGGCACTCAGTCCTGCTTCAACTTCTTTCCAGTCAGACAACTGACCGTCAATTACTACACGCTGTTTTCTATTCATTAAATAACTTTTGATCCACGACAATAGTGGATCCCTAACACATTGTAATTTAAAGAGAAGACCGGCCTTTGTGCCACACTTTGTCAAAGGCCTTACTCATATCCAAAAAGACCATATGCACTTCCTTGCCTTGCTCTAAGGCCCTAATCAAACGAGAACGCAAGTCATCGCAAGTTGGCAGTCACGCTATCTCAGCCAGCCGCTCTGAATAGTTTCCCGAAAATATCATGTACCGTGACAAAGTTAAAACTTGTTTAAAACACTCATGTAACCTTTATTTTGTTAATTTGGGTGTTCAAACGACCGCCACAGAAATTCTGACTGCCAACTTGCGATGACTTGCGTTCTCGTTTGATTAGGGCTTAAAGCTTCATAAATCTTGTGTACTATAAAAATAAGTTGATTTACCGTAGCTATCCCCGGGGCGAAAACCTGACTGGAAAGGAGTAGTTAATAGTGCCAGAATCTACAAAATATCCTGGTGAATTGTAATTATTAAATCCAACAAACTAGCTCCACGAGCCGTGAACCGTGTAGGCTCACTAATAATTTGAAAAAGGCCATTGCATTCCATCCACCTATACAATGTTAATCCAAAATCGCTTATATATTTATTAATTAATTAATTAATTAATTAATTAATTGTACTTATTTATTTATTTATTTATTATTTATTTATTTATTTATTTATTTATTTATTTATTTATATATTTATTTATTTATTTATTTATTTATTTATTTATTTTTTTATCTATGTATTAAAACTAGACACACTAGACATGGTCAATCTTACATTTTAAAATTAAAAAAAATTCTTACACTTTTGAGTCTGAAAATAAAATAACTTGAAAGTTAGACTCTTAACATTTTGAGGCCTGGACCTTTCCAGAATAAACCTTAAAGACTCGTCGTTAGGCTTCAACGTGTTAATTATATTTGTTCTCTTTCTTATTTTCTACAGGTTACTAAAATTAAAAGTTTATTTACGGCTGACAAACACAAAAACACAAACTAGCAAATTTTACCTTCTTGGAAATCAGTCCTTGGGTTTTGAAATTTGAATGTACTGCATCAAATATTGAACAAACCCAGGAGAAAACAAGACAAACGAATACTTGAATAGTCGTTGCATTCCTGTCACTTTAGTCTAGACTATTTATTTGCTTTGAAAACCTTAAATAATGGTTTTATTTCTAGACATATTTCTTCATTTTGAATAGGAATTTGAAACATGTTTTGAAATTCCCGCTCTTTTTCTGTTGCCGACACTTCCCCGATGTTGGTACGTAAACTTCCGAATAGCCCGGCAGGAGGCCCGAAGGCCCGGAGCCTGGGGAGGGTGCTAATATCACTGATCTGGCTAATATCGACACGCGTAAAAGCGTACAAACCTAAATAGTGACGTCATCTCGACGGAGCGCTTATAGCTTTCCGTTTCTAGGCTTTTCTGCTGCGTAATAAACGCTATATTGCGCATTTTGTAGGTTATGGATGGCGTAGGATGGCGAGGAATCAAGATGCGCGAGGTGACATGCGCGAGGACATAAACTTCAAAGGTTCCGACACGAGTTGGACTTCTGGTTGTATTTTTATTCTGTGACAAGGGCGTTGTCATTTCATTAAATAGGGGAGGGGGGGGCACAACAGCTAGAAATATTAAGCCAAGAAAACGCACGATTTTTCAACAGAAAATTATACTTAATTTTATCCCTAGGTAGCCTGTGTAACAGCCGGGAGGCGATGTAATAATTTGTTTTATAGTATATGATGCTATAAAATTAATATATATGTTCTAACTCACTTGACAACGTGTATGTTTAATACCAACGAGTGACGTTATCACATCACAACCCCCCTACCCCCCTGGTCTACATATCTGTGTAAATTTTATACGTCTGATCCGAAATTGTGGCCAAATGGACAAACTAGATGTTGTTTAGTCGTGAAATAGATTCGCAGTAATGTTTGAAAACATCTGATGAGTACCTCAATCATCAAACAGACTGAATTAAAGTCTGACAAAAGAAAAATAGGGTTTTGGTTGAGCAAGAAGAAGAAATTAAAGTTAAATTTTGAGAGTTTCATTGAGTTATGCAAGTAAGTGTTGTATTAAGATCAGATATTTATTCTAGCTTGGCTTGATTTTCGACTCCAGAACGTTGTAAATAATTTTTGATTCTAATGATTTTAATTCATGTATTTTTATTATGTTTCAGCCAAGCAGGTCTGGAAGTGATCGAGGTATGTTTAAAATAATAAAATATCTTTTGACTGCATGCGTTGGTCAGAACTTCTAAACAGGAAAACGGCACGCCTCGTTATTGGTGTGATCAAGTGGGATCGATTAGATATCTCAAAGATAAGATTGTTTAATTAAAGACTTACATTGAATGAGTAATGTAGTTCATTTTCAAGTGTCTAGATCGACTACAGTAGATGTATACATATCAAGTACATGTCTTTACCCACCCATGTAATATAGGGTAATATTATTTAATACTGCACAGTACAACCATGAACGTATTAAATAGAAATTGATCTACTCATCATATATAGTATTTAAGATTTAGTTCTTTTTAATGTTAAAAATAAATAGAATGGTAATCATGAAAACAAAGGCACGACTGGTGTTGTACATTTATAAGAAATCAGGTTTTTCCTGTGTGCAACTGTTGTATTGTGAAACTCAAATGATCAGCTTTGTTAATTAAATAAACAATTAATATTTATTTGTTTAGATTGACTTATCCAAACCATGGATAGATCAAGGACCAGTTGATGTTATTATTCACAAAGTTACTGATTTTATTGCTGCTGCTGAGGGTGGAGACTTACAAGCCTTCAAAGCTATTCAAAAAATTGAGGTACAAATAATTGGTATCAAGATTTCTACAATCACTCGAGTGTTCTAATTTCAGGGATGTGTAGTTTTGGGTGCCAGCTGGTTAACCCTTTCACTCCCAACTTTCTGGGAGCTCTCCCATTGATGAGCATTAGAGTAAAATAATAAAGTATGAGAAATTCTGTATTCGGGCACAGAATAGAAATACAACCAGAAGTCCAACTCGTGTCAGAACCTTTGAAGTTTATGTCCTCATGCATGTTGCCTCGCGCATCTTGATTCCTCACCATCCTACGCAATCCTGGCAAGTTCCCCCGGCAGTTTTAACCTTAGGATGGTGTAGGACATTGCGTAGGATGGTGTTGGATGGCGTAAAATATCGCGCCTGCGCATTGAAGAAATGCAGACAACAGACAAGTTTTCACTCGAGTTGGACTTCTTGTTATATTCTATTCTGTGATTTGGGAGTGAAAGGGTTAGGTCACATGATACCTGAACCAGCTGACAGCAATCTGATGGTAGTATATTAATATAGTGAAATAAAAGTAGCGTGCTACGTAGGCAGTGTAGAAACAACAATCGAAATATAGTAAGGTTCCATATACTGCTGAAACAGAGAACATAGGAATCTAACGTTTCCAGCGAAGGCCCTTCGTCAGAGAGAAACCAAAACTCAATTCAGCAGTATATCTAACCTTACTATATTTCGATTGTTGTATATTAATATAGCCTGGTCTGACAAAATGACAACAAACAATACTAAAATCAATTATAACTCGCACAATTGCTTTCATTTCACAAATTGACAATACTAAAAAACCTGCTATGCAGGATTCTTAAAGTTTGACTGTTAATACTGGGCTGGCAATATTATTACTGTATGTTTTAGGAGGCCAGCCCACCCAGTGTGAGTATATCACGTCCCTATACTGTAATTAGGCTGGCTAAAATTGTCTGATGTTCAACACAGTAACATAATCTGGTGTGTGTAAAAATAATAAGAAATGTTATTAAAAGATGTTAATTTAAATAGGAGTTTGTACAGTCAGTGTACATTTTTACCAATCAATGACCCATTCTTTTAAGACATTCATCAATGATCATCCTGAGGTGATTGTACTTGATCCAATAGACTCTGTTCGTCTCCTAAGTGACAGATCTATATATTATCCAATCATGAGGCAATGTGAAATCAAGGATGAAGGTATGTTTATTTTTTACAACAATTCCATAAATGGCAATTTGAAATATTTGACAAGTCATGGGAAACAAAAATATTTTCTTTCCACATCAGTTCCAAACAACATTTATTATTTTAGATGGTGAAGCATTTATTCCAAACTTTGTCAGTCTTGAAGGCCAAGACAGAAAAAGAAACTTGAAAGCATTACAGCTTGCTAATGTTAAATTCCCTTTTAGTAAGTATAAAAAAACTTGGTTGTTAGGCAGTTGATAAATAACATATAAGCTCAGTGATACAACAATTGATATGATAGTGAGAAATGTCCACTTTCTATTATAATTTATTATAGTATGCAAGTCTAACATTGCACATGGTTCAGATAAATCTCATGAGGTAAAGTTTGGGTGTAATCAAATTGTTTGTTTTTGTTTCTTCAATTTTTTTAATGAGCAGAATCTGCTATATAGGGGCATGTAGTGTTATATGTTTGGTGTATGGAAATGGTCAGTATTATAAGGTCATGTATATATACTGCATCTATAAAGTGCTGCCATAATAATCCAAACAATCTGTTTCCAGATGAGTATTATATTTAATGAAGAAAGACTTCAAGACTTAAATTATCCATGTGTTTGTCAAGAATTTATCAACCATAATGCTGTTTTGTATAAAGTAAGAATATCAATTTATACTGTATATTCAATAATAATAATCATTATTTTCCCACAGCTCAGAAACTTAGGCTTGATTTCCAGCCATCTCTCAGGCCCTGGTGAGGTAAGTACATGTACAGTATACTGGTGCCTGGGAGACAGCCAGAAATCGAGCCTATCAGAAACTTTGAAGGGGTTAAAATATTGTTTTCTTTTTATATCATTAGGTTTTTGTTATAGGTAACAAACATTATATTAGTGAAAGACCATCAATAAGAAACTTAAAGGCTGGAGGTACATTTATATACAGTTTATCCATTTATTAATTCAATTATTTTTACTTCAAATATTAAAATACGACCTTTTGATTTAGATTATGAAACAATATTCTTTCACAGCCATGATGTGTCTAAACCTGATTCAGCATCATTTCTTAATCAGGTAACATAAATTTATAGCAATTCAGCAGTAATTTTGTCATTGATAGTAGTATTGTAACTACTGTAGATATCCAGAAATTTTTTAATTTCCTCAAATTCTTTGACTGTATTTATGTAGTTAGAAAAACCTATTTTGAAACCCATGCTACCAGATGAAAAAGTCGTTAAAAAGCTTGTGGATATACTTAGAAAAAGAATGGTAGGTGTATAAGCATCTTTTCTCATATGTCACAAGTTTCTTCTGGAAATTTTGGCAATGTTTAGACAAGATTATCTACCGAGTACTGCCAGCTATGCATGCTACCAATTGAGCATAGCCTGCGTGCAGACTCAATATTACTGTACTGTACATATAATTAGGTTAATTGAAATATTTGTTTATTTTATTTTAGTGTTTAACATTATTTGGTGTAGATGTAATAGTGGAAAGGAAATCAAGAAGAGTAGCTGTGGTAGATATCAACTACTTCCCAGGTGAGAAATACTCAAATAGTAATAATCATGGTGTAACTAACTTTTAAGTAATAGTTAAAATATGAGCAGCTGATCTTTATGGGCATTTGATTATAAAGATCGGACATGAATATTTTAACTTACTTATCAAATTCTAAGTGTAAATGATGAACACTTTGTTTAAGAGTCGTTGGAAGGTTAAATAAGATCATTTTAACTCAGAAAAAGCTGAATTTGAGCTTTATTATTTTATTATTTATTAACTTTAATAAAACATTGATGTTTTATTAATCAGTGTTTCATCCGTATTAAAAGATGCTGATTAAACATTCATTTCTTTTGAATTTTTGTCATGAATTATTAATGAATTTGATAAAAGTAAATACTGAACACTCAGAGTCTGGTTCCTAGTCATAAACTTTAATTAATTTTCCCATTAACCCTCAACATGTCAGGAGGTCTTCCCTTGACGAGTAAAATCATCTGGTGTTAGAGTAAAAAATAAAAAGTGCAAAATGGCACCAATGGAGATGAAAGGGTTAAAGTTTATGTACAGTACCGCTCAGAAATAACCTAACAGTGTGGTTGAGGTTAAGTTAAACAATGATAGAAATGGTAATAAACTTTAGTAAAGCACAATAAAATTATCTAGTAATACAGAAAACAGTCCATATTTTGATTCATAGTGATTTAGAGACAGTTTAACTAACACTGAACAGAGTTATATTACGATTAAGCTGAGGTTAAACCTAGGTTTGACCTCGGTTTTTGTTAGGTTATTTCTGAGCGGTACTGTACATGTTGTAGTAACATAATGGTAATTCTATTTAATGTTTAGGTTATGAAGGTGTTGAAAGTGCACTTCAGGATCTGTTTCAACACACAGTTCAAGTTCTTGCAGAAAGTACAGCTCATCATAAACAATTAAATGGTTGCAGAATGCCATTGCTATGAGAATAACTTACTGCAAGTGTCCAGGTATACTTTTCAAATCTGAAAGCTGGCTGTGCAAAATCATACTAACAGCTACAGCCAGCACCTGACCCACAGAACCATGAACTATAAACACGCATACTACTGTAGGTAATCCTTTAAATTATAGATGTACATATAGTAATTAGGCAACTCCTTTGTGGAGTAGTATTTTAATTGATAAACAAAAAAACGCAACAAAAATGTTACACACTGATGTCAGCATTAAGTTGCTCTTATATTCAAGAGCTCCTTTTTTACTGCGGTAGCTAGTTCATATTAATTATTTTAAGGGAAATAATTATGAGGAAAATGTGAATAGATTTTTAGGGTAAAAATATGGCACTGCACATGGAATTAAATTGTTGTGAAGTTCTGATTAGTGTATTGTGTAAATTATTGATGTTAAATTAACAGGTTAAAATGATGTCACAGTCAGCCAAAGTAAAGTCATAACAGATTGTCTGGTCTGTGTCCAAAAGTTGACATGCTAGCCTAATTATATTAATTGTCACTTTGTTCACTAGCAAGTGAGTCAAAATTATCAGAGTAGTTGTGCTCAGAGCTTGAGTTCAATGACAATTGAGTAATGGGTTTACCAACCAAACCACTTTCCCCTCCTGATGATGCACTGTCTGTGGATTTAGCTTTGTTAGACCATTCATCATTGCTATACCTTGCATCCTTTGCTCTAGTTGGAGAAAAAATTGAAAATGTTGGTTTGACTGACCCTTGTGAAATTGTATAAGCTGACGATGTTGAAGATTTTTTGGAATGGCTTGACAACTCCAGATCACTTGCAGGAGGGAGTTGGTCTTGCAAAGTTGGAGCTGTTAGATTTAACAGCTTGTTTATGTCATCATGGTCATCTTGAGTAGGATCATCTGCAATGCCCACTTTAAATGAATCAAATTTTGAGCTGGAGGGAACTATAAAAAAGTGAAAAGAAGAGAATTAATACAGTACATACTGTACACTACTTTTGCAGGTACAATATTAACTGCTTGTTTGTATTTTTTTATATTACTGTAACTTACCAATATTTTTACTGTAAGTTTGGCCAGCAACTGGTAACAAATCATCATTTCTTTCTACAATATTGGGGAACTGTTCATCATGGTTTGTCTTTAGTGGTATGTATTTCTGTTCATTTTCACTAGTTCCTTGCTCATCAGAACAGGTTACTGCTACTTGACAGCCAAACTCTCTTGTTTCCTTCATTTCATTAGCTACCAATTGGGTTTTTCCATTTTTCTTTAAGTCTTGACTATTTAATGGTCTCTTTTCTTCAATGATGTTACACAAACTGAGATCATTACTGTGACTTGTTTTTTTGTTTAATGCTTCTCGTAGCTTCTGGGTTTTTGTTGTGCCACATTTCAGAGAACTCTTTTTAAATTTTGTATAATTTCTCTGGATTAATACACCTTTAGTGACAGGCTTTGTTGGTCTAGCTTTGAGGATAGGTTTTCTATTTGAAGGGACTTCAACCTTTTCTTTTTGCTTCAAGGACTTTTTATTAGGTTGCAAAACCAATACAGGAATTGTATCTTGGGTGTGTGTTGTTGTAGGCAGGACTCTATTGTTGTTGTTAGTATGGGCAGCAGTGTTCATCCAGCTCTCCTTAGCTAATGAAAGTTCAGATAACAATGCATTAATTAGAGGTAACTCTGCAAGTTGAGCTCTTTCATCATTTTCTATTCTTGGAATGTTCACTACTTCTGCGTTCCTCTGTCCACTGCATGATGTTTGCATGGCAACTGTTTTGTAAGTTTTTTCTGGGGTTTGTTTGAAAACTTTGTCAATGTTCTTCTCTGGTGAGCTTGTCCTATACCGCTGGAGAGGTGCTTTGGAGTGTGCAACTGTGGATTGACTATTATAATATAATGGTGGTGGTCTTGTAATGTTTACATTTTCTTTTAAACCAACTGTAGATTTGGCATCTAATATTACATGTATGTCATCCTTGTCACAAATGTAAGTTTGAGTTTCAACTTCACATGGTAAACTTGATGAAAACATCTCTGTTTCCTTTCCGTTTCCTGAATCCTTTTCATCTTCTGAATCTTTCACTCCAAAGTCTTCTTTTATTATTTGGTCATGGTTTGAGGTCTGGCCTTTCTTCCTTGGATCTTCTTTCCTTCTTGAGTCGTCTCCTTTATTCAAATTCTCAGCAGACGAAATACACTGTTGTACATGGCCATTTATTGTACCACCCAAACTAAACATTCTGTAAGTTAGCTTTACTGATGCAACCTGTGTCCCCATAAGATTGTACAGCTCAAATACACCTTGCCTACCATGTACTGCAGGAATATCAAGTCCATTTCGTTGGATACTTTCCAATACATTTTCAAAACAGTTGGTTAAAGATATTGTTGTACTGCCTAAAAGTTTAGTCTTGTTGGATGATATATCCACTAACATAATATACAAAGGAGTGCTTTGAAGACGTGATAGCAACATTTCTTTACTCATTTTAAACAAGCAAGATTTACCAGACTGAATTGGATAAAAACCATTTAAATAGTTAGGGCTTTCTTTTTCGTCCGAGCGTATAATCAATGTTGGAAAGTCAAGCAGTCGGAAAGCTATTGCAGGAACGTGACAAGAAACGAGGCTCTTCTCAACACAATCAACGACAATTTCAAGAGAAAACAAACTTTCAGTTGGGCCCGCCATTTTGGAATTTCACAGGTTGCCCAATCTGACGCTAGCTTCACAGTTGTCCGTCTGTCAGTTTGTTTGCCAGGATATAACAAGTACTGCACGGATTGCGTGAAAGTTTTTTGTGCAATAATTTTTGGTTAAATTTGGTTGACATTTGGACGAGAAATTAATAAAAATCTACAGGATTCTTCGTGTAGAAGAAATGCTTGATTACGCTCATCTTTATTTTATGTAAACATTTTTGCAATATGTACGAGTGCAACAATTAGCATTTTATTCATCCATACATGTGTAGGTCTCGTGAGCTAGTTCGGATGTATATTATATGTGCGAGTAAAAAACAATTTCCTTAAAAGATTAAAATTGTTTTTTGGCATAATAAATTAAAACAAGACAAACACAGCTTTATAACTACATTTTTGTTCAGAATCGTTTTAAAAACCTTTTAGTATAAGTTTATACTATTCATTTAATAGCAGATGGATTAGCCTCACTGAATGCTGAACTACCAATTATTGTAAGATCACTTGCACTGGCAGACCTTCTGGTACAGTTTATAGTTTGAACTAAACGATCTTCTTCAAAACTTGATAATTCCAAATCAGATATACAATGTCTAACACGCTTGCTAAAAGATGGCATAGTTTCTTTCAAATATTTTCCCAGTCTTCGAATTCTTGGAAGCTTAAATGTCTCCCATTTTGTTGAAAAACAGAAACTATCCCACGTTGGTTGTATTTCTGCTAGATATTTTGTGTCAGATTTCGATGATGACAAGTTTGTTTCAACTTTTTCATCTATAATAGCTGCACTTTCTTTGGTACAATTACTTCTCTGAAAATGGCCTGTCTTTGCTTTCTTGTGAGTTTTCCACTCACCTTTGCCTTGTTTTCTACCATGTTTGGATTTATTTTTTTGCTTTTCTACCTCATGTAACCTTGGTTCACCTATCACATGTGTCGTTTCCAAACCTACCCTGTCTGTGGAAGAAATATTTTCTATAATACAATCTGATGTTTCATTAACTTCACTTCTACCTGTGATCTCTTGATGTAAACTACTGCTGCTTTGACATTGGTTTGTCGTTTCCTTTGATTCATCATCGGAGAGATTTTGATTTTCTATAACTACATTTTTTTCTGAACTGAAATTTCGTCTTTTTCCTTGTTTCTTAACAATTTTTAATCTAACTGAGCGTACACCACCAATTCGTTGGTTTCTTGCTTTGCAAGAAGTGTAGGTTGCAATTCTACGTACATGTACAGGTACAGATTCTGATGGTTGACTTTCGACTGAAGAACTTAACATCGTAACATTAGCACTGGATGTCGTAGCTCTGCTAACTGAAGGTGCTGAGTTTTCCAATGTTCTGCTTTGTTGTTCTAAAATAGTTGATCTCGGTGGTTGATTTGTTTGTTGTTGAGTTGCCTGCTGTTGATTTGTCTGTTCTTGATTGTTGCTTGTTGTAGAAGAATTTGAAGAGAATTGGTTGATAAATGCAGAATAAATTAACGTTACAGTAACAAAATTTCCTAACACAGCAAAACAAGTAAATAACGTAGGCCAGTTGAATATAACATATCTACAGAAAGATAAAATAAGTAGTTAGCATCTACGGTATAAACGAGGAACAGTATCATCAAAATTTCCTGAATTGAAATGAATTACCTGAGCCCTGTAAATGACGCTTGAAGCCTAAGAGTTGATGAATATATCTCAACTTGTTTAGACATAATTACAACCTTGGCTTGCACTACAGGATTATACTAAAATCAATAAAAACAACCAGTAATATTTTAGAAATAGGAAAGTGTAAAGGAAATTAATAAATGCAAGATTTCATTAACAATAACAACAAAAATATTCTTGCTAATTATTTACTAATATTAAATTAAAGCAAAAAAAAGTCTTACAGAATCATCAATGTAGTCATCAAAAAAGTTAATTTCAACTTTTTGTTTTTCTTCTGTTATTCCAAGTGTAAGTGGCAGAGAATAGAATACTGTTCGGAATAAACGAACTAAACTGGATTCATAATGCAGCATACACTTAAAATAAATTATAACAATTTGATTAATAAAAAAATGGCCACCAGTGTTTATATAAAATTGTATAACAAAAAATATCTTACTGAGCGAGAAGAACTTTTTAGTACTATTCCTTTTGCTGATAGAAATTTGACATTCACCATAAACATACCTAATAAAAAAAAAATTATATGCATATTAAAAATGGATAGCAGAATGGGAGGGAGCCTTTAAAAAATCCTAAGAACTATCTAGTAGTACATGATGTTTGTATATCAGTGTTCAAATTACAAAGCACATCCACAAAATCCTCATCTGTATTTAGGCAAATCACATACAGAGTGCCAGAATGGCAATCATATGATGTAGATGAACCTTTAGGCATTAAATATATTCCCCCACAAAAGAAACAGAAATGGGTCCCCCCCCCCCCAACAGGAATGGGTCCCCTCCCAAAGCAAAAATAGGTCCTCCCCCCACAGCAGAAATGGGTCCTCCACAAAGGAAATTTATTTTATCATCTCCTAAATCATCTTGTTCCCCCCCCCCTCCCCCTCCCCTCCCTAGAAAAAAATAAATTATCCAACCAACCTACCCCCTAAAAAACACAATAGAAATGCCCCCGTTAGTATTGTTATAAAGAATTGTTTAATATAATTTACCAAGCTTTTCATTAGTTGGTGAAGAAGGCATGTCAATATCCAGAAACACTTTGTAGGATTGACCTCTCATTAACATCTGAAAAAGAAAAAAGTCACTATAAAGTTTGTCAGACAGACAGCGCTTATAAAATTTAATATCATAAAAAAACTTAACTTATTAAAGTTTAAATTTCAAGAGAAAATATTAAATTCATGATAATTTCTGTTTTCAGGTCAGACACTAATTTGAATTTTTAATGATGTTTACAAAGAAGTTAATATGCAAATTTCAAAAAGCTACTTGCTTGAAAGCATGTTGTTTACCCTAGTTTTGCCGTCAAGCCGTTTCAAAGCTTGAAATTAGTGCCGTAAGGCAAGATTATATTACTGTAGTTTCAACATATCATCATCAAAAACGAATGGCGCGAAAAACTTGAACGACTTTGGCAAAACAAACGAAAAACGGCATCTCAATAAAGATTAACTTTGTCGGAAGTCTACCGAGAAATTCTGCAATAGAATTAGCAACGAATTACTAAGTGAACGAGAAAGCCGAGTATTCTTTAAGCTAGAATGTAAAAGAACTTACTCTTTCTTCATTTGCTTTGTTCGTTGATGTAAAAAACACACTTGCTTCAGGATATGAACACAACGTATTCGAACTTGCTTGACATTCTGAGCTTTAAAACACAATGTTTTAGCTAGTTTACACAATAAGAAATCAATATCACACTAATAATAATATATAATTTTCACTGTGAGTACAAACCTGAACTGTAGATAAACTGGTTTGACATGAGATACAACTGGCATGTAAGCTTGGTAGAATGTTACGAACATTAAAACAGCAACGAACAGTAGAACAAGACCAGTTAAAAATGAAGAAATAGCACGATAAAATACATATCTAAACAGCAATATCAATAATGATAAAAACGACTTGACAAGAGTAAGAAAAGTAGACATATTTGTTTTCGTTTTAATATCTCGAATATTATTTCAGTTCTTTGAACAAAATATTCACTCCAGTCTCTTGTCACTTCCCTTCGTGGCACATGCGCACTGATTAAAACAACATATCAACCAATCAGAATGCTTGTCAAAGACACCTGTCATTACATTATATCGTCATGCCGTTGATTATCAACTTAGTATTAAATATACATATACATGTATATATTGTGCGTTCCCTCAGGCGAAAAACGTTGTTAGTTCAACACAGAACGGGTGGGATTAAAATTGGAAAAGTGAAATATGAATTTATAATCCGTTCATTTGAATAAGATATTGATGATCTCTAGGGAGATAGACTAAACCTTAAGTTGCACTAAGTTTTTTTTTTAAGCTACTGCATTCGCCGAGAGCCAAACACGTGTACATTTGGCAATTTTCAACAATTTTACATTTAATAAGTCAGCATTTGAAATGACGACACGAAATTTTCATACTCGTGATTCATGAACTTTGAAATGGGACTTTTGAATTTTATAACGGAATTGACGATAGACTAAGCTGGCTTATATAGAATCAAAACGTAACGCGGTTCATCAGTAATAAGATTCTGTTTTATTAATTATTGGACGGCAAAAACTGGCACGCAAATTACATCACAAATACCAACTTTAAAAAATGCTTCCAACTTTATAATTGTGTAAGTGCGAAGTGATGTTCCAAAATTAGTAAATCTTGAGGAATAGATTTTGAGAAAACGTTAATTTGAAACTATTTTCTTGGGATTTAATAGGAAATAAACTGATCATTTTTTTCTGATAAGGTCTCTAAGAGACATGTCAATGTTTACTTGTCTAACACAATATGAATAAAGATAATGATCCGTTGTATAACGGTGCGCAATGACCGCGTGAAAAGCAATTTAACTTCAATGTTTCAAATAAAACGTTTTCAAATGATTTATCATTACTATATAATAAGACAAGAAGAGCTAGTATTAAAGCTCTCGCATTACTTGTTTTCACTCAATTTGACTTCTTTCAATAGTAGACGTAATTCATGCAGCCCATTGGGGGGGCAGGTTTGATTAAAAAGTAATTTGAATTTCCTGGTATTATTCACGAGATCATGCAGCTGTGCAGGTGAGTTGCTTATTGAAAGAAGCGGTCTTATTGAAAGAAGGTCTTGATTATCGTCAAGAGTTTCTAAACTCTTTCCAAAAGCTATGTTTGCTTTTTCTTTTCTTTAATTTCAACACAAGCAAAAATCGAGAAGTCAACTGACTTAAATGTCGTCATATACAGTTCCCTCCATGTTCGTGACATGATCCCTTGGCAAGGACGCGTGAGTGTGAAACATTGAAAATTGAAGAAAGAATATGAAAATTAAAGAGGTTCATGCACGCGAAATGTTTACAAGGGTGCCAACATTTATTCCTACCTCTTCACTACCCACGACATCAACGGATCAGTCACGTAATGTGAAAGAAAATACAAGAATCGAAAAGGCAAAAACAACGTACATCAAAACACAAGAGCCAGCATCGCGAAGGAGGAAAAGAACAATAAAGTTACGAAAAAGATTAGCAACAAAAAGATCAGAAGAGAGTGGTTATGTGGGTGACATGCTGCCCATTATTAACCAAAATACTGAAGAGGATAGTAAAATACAAACGCCAAGTCATCCTCCTGAGTCAAGAAACACTAAACTAACAGATACGAGTCGTGCTACTACGCCAGAGGTTTTATTACCTTATACAATGCCAGAAATAAAGAAAAACAAGTGCGACAAGAATGACAGTAGATTGTTGAAACAGCTGCATGAACATTCGCCAACGAGCGAGACGGGACGAAGAAATGACGAAATAACGGAACAGGAGATGATTTTACGTCAAGATACCGAAATGTTAACTCAGCCTAGATTGCACAAACGAAATAGAAGAAAAATTACCGAAGACATGACACATAATGATATCAAAACCAAAAGACACGCAAAAAATGAATTTGCAAACTTAGAGGACAGCGAAAGCATGGGTAATGTGAATATTACAACAAAAAGTAAACCAGTAATGAATCGTTTGGATAGATTACATCGCCATGAAGTTGATGGAGTAAACTTCCGTTCAAAGATACCAGTTCGGTTTCCAGGTATCCAAGCAAATAAAACTATTACAAAATATTCGAACAATAAAATGAACGAAGCTCCGATGAAACTTGAACATTCTCTTCCGCCGATACACAATGTAAACTACCAAAAGATGACGGATAATTCAGGACAAGTCACTCAATCTATTTTAGATTACCAGAATAAACTAGAAAAAGATTTTCAACGACTTGGAGAAAACTTAGAAAATACTTTTAAATTGCTTCATCGCTATATTGCGTGTAGTAGTACACACAACGATAGCAATCCGTGATGAGAGCAAAGAGCGAGGTTAACTACTCACAAATGAAGGGTCTATCAGAAGGGGATATAATAAGTTATACACTAAGCGGTCTTTATGACCACAAAACAGGATGTTTAATGGGAAAATGATGATTTCACTAAACAGTTAATAGTTATTCAAGTTGTGTATATAGAAAACCAATCTTGAAAAAGTGTGAATATAATAAATTTAAACAAATAGTAAAACTATAGTATTTGTTAATGGAACACTGTACAGAGTATAGCTAATTCAAACATGTTTATTAAGTTGCTAGGACAACATAGAGGGGAAGCTGAATATTTTAGTATACTGAAGTGACACGTTATAATTTGACGCCTAAAACTCATAAGGTTTCAGCGTGACAATACGCCTGCCTTGGTAAATCAACAATACTTATCATCGTATATAGTCTTCATTTTCTCACGTTGTTCAATCTTTAAGACATATATATATATATTTTACTATTTTTAAGGACTGACGTTTTTTGTATAAAATTTCTCCAATTAAAAAAAAGCACGCCACACCAGAAATGTAATTAAAAATTTATAACAACAACAGGTCTTTGGGTTAAATAGTACCGCGCTGCACAAATGACGCCATAGCGTTGAGCCTTCATTAATTCTCAGTCACTTGTTATATATCTAAAGCTGAATTTCTGTTCAGTTCCTTTTGTCACGCTATCCGACTTTTGCGATCGCTTTCATCGCCGAATCTCTACTCAGTTTTTTTCTCGCGCTATCGACTTTTTGCGATCGCGGCATTCTTTGGCGAATTCTATTCAGTTTTCTCTGCCGCGCTATCAATTTTTTGCGATCACTGTCTTTGTTTTATCAGCTACTGAACGTAAATTCGCCTTTTGTGCCCCTCGCTATTAATATATGAGCTAGGGGGGAAACGAGTTACGTTCAGGCTACCTTTTTCGTATTCCATTGAAATCATGCCACTCGCACGGCATATTATAAAAGGCTGGCTTAAGATAAAACCGACAACGAAAAAAAAAGTAATAATTATAACTATTTTACAATAGTAATTAAAATAATTAAGATTCATTTACAATATCGGAAAATGGGTCGTAGAGGGAGGTCACTGTATTAATCTAAGTTTTGCAGCTACATGTACAAGACCTTGCAATGGGATCCAGGGCACTTGCACAGCAAGGATATCATGTCTTTGGAGCTGTTTATATAAATTTATTTTTATTTTTATTCCTATATTTCCAAACTAAAAGAGCCCCTGATATTACTAAACTTAACGAATGTCCTATCATTGCACCCACTGCACAAGGAATTGGCCAAACCTAAAAAGACAACAATTCTTTTAAAATGACAATTGAAAACAATTGCCTAGTAAAAATTGTTACTTGCCCATGTTTATCAATTTTTTCCCTACACTTTACTTTAATAAAGGGCTCTGCTCAAAATGTCAGTGTTTGTTATAAAATTAATCCCAGTACATGTGGTATACTTTTTTATTTTGTAAATTAACACGAACACCTTTGTCATGTTTATTTTTATTAGAAGAGCTACAGTATGCTAAGTGCTAACCACTGTATTTCAGTTTTCATACCTATGCGAGCTGTCACTTTGGGGGACTGGGGAGGGTACAACCTAATTCCCTCCAATAAACACTCAGAGTTGCTTGTGGAGTGGAAGAGGCTATATTATACTACCATTTGCGATAAACCATTAGGTGTGAGAGTTAAAACGCGTTTGTTTACGTTTCAAACGTGCAAGTTTAACTGGAAAACTTTGACATTTTAACAATAGCCTGATGAATCACCCTCCATTTTTTGACAGGGTGATTGATTGGGGTATTGTTGAAACGTCAAATTTTCCAGTTAAACTTGCACGTTTGAAATGTAAAAAAACGAGTTTTAACTCTCACGCCTAACGGTTGATCGCAAATGGTAGTAAGTGAAGCTACTTTTAATAACCTTTTGACTCTAACCCTTTGAAGAATTTAATTACACTGCATACATTTTTACCTGCCAGTCTCGGTCCCAGTCCAATGGCAGAGTGAAAGCTCCAACCCAGGCTCCCACAATGGTGAGTGCCATCACATTACACAAACATGAAGTCAAAGTAATGCTTCTCCTGTCATAATATATAGGAACAAGTTTCATCATTTTCTGCTACATAATAAATATTTATACTTATAAACATAAGTTTAGATCATTTATATGAAAGTTTTGTCTAACAAAGCAAGGATTATATTATTTAAATTTAATTATAGATTAGCTAATCATTTACCTTTTAGTAACTATTATTTTTATAATTTCCTCTGTGCCAACCAAAAGACAAGGTAGAACAACTAAATTTGACATCATAATTGACCACATAAATGTTTCTTCTACAAAACTGAAGTACATAATACCTGGGGTGAAATTAAACAAATGAATCCAAACTCATACAGCAACTTCACAAAAAAGAAATTTCATACATAAAAAACCAAGGTTGCTTGTTACAATTATCAAGCTATATCTAGTTATTAAATTAACTCTTCAAATGTTTCCATGAGGAGACAAATTGTAACAGTAAACAAGAATTTGTCATAACAAATAAATTCCTTTTTGCTTTGATGAAGGCCCAAAAGCTAAGCAATAAAATATAATAAACTTGCATTGGTGCTGCCACATTTCTTGACTTTCCTTCTTGCTATTTATTAACATTTACCGTAATATTGAAGCACCATAAAAAACAGCAAGGCAATGAAATAAAATTATGCCACCAATCCAGTTAAAAATTGAAGTGAGCTGTAAAAACATTCCCTAAAAATATAGTACTAAAATTATGTTTTCTAATTCTAGTTTATATTATGTTGACAGAATAGATAGTGCTGAATAGAAGCATTTAATGTTAACCAACCTTGTTCTCTTGAAGACGAGCTGAACTAGCCACTCTCTTCTTTGCAGTCATAACAGTTAAAATAACATAGCTCAGAATATATGTCGAACAAAATATCTTTAAACTAGTAACAGGAGACTTAACTAGATCGACTTCTGGACTCAAATAATTTGAGACGGTGAAAGAAAAAAGAAAATTAACCATTAGAAGTGCAATTATTTTGAATGCTTCCACATCGTCCATGTTCAATCCACGATCCGTGCACCACGCGAGAAACACGAGAGTTCCACGAAATATTTTTAAAAAAGAGTGGGAAGCTTAGCAACCGTGCCTTTTACAACACAAAGTACTTTTGTATCCCCTTTTATAGCACAAAGTACCTTTCTATCCCCTTTTATAACACAAAGTACCTTTGTATCCCCTTTTATAACACAAAGTACCTTTGTATCCCCTTTTATAACACAAAGTACCTTTGTATCCCCTGTTATAACACAAAGTACCTTTGTATCCCCTTTTATAACACAAAGTACCTTTGTATCCCCTTTTATAACACAAAGTACCTTTGTATCCCCTTTTATAACACAAAGTACCTTTGTATCTCCTTTTATGACACAAAGCACCATTTTATCTCCTTTTATAACACAAATTACCATTTTATCTCCTTTTATAACACAAAATATCTTTTTAAATATTTATTTATAGACACGTGCTGAATTAATGTACTGAATTATGGGGCATTATATAACCAAAAAATTACATGGTGCTTATCAGTGCAAGTGAATAGCATACATTATTTTATAAAAATCTTGTGTATTGTGTATTCTCTTTAATATTGTTGTAATATGTGCGAAGTATAGAAAAGCGTTACAAATATCGATTTTAAATTTGCTTAATCGCGGCTCTATGTTGTTCAAACAACTCAAAAGGAAACTGTAGACTGGCGAAACTTGAACGAGGTATTTGAAAAATTGATGCAGTGGTGTTTTTGAAATAAGTTGGCGGAGGATAGAGTGCTGACGAAGGATAATAATGTGTCCATCGCGGCGGGAGCGTGGAAATACCATCTAATGATGGAGAATAATGAACATTAATATTTGGATGTTCTCTGTGACAAACACTGGCTTGGCAGGGCCAAGGAAGTACCGCATTGTGACGCGGATTGTCTGGGAAGGTTTTTCTGGGTTTGGATGGCATACATTGTTGATGTTCTTCGCGTCTTTGCTTGGCGCGGCGATTTTGAAACCAGACCTAAACGAAAACAAAAATGAAATGTAACTACAGCCATGAGATTGCGAGCAACATAAGAGTACACATATACGCAATTGTCGTGCTAGTGGATATAGAATTGTTCTTATACATATCCTGCTTACCGGTTGATTTTGCTGAATCATTAAATTCCGCATCACATGATAAACGTAAGTATAATTAATAAGTAATTATATATAATGTGAAAAATAAATTCAATCGTAGAGTTGGTTTCTCGTGAATCCATTGCGATAAAATTGACAGTTTTTAGTTGGCGGTAAAATTGTCAGCGTATTGAATAGTATGGAATAGAGAAGTAAAAAACCCCAGAACAACTACGTGCTTACTCTTGGCCGCACGAGAGCTACATTTGTGTACACTACAGGTTTGAATGTAGACCACAGGTTTACTCAACATTTCACCGTATATTTTGAAAAACAATCAAAACAATGAAGTAACTGCACGCAATCTATACCTGAACTCGTCCTTCGTCTAACTCCACTGTCCTTGCTAGTGAGTCTCTCATCTCAACATCTGGGTATTGAGATACTCGATACGCATGCTCCAGTTGTTCCAGTTGAAGGCGTGTAAAAACTGTACGATGACGGCGTTTCTTTTTCTGAATTTGATCAAAAACGTCTTCACTATCCCTTTTCCTTTTACAGAAAACTGAAAATAAAATAGAAAATCCGATTCATTACAACCCAGTTCTTAATGATGTGCTAGCAAATAATAAATTGAAAGAGAATTTTATTTGACAAATTTAACTCTTAATTTACAACAACTTTCTTTATTCTTTTACAAACTGTATAGAACGTTCATAAATTTGACAAATTGCTCTCATGGCTCGTTGCCTCCTATCGTTGAAACCTCTTTTGAAAGTTTTCCAAGTATAAATGCCATAATTATGAATTATAGGATTTTAATTCCATAATCTATTATCATTTCCTAATTAGATGGATCGCATGGTTTATATTGAATAAAATTTGATCAAAATCATGGTGCAGGAGTTTTAAAGTAGTACTAATTTAAATAAACCGTTTAATTTTCACAGCTATTAAACTTTACGTGAAGTGATGATAAAAACTTACCATTTAACTGCGTGGATATCAGTGGAGTAGTACTTTGATTGCGTATATGTCGCGGATTATCAGCTTGATCCAATAATCTTGAACTGCATTCATTTTCTTGTTCTTCTGTTCTTATCATATTTTCTTCAACTTGTTTCTTGTGTCGAGGGTGCTTGAAGTACTTGATATAACGCACAACAAGCAGTTAATGTGGTAAATGCTCTCTCACGCTATTTCGCGCTGTTTCCCTCAAAGCTTTGACAACACAAATGAACTACGAGTGTGTTTACTACGAGTTAATTGACACGGCTAATTGTTTAGTATTTCTTTTGTCAGGTAATTAAAGCTTGTTGTTAATTATTCAACACAGTTTTCACTTCGTCCGCAGATAAAGTCACGAAACCTTTTAATTCGTCATAAACCTAATTAAAAATGACCTTTTAAACAGTAAAACCCATTCCTCATACTAACGAATATTCGGATAAAAAAACTGACTTTTTAGAGCAATATTTCAGCGAGTTTCTCCTGAGCGGTAAGAACTTTGCAACATTACAAACATAAACAAATGTTCCAAATGCCGCGTGATTTTGAAATTCAACAAAAAAACATTTGACCACAGCTCACGAAAGGCTACAAATCGCTATGAAATTGAATTATAGTTGAGATTTTTTAAATGGCATAATTATTTTTATGATTTGAAGTAATTACAAATCTTAATCGCCTACAGCTACAAGAAAAAATAAACAATTAATATAGATACTTTTCAAAAACACAAACGGATTCACAGTTCATTGAAGCGGCACTTTTTAAGTGAAGAAAATTTAGGAACAACTGTGCAGCGCAAGTTCTTGGCTTTCACCACATAATATATCACAAACATTGCCGCCATCACAAATACAAACATCTGTCTATGATTTAAACAATAATGATTCTTATCGATTAACAGAATATTTGATCGCATTTACTGCCCACGAATGTCGCCTGCTGAACAAGCTACTAAACGCACTGTTGTGACTCGGGAATATTTTCAAAAGCAAGTAGGTAGAATAGCAATGCTTTTACATGCATACTAGAGCGCGGTATACGCTGACACGAAAATGAAGACAGAACATATTTTACCTAATTTCATAATGTTGTCGTTTCAATAAAACAATTGAAGTAAGTTCACATCCAATTTCATGTTAATCTGGCCGTTTCAATTATTACAAAAATTACAAAAAAAATATTAATCTGTATATTGCAATGAAAGGTCTGAATTCACGGATTGGGTTTTAAAATGAGTTGGGTTTTAAAATGAGTTGGGTTTTATATCCTTTCCTTAATCTCACTATACATGCGCAGTAGAAACTATAAACTGGCACATTGTAGCACTAGCCTAATTTAGCTCACAATCACCTCGGTTTTCTTTGATGTACTGCGGTTGTTTATTTACAATAGTTACTCCCAACCACGCATAAATCAAGTTAATTAATTGCCCTGGGATATATAATATATATATATATATATATATATATATATATATATATATATATATATATATATATATATATATATATATATATATTAGCCCGGGGCAATTAACTTGATTTATGGCGCGTGGTTGGGAAAATAGGCTTTAATCAATGGTCACAAATGTGATAAAGGATTTATCATCGCGACCGTAGTGTTTTCTAGATAAACTCTGTGATAACGAACTCCGTCAGTATCTCAGTTTTCTTAGGCATAAGATAAGATAAGATAAGATAAGATAAGATAAGATAAGATAAGATAAGATAAGATAAGATAAGATAAGATAAGATAAGATAAGATAAGATAAGATAAGATAAGATAAGATAAGATAAGATAAGATAAGATAAGATAAGATAAGATAAGATAAGATAAGATAAGATAAGATAAGATAAGATAAGATAAGATAAGATAAGATAAGATAAGATAAGATAAGATAAGATAAGATAAGATAAGATAAGATAAGATAAGATAAGGCAACCTCGGTGATCTTGAACTAAGTAGGTTAGTTACTTCAACCTCGGTAAATAACTGACGTAGTTACCTCGGGTTCGGTAACTAACCTATGGTTTCTGCAGTACATTGTAGACAATTTGATTGATTGAGGACTATATCAGTTTTACTGCCATTTTAAACTTTAACATAGCTATATATATATATAGTATATATACAATTTAATTATAAAAATAGTTACGATGCACCCCCCTCCCCCTCCGAAATCCCTATATTGTTTATCACTAGTGTTCATCAAGACGCCACTTTTCTGTAGCTTCGCGCCTAGCGTCTGGTAAAATTTGATTTCGAACGCCTCCCAAGACATTCGATGTTGCCTCCGTAGCAAGTATGATTGGTTGAACTACGGCTGATGGAATATGACGTAATACACCACCTACAGCGCCAGTCATACCCTTGTTTTCGTGTTGTTCCTTAGCAACTTGCACGATGTTATACGCGGTTTGACCAAACCCCTGAAAAGAAAACGACAACAATAAATCATTGTTGGTGTAAAGCGATAGACCGCATGAGGTGTAAAGCGAGGGACCGCGCATCTATAGGTACCGTCCTCTTGCTGCATGGTCAGGACACTCTTCACAGTTTGTACAATATATACTGAATATAGTCATAAAGACAAGTGAAGCAAAGTCGAGTGGCAGGAATAAGAAACGGGTGCCATATTTCTGTAAATAGTGCAAGTACGTTTGGGTTTCAATAACCAAAAGAAATTGTGGTTTATCGGCTCCAGCACTGTAGGACTTGGTCGAAACAATTCAAAAGTACACCGCTGGATGCACGGTGACGCCGGTACCGGCAAACGTGAAGACCGCTCAAATTTTCCAACACTCATGTGGTAGTGGTAGAAAGGTGTTATTTTACATTATAGCAAGGTAGCCAGTTCAATAGTTTAAAGCTTTTACTCAGAGAAATTTAGTGTAACGATTATTTACCTCTGTAACAACATTGTACGCATTTGCAACACCTTGTCTGAAATCCACTGGTTGCTGAGCAACGCGACGTTTACTGATCTCTCCACGAGAACTCGTGCCAGTCTCTGGACTAACCATATCATACGCCACTTCAGCAGCACCCTGTAGAAGATAGATTATCATTAATAGCATAATGTTGTAGCTCGATAACAAAGTTTGAGAGTTATTTCTAATCCAGGACTATTCCATTGAGCTTTTCAAATTACCCAAAATAACTGTTCGTCTGGAAAACAAGAGATCAATCTATTCCGAAGTATTTCAGATTTTATTCTTATATTCTGGACTAACCCCCAAACGAACGCGCCTTAATACGATAGAAAGCAAAGAAAACTGACAGAGAAGTCAACCTACATGAACGACTTGAACTAATTTATTAGTTAGCTCTAAAAATGCCATCGCTGAGGATGTTGTGAACGAACTAGCTCCACGTTGTAAACCTCTCATTATTCGACCATCTCGACGATATTGTTCAACGGGCAACCAAAATAAATCTTTAACTCCTTGCACTAACTGAACAAACGAATAAGTTGGACCAACGCCTCCAAGAATGCCTAAAAAATGACAAAGTATAGAGAGTAAAAGTCAATCAATCAATCAATCAATCAATCAATCAATCAAATAATCAATAAAATAGATTACCTGGAATTTGTGTTTTCTTAATATCATTTGCCCATTCATTCAAGGCGTAGCTTACTACTCGATCAAAGCCCATCAAACCACTCCTTTGACAAAGACGGCGTAATGTTATCTCTGAACAATTCAACTGAGCAAAAGCAAACAATAATCCAGCTACACTTCTCTGAAGATAGAAAGAAAAAGTCGGACATTCAACACAATTCTTTTTACAATCCTTTATACCTCACACTATAAATCATCTGACGTATTTCAGCCATCTGCAACCCTACCTGACCCATGTCCATATGTTTGCCGTGATAATCCAGTCGAATAGGAACTTCTGGAGAAAACTCAAACAGACGAAAGAATATCGGAGCAGTGTTTGACGTGGCTAGCTCCGCAGGTTTGGATTCGACAACTACGTCTGATGTGGAGGGCACGACAGGCGGAGGACTTTCAACACATTGATCTTGAATACCTAGGAAACATAATATATCAGAACATCAGAAAAGGACTGTTCACTTCATAAAAAATAGAAGTTAACTCCTAAACAGAAAAACTTACTTAATTCGTCAGGACTTGAAAGGTCTTTAAAAAAATTGATCAAGAACTGAAGAGTATCCTAAATATTAAAGAAGTTGATATTCCAAGCGTCATAATGGCACTACGCATGTGCTAAGTATAATAATAATAATAATAATAATAATAATAATAATAATAATAATAATAATAATAATAATAATAATAATAATAATAATAATAATAATAATAATAATAATAATAATAATAATAATAATAATAATGAACTTTATTTATGCTCGATAGCCTCAGTAGGTTTTTTAACAAATACTCTTTACGTGAGGGTCGAGGACAATACATACAATCAATTAAATAAGTATAAATAAATAATTATGAAATCGTACTAAGATAAATCTCATAATAATGACTATAGGAAGCTGATTTGAAACATGCTAAAGATTTAGACTCACGAATGTATAGAGGAAGTTCATTGAATAACTTAGGACCATTAATACTAAAAGCACGTTTGTGTATACTAGATCTAGTAAAAGGAACTTCTAAATGTTTTGCTTCTACTGAACGTAGAGACATACAAGTTTTGGGCTCATAGTAGTTCAACAAGCTATACTGATATAGCTTGGAGCTAAGGCATTAAGACCCTTATATACTAAAGTAACCATCTTTAATTTATAGCGATATGATAATGGTAACCATACCGTTGATATAAGTATTCTACATAAATACTATTTTACCTGATCGATATTTAGTCGCAAGGGTTTCAGAGAAATTCTTAAACAGCCTTCTTGAGAACTGAAATTTAGATCAGGACGAAGACCAAGCATTTTAACTGCAACCTGCAAAAAAAGTACCAAAATAAATTTAGATTACCAAAACAGCTAAGAGCAGCCACAGTTAATAGAAGTGGAGCAGCAGAAACAGAAGTTGAAAAAGAGATTAAAACACTATTGATTAGCAATAATGCAAGGAAGAATTTATATGAACGATTGAATAGGACGGCCAGATATAAAAGGACGTACCATATTTGCATGAGTTTGTTTTGGTTTGGCTTCAGTACAATACTGATATAATAGTTTATTAATTTTAGATGAAGATAATCTATCACGAACTTCCACATCTTGTATAAGAAGAACTTGTCTCCAAGCTTGTTTAGTGTCGTCTGGATATTCTTCATATTGAAAACGTACCTGAAACAAATGGTCATTGAAATTAATCATGTACTATATAAAACAAAACTCATTAATACAAACAGGTAGTAAAACAATGATATCTAAATTGAGTTGAATTATAAAAGTTTTAGCGCGATAATACCGTGATTTAGCAGCGTCTCTTCTTTGACAACGGCAAATAATTGATCTGTTATTATATTACATGTTTTCAGCTTGACTTGGTAAAGTTTTTTTCGATAAAAAAAAATGATCTGTTCACAACTGCTCAAGCACAATATTTTACCCAATCATGATCTAATATTTGTTACATATTTTGCTTGAAATAAAAATTTAAAAGGCAACTGATATATTCAACTATATATACTACAACAAGTCAGGCAATATAAAGACCTGATCGTTCCTTGTACTATACCTTGGTCAACTGTAACTCCACTAATGTGTTTAGATCACGTGCTACTCCAGCATTTGTCTTCCAGTTTGTCCTCGCTTGAGACGGCTTCCTTATGTTGTTGCTAGGACTACCAATCACGACAGGATCGTCGTCCATTTCATCCTCAGGAGATAATACCGTACCATCATTTTCTGCACCGTCACATGAAAATTGCTTCCTCCTTGAATAAAAGTTAAAAAAGAACACTAAACATCCACAAACTTCTAGATAACATATACTAAAGTTAGTGAAAGATGATTGTAAGTTCATAGAAATACACTATTCCATTCATCAAGATCACTATGCCATCAAATATACTGAACTCATGACTAAGATTTCGGCAATGGACTCCGTAGCTTATTGCATGCCTATATTCCAAGCATGAGAATCTCACATTCGATTCTTAGCTGGGAGGCTTTGAAATTACATTTTCACAACTTAGTCCAGATTGCTTCTTAAAATATTAAACTTCTGTATAGCAGACGCGTAGCCAATACGTGTCATATACGTAGCATATATACGCTATATAAGGCAGTATATACAGAGTTAACTATAACGATAAACGCGGGCGAAAGTGCGAAATTGCATTTGTAACTGCGATTGTTCTGATAATGGCGATTACATACAAGATATAAAAAAAACTCTCCTAACCTTTTCTTGTCAGGCTTTGTTTTATTAAAGTCTCTCCCTCCATAAAGATACCAAATGACTGACATTTCTTTTACCGTGTAGCAGTTGAGTGGAGTGGGGTAATTACTTGGAGCTTTTAGTTGATCAACTCCTCCAACCTGCGCAAAAGATAAATTAACAACATTTAAAGAAAAATATTTATGTAATTTTAGTAATAAAACAATGAAATAACTCACGGGCACAGAAAAGTAATCTGGAATTATTTTTATTTCGTCACCATAACACTTCACTTTTGGCTCGTCGTAAATAACCTGGAAAACAATTTTGAAACTTAACTTTACTGACAGGTTGTCAGTCAAATAAAAGTAAACTATATTGTTTGAAGCTTTACATGGCAATTTATAAACTAAAGATAACACAATTTGTACGTTACAACATGTTTTTATTCAATTTCTAAATTAATTCTAAAAGTAAACATTTTTTGAAGTAGTGTAGTTCTTACTTCTTGTTCTTTCTGAGGGTGATCTAAAATACAGAATTCATCATCTGAGCCATCGTCTTCATAATCCTCGTTAAAATGGTCAGCAGACGTTGCAATACAGTTATCATCTTGTGACGTCATAACACTGGAGTCACCAGTAAAATGGAAGATATCAAGCTTGGGTGAACTGTCTGAGTCAGTGAATTCCTATTGATAGAAAAATAGTTAAACATCTTAACGTCGCCCTTTTCAGACATCTCTTCTTCATAATTAAATTACAAGCTCCGCAGTTATACGAAGTCTATAAGATGATACTATCGCTTCATAGAAATTGAGAGCAAATAATCTAATTGTTTTCAGAATTTTTTCCGCTCGAAACGTAAGACTCCTACGTTCTCTGTTTCGGCAGTATATCAAACCTTACTATATTTCGATTGTTGTTTCAACACTGCCTACGCACCACCCTACTTTTATAACTACTACATATATGTGACTATGATAGAAAAAAAAACAAGTACAGCGAACGAGGTAATTCAAACAGTGTTTACCTGAGTTTCTTCGTTAGTAAAACTATCATCAATACTGGAATGACTTTCCGCCATTGCTTCAGACATTAAATCATGAAGACTTCCATCTTCTGAATTGCGTTGTTCAACGGGAGAATTATCAAACACCTGTTCCTTGTTCTAGATTAAAACAAAATGATTATCTTTTGAGAAAAATGGAAACGAGATGAGTTTGTTTTTAACCATATGTCGAATCATATGATGACCTGAGTTGAGTTGACCTCATCGGTGCTGCGTCATTTATAATTACTGACAATATTAAGGAATCATCACCATCACCACCAACATCACCATCACAATCACAACCCTCATCATCACCACCATCATCATCATCACCACAATCACAACCATCACCACCATCATCACAACCATCATCATCATCACCATCATCATCACCACCATCATCATCATCATCATCATCATCACCACCATCATCATCACAATCACAACCATCACCACCATCATCATCACCACCATCATCATCACCACCATCATCATCACAATCACAACCATCATCATCACAATCACAACCATCACCACCATCATCATCACCACCATCATCATCACCACCATCATCATCATCACCATCATCATCACCACCATCATCACAACCACTATCACCACAATCAATACTCCACTTTCGAACACCAGACATCTTTTGTCTCCTTACATTCTCAGACTTACGTCATCAGTAAGAACACTTGTTGATCGAACTGTAGATTCTCCTTGAAAATCGCCATCGCTGACAAAATAACGAAGAAGGTCGTGCACAGCCGCCAGGGAGTCGGAACATGTTCGGATATGAACGATGTTGTTGGATAAAATAAGACTAAACTTCGGCGAGGTCTGGAATAAAGAGAGATAATTATTAGAGAATGGCATTAGAATAGCATAGGAAAGGATATGTAATGGGATATGATGGCATGATCAGAATTTAGACAAAAGTCAACGAGGAGTGACGTTAACGAGATTATGGCAAGTTCATACAGTTAAAACAGTCTTAATCATAATTTATGTTAAACAACGACCATTTAGTTTTTACCCTTTCCACGTCATTCACAGTATGTAAAGATAGTTCAAATAGGTCCACATCTGCAACAGATACATAATCTAAAACCCAAAAAACAAAGAATGTAAATTTTTCTCTAGTATAACGCTTCAACTTTTTCTAAGATCATAATAAGAAGCGAGAATTTGTTGTAATATCACGTGTATTATTTATTGCTTAAATACAGTCAGGTTGCTTTTGACGGAAATGTTCAGAAGTTCGTTCCGAAGTTCGCAAGTTCATTTGACCTTCGTATTTGATGGGCTACTTGGTTGCTAGTAGCCAATCAAATGTCTAGTTCAATACGAACTTGTGATGTACTGTACCTTTTATTAAATCCATCGTTTCTTCTTCGTTGTTTGAAATAAGCAAAACTGCATTGTCGATTATAAATCTGATTGGAAAATAAAATGCAGAAATACCCAAAGATGAAGTACATATACAAATCATTTTCTTTCGAGTCTGTCTGTCTGTCTGTCTGTCTGTCTGTCTGTCTGTCTGTCTGTCTGTCTGTCTGTCTGTCTGTCTGTCTGTCTGTCTGTCTGTCTGTCTGTCTGTTTGTTTGTTTGTTTGTTTGTTTGTTTGTTTGTTTGTTTGTTTGTTTGTTTGTTTGTTTGTTTGTTTGTTTGTTTGTTTGTTTGTTTGTCTGTCTGTCTGTCTGTCATGCTTATTTTCTCAGATCAGAAAATTCTGTCACAATTGATGACCACACCTTAACACAGAAGCCTTGGAATCTGCTGTGATATTGCTGCAAACACTAAAACCTTCTGCTGTGATTAACAATTGATAAGGAATGTACATCGGCCTTAATTTGAATAAAAATATTAATAATATTAATTTAGAATAATCTTTGTGTTAAAATAAATATTAATATTTTTCATTCAACTCAGCTTTACTTGTAGTGAATGGCACAAGTCCAAAAATGAACATGTAACATTGTGACGACAA
Source organism: Paragorgia papillata (assembly GCA_035771165.1). Taxonomy (NCBI): domain Eukaryota; kingdom Metazoa; phylum Cnidaria; class Anthozoa; order Scleralcyonacea; family Coralliidae; genus Paragorgia; species Paragorgia papillata. The sequence continues at coordinate 1,184,443 of JAWNZC010000007.1, forward strand.
CTGGTGGAACGTAGCCCAGAACTTCTTCATCAGTGACACAGAAGAAATCTATCATCTATGAATATAACAATATAATACCAACATCAAACCCATTTACAACGCAAGAGATACGTCTTTCAAATTAAATTTTACTTAATTTCCTGTGTCCAATGACTTCAACTATTTTTTACCTGCATTAACCACATTTGTCCCTCGTGTACCATACGATGACGTAACGTTGCAGCACGTAGACATAGAGCAACGACAAACTCCTAGATGGACAGAAAGTTACCACCGATCAGTGAATACTACATGTAAGAATACTAGAAATGCCTATACGATGACCTGAAAGAGCGCTGGCATGTGTGCGTCATTTTTAGATTGTACGCACAGTATGGCGTCAACCTGGAGGTGACAAAGACGGATTGAACGCAAGCGTTTAAAAATGCACCACGCACCTTAGAATTTCTTTGGGAATCCAGAAAACTTTTAACGGCTACCAGAAGCATAGGTTTACTATCACTAAGGTTTGCTTTAGACTCCGTCACTTTGACTCCAGAGTCAGACTCGTACAACGTACGGTACAGTGTTCCGGGATGAAAAACCGTATCCATATTTGAACTGCCGGTATCAACGAGGAGTGCGTGATGAAGAGAGCAATAATTGGCCTGGACGCTAGTGTAGCAAAGGTTCTTCTCGCTTTTATAATCCAGGACATAAAAGAGCTGGGCATTGTCAAAGCGTAATAAGATTTTCCCAAGAGCATTTTGACAACCATTCTGAAAAGTAGCGTAAGACAAAAACAGAAGTTACAAACCATTGGGAGTTATAGAGCCTTTTAATAAGTGCAGAGTACGTCATTTTCCGCACTTGATGTAATTTTCAGCCGTTTGAATTATATTGAAAATATACAAAAGCTAAGATAATAAACGAAATTTATTAAGGGTGTATAAGGTACGTTCGATACCAAGCTCGGCTAAAACATATAATACACTATTACAATACTGTACCTTGGTCTCAGGAAACATAACCATTCTCATTCTTGAAGTGTTCAAAGTCAAAGCCAATGTACTTTTTGGTCTCTTCTTAATGGTGTGCAAACTTTTACGTTGACCAGAAGAATCACTGTTGTCGTCGTCTTCGTCAGAAGAATAGGAATCTTTAATGAAGAAGAGCAAAAGATTGTGTGCGTACTGATCAACGACATAATACCAACCAGTTTAATTCTTGGTTCATACATGTATATCGACATAAAAACTGTGTAGTTGTTTGGTTTAAAGTGAATGATTCGTGGTTACCATTGTTGACTGCAGAATGACACATTTGAAAACTGCCTTGATGACCAAGTCTGCCTTGGGCCAGTCGAGCTGCGATATCTACACCAATCATATTGCCTGTGATGACGTCATACTGTGGCTTATTCACCTCGGAGCCAGCAGGTGGTTCCCATAGTAACAAATCATTGCCAAATCTGAAAATGACACGAAAGCCATCCTAGTAATAACGTAGAGTGCTGCGTAGGCAGTGTTTTAAAGAATAGTTCTGATAAGGAAATACTGACATGTCGAACGGAGCCCTTTACCCGAGGTGTGTAATGTAAGTACACAGTGGCTTACCTATTGTAAATTAATTCAAAGAAAGATTGTTCGTGAAAGTTGACATCTACTTCAGGAAAATGAAGTTCTACGTGCAATTTTGACGACAATGAGGCTTTTTCCTGAAACTCTTTCATTTCGGATGGTTCTCCAGGAACTACTAACTAAAAAAATAATAACAAAAATACCAATGGGACACTAGTAAACACAAATATTACAGAATGGCGGATCAACAGACTAAAGGGTTGAAACGGACTGGTGGGTGGACTGACAGACAAACAGACTGATATGCAGTGACACTGAGAACTACATACATCAAATATAAGGACATAGCAGATTGACAAACGAACAAACAGATAGAAGAACAGACGGGAAAATAGACGGGCGAACGAACAGACAAACGGACAAACGACGGACAGACGAGCAGACAGACAGAGCGACAGAGAATGTTTACCTCTTCCTTATCATACATGACAGGTTTGGAGGAGAAAGGTGACGGTTCTGACTTCAGAATTGGACAAGTATCAGATAAACTGTCCGGGGAGGTATCGCCTGAAGATACTTCTTCCAATTGTGGTCCAGAGACTGGTTGAACATGAAAGACAATCCTAGATATAACACAACACAATGAATTAAATACTTGAGGCTAATCTCTGAAAGACCCATTATATTATAAACGTATTTATATCAAATACAACAACCTTGGCAGATCAAAACCATTTGAGTCCGTGTCGTTTTCAGTATGACGTTGACTGACGTGAAGAAAAGGAACAGGTTGATCTTCGTCATTTAATTGAAGAGAACCTAACACAAGGTCCATAACAGTGAATTAAGATATGTATATATATAAAGAATGATTCATTGAATATTTTTATATATTTATTGACGAAACCTACCATTTAAATATTTGAACCTCATTTCATAAGATGAAGCTGGTTCACTGTCTTGTAAGTTCGTTTCAAACACGACATCCGTACATTGTAAAACACAAATTTCTTTTCTTAAATTCTTTTTTAACAACGAATGACTCACATCATGTCCTGGTTGACGTAGGTCAGGAATAGGAAACCTAAGATGAAACATTTATATCTTCAATCAATTGACATAGAGAATAGAAGTTAGCTTGGATATAGAAATAATGAAATAGAAAATATTTACCTTAGTGAAGCGGAAATATTGGGACATGCAATCTGAATTTGTATTTTCTGCTCACACGAAGAGCCATCGTTCATAGTTCTTGAAAATAAAGCCTGTTGGTTCTGAGAATAAAATAACGGTTACTATGGTGATTTACTTCATATGGCGCTTCAATTGCCACAGAAGATATCGATCAAAACGTTAGTCGGCATCACATCCACTATCATCACGGCCCACCACCATCCACCATCCCCACCCCGACCACAATCACCATCCCCACCACCATCATCACCACCATCATCATCACCACAATCATCATCACCACCACCACCATCATAACCACCATCATTATCACCACCACCATCACCATCATCACTACCACCACCATCATCACCACCATCACAATCACAACCATCATCATCACCATCATCATCACCACCATCACCATCACCACCACCATCACAATCACAACCATCATCATCACCACCATCATCATCACAATCACAACCATCACCACCTTCATCATCACCACCACCATCACCATCATCACTACCACCACCACCATTATGACCAACAGTGTAGGAGACGTTAATAAAGTACTTACTATATCAGTTCGGACAGCACCAGAAGTAAGATATTGTGAAGACGGTTGTGCTTGATGAGAGTTATGAGACGAAGGATAAAGAATGTCATGTAATCTCTCCATCAAACTTATATCAAGCTCCACCTCAAGATCACCAAGATGAACATCGATCTCTGTCTTTGGAATAACACTGTGACGTCCTTGGATAGAAGCCTGCGAAAGACAACATTAATTAAACTATATAAATATAAATATAAATATAAAGTCACTGTGGAAAAACTAAGAAGAAATACTATAGCTATAAAAGTCTTGGTTCTTACGTACGGGAGAACAATTCCTCTGAATACTTTTGTACTTGGCTTTTAAACAAGGACTCGTTGTCGTATGAAATCTTCCCAAAGTATGCTGATGTTCCTCTCTTTCCGAAAGTTTAAGAAGCTACAATTAAAAAAAATAGCAAGAGGAACTTATTTTGCAGTTGATTTGCTGCGAGGAACGTTGGTTAATCGAGGAAGAAACTGCTAGAAAAATATTAAACTAAGCAAGTTATTCACCTGAGTTACATGATGCGTTTTCCGTTCATTATTATCAACTAAACATTCCATTACTTTCATAAGCCCAACTGTAGCGTCAGCACTCAAGCTCTGGCACGAAGATGTGCTGGATACTTCACACGAAATATTTACAGTCGCAAAAAAGCACCTAAAAATTGACAAACGAATGTCGAGAGCATCGCATGCACCTGCAAACCTGTAACGTCACGTAAACCGATCTAACATTTGAGCTACTTCGAAGCGTATCAGTTACAGTAAAAGTAGTTTGGTGTGCGGCAGCTATACTACAATCATGTACTAGTGATACACTATCGTTTTGCCAAAGTTAAAGTAGCTTAGGTGGTACCAGGCATCAGGGAGTTTTATCGTAGTATTCATCTTTTTTCGACTGGACATTTTCTGAACAACAGAACCATGACGAGGGCGGCAGCAGCAACACCATCACCATCACTACCACCAACACCATCACTATAACACTACCACCAACACTACCGCCAACACCAACACCAACACCAACACCACTAACAACAACAGACCACCACTACATCAACGTAATAACGTAAACTTAAATTTAACCGTTCCAGCAACAAGACCTACCTAAGATGACTCTGCCCACATGCATTATTAAATTTCTCCTGGATTTGATCCAGGTCTTTGCTTCCAAAACCAGCAGACGATATTCGATCAAAAAATCGGTCTGCAATTTTACAAAGAGGATGATCCGAAGATGTACTAGTTTCAGATTTTGCAAGAGAGTGTGTAGGTGACTGAAGAACAGGATCCTTCAGGAGTAACGTAATAGACAAACCACTCATTCTAAACAAACATTTAGTAGTATTGTCGCTTCCATTCTCCAAGCCAGATATACCAGCCAATCCAGGGTTGGATATAATTAGTTTGGATAACGGTGGACCTATATATACAAATATAGACGATGACATAATTATTGCAGTAATGTTTAAAATGTTTCTGACTGTTCTAATTCGAGATCCAAAGTCTTCAGACAATCCTATTTGTCAAGGGAGAACCCTTAACTAGCATAACCCAATCCTCCCTGGAAGGACCAAAACCAGACGCTTCATTATTTTACAAGTAGTTATAAAGTAAATCACTTTTTATACAATTGGCCCCACTTACTGTTTTTCACATCAGCAGTGACATTATTAAAAGGAACAATGCCTGCCTCAGAAACTCTTTGCACAAGTCCTTGGGCATTGGGAAGACCATTCATTTTATTAACTGATTGTCCAGCACAAGATGAGATTTCATGATCATCGTCCGTGAGGGAGTAAAATGTTTCTCGTTCTGTACAACTATTATAAGTATTCTCACAGTCCACATTATCACTGTCATCAAAACATACATTCCATAAATCTATCTTTGGATGGATGTCTTGATGTTGTTTTCGTTGGTTTAACATTTGTTCATGAAGTTCTTTTTCTATTTTTTTAAAATCATCAGCTTTCATTGGTTTATTTACCAAGTCGCTTGAACCCAAATAATTATTTAACTCTTAAAGTGAAAAAGAGATATCTTATTCATTTATTAACTTCTTAAATATTTCGTTTACAACTTGCTTCATCAGTCTATCCTCACCTCTTTATCTCCTATCACCCTCCTTCCTGCATTCATTCAATCCTTCCTTCTGTCCATCCGTCCGTCCATCCATCCTTCCTTCCTTCCTTCCTTCCTTCCTTCCTTCCTTCCTTCCTTCCTTCCTTCCTTCCTTCCTTCCTTCCTTCCTTCCTTCCTTCCTTCCTTCCTTCCTTCCTTCCTTCCTTCCCTCACTCCCCTTCCTTCCTTCCTTCGATCCCTCCCTCGCTACCTCCCTCCCTCCATCTTTCCTCTATCCTTCCTTCTTATCTACATTTTACCTGCATTCTGTAACTTATTAATATCATCGACCAACTCCAGCAAAAGATGAAGTTGTTTTGATGAGATTAAAATGTTTAGAGTGCCAAGAAAATACTCAAAATCAATCTACATGATGGAAAATGAAAAATAAAAAATATTTATATACTTAGAAACCCTGCTAAAATAAGCTCAGAATTTACAGCGAAAAACATCAGACATCATGTGCAGCTCAGCAACAGTGCAATTTACCTTTGGCCCAGGAGAAGAAGAATTTAACTTCCATTTCACTTTGGCCTCTTGTTCCCCAGCACTTGCAAGTATGACAACAGCAGGTAATAAATGTGGAGAACTCAGTGCATTTACTGTTAAACTCTGAGTAAAGAGAGCACTTTGATAAGGAGATAGAGGTGGAGAAGATGTAACACTTTCTGGTGACGAAGATCTTTGGTCTTTTAACAATGTATTTCTTAAGAGAGTGCGAGATGATTCATGAAACTCATCCAAACTTAGCTTCAGTCCAAATATACGTAATTGTTTATGTGCTAGAGATGGTGGTTCGAAAACATCGTAACTTGGTTGTTGACCTTCAGAAACATCACTGGAAAGATCTGAATAATTAATCCTACATGTAGAAATAAAACATAACTCTTAGAAGGCAAAATAGAAAGGAAGGAAGGAAGGAAGGAAGGAAGGAAGGAAGGAAGGAAGGAAGGAAGGAAGGAAGGAAGGAAGGAAAAAACTGGAAGAAAGAAAGTGTTATAAAATAGTTAGTCTACAGGCTACAGACTGTACCTTTCCAGATGTATTTCTAACCCAACCCCAGATTTTTTGTGAGGAAGAAGATGTTCAAATCGGATCAGCACATCTTGAAAACTAACCTTAATCCTTGAAAGGACTAGAAAAAGTATTCAATACAGTCTTATTTTAAAGATATAAATGAATGTACATGTACTGTACATGTATATACAAATAGCTGATACTTTAACTACCTCTTACCAAATTCATTAATAATTAAGTCATGAAGAAAATTCAAAAGAAATGAATGTTTAATCAGCATCTTTAACTACGGATAAAACATTGATTAATAAAACATCAAGGTTTTATCAAAGTTATAAGGCACTAGTGCCTCAAATTGAGCTTTTTCTGACTGTAAATGATCTTATCTCACCTTTCCTGACGACTCTTAAACAAAGTGTTCATCATTTACACTTAGAATTTGATAAGTAATATTCGTGTCCGATCTTTATGGGCATCTACAATGGCTCACCTCCGGCTCGCCATTGTAAATGCCCATAAAGATCATCTGCTCATACTTTAACTACCTTTTATAATGGTGAGGACCTCCCCTTAGTGAGCAAATTTAATTTCTCAATTAATCACTGTGTTTACTATCCTTGTCTAACAACAACAACAGTGGTCACTTACATGTATGCAAAAATAATTTATAAACTACAGTAAGTATATAAGCCATTTGCAATTATAATACCTGATTCAATAGTTTGAGCAAATGACTCTAAGCCATCAAATGTCTGCTGAGAAGTTTTTTCTTCATCATCTTTTAAACACTCTTGAGCAAGTTGTAAACTTGTTGTCATTGAACTAAATGCAAGTGATTCTGAATTGATACTACCAGCTGCAAAAATAGAACATATTATCATCACTTATGTACAGAAAGGTGGCTTATGTAAGAAATTTAAGTTTGACCTACAAAAAGTGTATGTGCATCTGGAAAGTTTTTTGAGACCATTGGACATAATTTTAGTATAAAAAACAATTTCACCATGTAAAATACATAATACTAACCGTAGTCAACATTTTTCTTTGTCCCAACAACAATTTCCAAGCCTTTAATTTCCAGTTCACAATTTTCTTGCATTAAAGAACTCCATGGCACTGATACGGATATAGTATGAATAAAACCATCGAGGATTTCTAATGGAACATTTGCCCCTTCAAGTAATTCATTTCAATGCCTGGAAAAATAAGCAATATTATACTACTTTCAAATTCCACATTAAATTACCATGCACAACTTACAGTAGAGCACAGCACAGTACAGTACAGTAGAGCACAGTACAGTACAGTACAGTACAGCACAGCATAGTACAGTACAGTAGGTCAAAATTGTAAGAACAAAAGAAGAACAAAGTTTTAACATATACAACGCCATGTATTTTAAAAAGAATGTATGACTCTAGCAAATGAAATGGATGACGACACAATTATTTAATGATAAAAATTATGATAGTTTGGTTGTTTACGACCGAATTTAGAGCCTTTATAGAAAAACTGTTCATAGTAATAGCAAAGCATGACAAATAATTTCTTATTTTACTTACCCACACATCAAGAGGTACGTCTTTTACAATTCCTTTGCCGTTAAAAAGATCTACAGTAAGCTGATCCAATGTCAACTTTTCTTGAAGAAACTGTCCAACATAATGTTGTAAAAGATATCTACAAGCTCTCTTTTTTATGGAATCAGACCAAGGAAAATACCATGGCATGGTTGAAGCATCTAGTACTCGTTATTTTTCTTAAAACTCAAGAAGCAAAAAGCTAAACATAGTTTAAAACCATCATAACATTTTGATTCATATTTGTTTTCGTTTTCAACGTCCGTGTTTCACGAAGACTGGCACTAGCGACCAAAATATAATTATGCCATAATTTATACAAGTCACAAAATATATTAGCATAAATATATAAACGATAATTTGTGGTAACATCATCACAAATTCCCGCTTAATATTACAATTTCTCACCACGCAAACACTCAAGGAATTAATATTTAACAATTAGTTTATTCATGCATAAATTATCTTTGATGTGCCGCGGTTAATATATAGGTTATTGACCTTGCATATTAAATGTGACCTACTATACGCTGGTTATTACCCTCGGGCCTGCGGCCCTCGGGGGTTAATAATCAGCGTAGTGACTTCGGTTTCGGTCACTAACCTATACATAATAACCAAGACGAAGTCGAGGTTATTATTCACTGAAAGTCACTGAGCCTGAGGTGAATAATTGTTTTGGTATAAATACACAATTTCGTACTTTTAGGAACAATATTTTCTTTACAATTGTCAATTTCCTCGTCTGTAGCATTGAAAAATTGGCTGGCGGTCATTTTGAATAAACGCTGTAGGTGATTATCGACAATTAGTCGGAAGTAGCTCGACCATATAAGCGCCCTGAGCTCGACCAATGAGCGCGCGCGATTTTCTATAATCACCTGCGTATTTATACTAAGTAATATATTAGCATAATTAAATTCGTTTTGTGGGTATGGCCCAGGTTAAACATGAGAGGCAGTATATTTCTTATAAGGGGGGAAAAATGCCATGGCAACCGATTTCTCTAAAAATAGGCTCTTAAAAACTGCCTAACATTTCCAGGTATACAATGACCGCTTAATTAACAGTTTTGCGAGGGACGAAAATAATATTTGTGCCCAGGGAAAAGGAAACAATATTCTGAAAATGTCAACGAAGTAAGCTAAGTCATTAGTGCATTTTCTTCTCAACTGGCTCTTAAGTTCAAGTTTTCAAGTGTGGGTGATATTCACCATCATTTTGCGTCCTAAAGTCATCATGATCAAGGTGGAACATGCAACAACTGATATGCTCGGGGGTTTTTTTGTGTTATTTTAGTGCTAGTGAAATTGCGAAGAAAAAAACAAGAAAGCAACAAAAAACGGGGGGGGAAAGATGCGACTTGAAACGCTAAAAAACCCGCTTAAAACTGCATATAATCCGTTTTCACTTTCGCAAAATTATACACAATGCACAATAAAGATGTTTACTGATTCATTTATTAATGGCAAGCGTGTCAAGATACAGATCAACTAGGTTACGCTACATCAGAACTAAAGTAAATAAACATGCATGGTGAAATGACTTTCACTCGCAAGTGCAATAGGACGGAGGACAATTACCACTAGCGCAGTTTTGTTTGCACCAATTATCCATGCCAGCAGATATCCATGGCTTTATTGAACGACATCCTTCGCCGCCGCTTGGACGAGTGGGTTTTGGTCTTGGTGGAAATGGCCGTCTGGTGGGTTTAGGTTTAGGTCTAGAAGTTGGTCTAGGCTCACCACGACGACGAATAGCAATATCTGCACAGTTGACGAATGACTCAGGTTTATTATTAACGTGATTATTACCAGTAGACCACCACCATTGCAAGACACAGTGCTCACAAGTCAAACCCACTGGCAGTTGAAGAGAAATCGTGAAAACTCTATTAGCAGGACTGGTCAGTTGCCATTCAGCGTCTCCATTCTCTAGTTCTAACATAATCTTGTCAAGTTCATGTTGTTTGATTGGAGGCTTGGTCAATGGCGCAATGCGAAATGTAAAGTAGCCCTTGTGATTGGCTGTGATCTTTATTTTAACGTCAATTTTCTCACCCTCGTTGTACTCTTTCACGATTGGTGGATTCCTTGCAAATGCCCCTGGATAGGTAAATTTTGGGTTTGGAATGCCATACTCATCCCCACAAGCACCGCATTTTCCATTGTGTTTTCCCCATTGAACATTTCGTCCACCGCAGCTCAATTGATTGTCCGTGTATTCCTTGGGACCTCTGAAACCAACGCGCCAACGACTGGCTCGATTAACAGGGTCCATCACCATGCCATGACCATTCACTGCAGGAAAAGTTATCGTGTTAAACACGACAATTGCAATGATCGAATAGATCGACATCTATAACAACCTATATTAAAAAAACATTGAAACATTAGTGTTCAAATGCCAGGATATATAAGGTGGTGCATGTAATACGCAACGCATAATATAAGAATGCGCGCTTTGTGAAACTAAATTAAAAGAATGTTATATCCTGTGCGTGCCATATGCGCCAATGAAGGCATAGCAATTAACCGAAAAAGTTATAAGTGCAATGAGTCATAATACACTAAGAAAAAATGACAAAAACTATAACAACTCTAAAAAATGCTGAACCCAAAATATGGATAGATTTCGTTTATGAAAATTCACAATTCTTACTATACTTTTTAAATTTGTCTTGTTAATTTAAACAAAATTGATTTCTAAATCGCTATAAAAGTTAACTAGTATTAACTTTACCTGTTTGTTTCTGTGACTGAAGAAGTTCTTCTTGGTTTCTTCAAAACGAACTGTGAATAGACTATAGCTTTCTTTACATATATACGGAGGCGTCAACGTGTGCGCATGTGTGTGTTGAATGAAACAAACTGAACAGCTGCAGCTTTTAAAACAAAGAAAATGTGACACAAAAGAAAACGCGAGGAGTCTGACAAATTACAAACTGAAATATGTCAGCTTGTGGGTGGAGTCTTTAAGGAATTATCTTTCGTAAATCAATAATAAATATATCATATTTAGTCAAACCATGCACGTATATTGAACCAGCTAGTGATACGGTAAATTCACCAAAGAAAAAGTGCCACAAAAATCAAAGAATATATTTAGTCAGCTTGAAAGCTAGAGAAACAAATGAAAAAAAGACTGCCGGGTAGAAATATTATCATCAATCCCCAATACTATTTTCTTTGTTTTGAAAGTTACCAAAAATTACCATAGACAAACTTTTTTCAACTGATTTCTTCAGCAAAAACAAAAGATTATATGTATTTAACATATTTTGTAAATTTTATTCATTGATTTAGTTTAGATTGAAAATTTACAACAAAAATACAACGGTCATTTATTAATTAAAGGACTGATTATAATCCACAACATTTGATTTAATCTAGAATTTCTTCCGACGTAAGTCGCCTAACCTTTTCCTGTCCGTGGTGTAAAATGTATATGGCGCGCGTTAGCCAGAGTAAATTGTATTATTAATAAGACTAAGAAAATTCAAAGAAAATTCATATTTAAACAATATCTGTAAATCGAATAAAACATTGATTATAATAAAACATCAATGTTTTAGTTAAAGTTAACAGACGCTATATATAATAAAATAAAAGTAGCGTGCTGCATGCGTAGGCAGTGTAGAAACAACAATCGAAATATAGTAACTTAGGTTAGATACTGATACTGCCGAAACAGAGAATGTAGGAATCTAACGTTTCGAGCGAAGGCCCTTCGTCAGAGAGAACACGTTTCTCTCTGACGAAGGGCCTTCGCTCGAAACGTTAGATTCCTACGTTCTCTGTTTCGGCAGTATATCTAACCTAAGTTACTATATTTCGATTGTAGACACTATATATAGTGGCTTAACTATGGCTCATCATTGTGAATGCACAAAGATTGGTCGCTCATATTTTATCTGTTAGACATTCATTATAAAATCTTTTATGTAGACTAAATCAATAAAGCTAAATCAATGTCATTACCGAAGAAGAAAGCTGTACAATAAAGTTTATTGAAGCACAGTTTGTGGCATTACGTTTACAATGTCGTATATTTGATCATCTGCTGACACAATGTTTTGATGTAACGATGTTAACTCCAACAAACGACTTTACCTCAAACCAAAGTCGAAAAATACGGTAATGACCAAATGCCATTGAACACGAGAAAGCCATTAGCATTCACAGCACGCCAAGTAGACTTTCTCAAAGTCCTTTTCAAACATTTTTGACCTTTCGGTTCCTCGTTGAAAAGGACTTTTCCCACCTGCAGCGCGCCAAAATTCACCGGTGAATTTTTCGACCGGTGACGTAATTCGGGCTAATAATTATATGCAGGCTAAATTGCTATGCAAGTGCTATCTTTGGAAGTTGGAGTTAAACAGACTCTTGAAAACGTTTTAGTAGGGGTAGAACCACTTTCCATTGCATGTACGACAACCCGAAACACGTCAAAACAGGGCGATGTACATATCAGCGATTTCCCGCCAGAATATTTAATAAGATTCAAAAACCTGCAAGCGAAACAAGTCCGTCTCTTTCCTCGCGCTTTTCCGCTCTCCCGCCTTTCCACCCGCCCGCAAAAACTAGCGCTAAGAGGCGGACTTGGAGCAAGTCTACGCGCCAAGGAGTGCGGATCGAGAGCACCCGCCTGCATGCTCATTTTAACTGAAGCGCAACTGATATAGAAATACTAAACATCTTGAACATATTAAACGTATCGGTGAGTTCCCGGGAAAAGACTTGCCAAAAGCAAGGTTGAATACAAAATCAAACTGTGCTGAACCGCTGTTGGTAGTATAACCACATGAAACTGACAGGCCATTTCTTTGCGATTGCCCAATCATTAACTTTCTGTTATTCATCATATTAATTTTACTTTTAATTAATATGAATTAAGCTACTCACTATATTTGCAAAATTGTTATTAGAGCAGCAAGAATATAGAGACGTTATTACATGCATGCTAAGAGTAGCTGTCTGCAGCATTAAAACTCTTCAAATATGATGTTTTAATTTTGTTTTATTTCTTCGTGACATTCAATGTCATTGATGTATTGCGCTTTACATGGCAACTTCGTTTTGTCATTAACCCATTCACGATCCACCTGCAGTGGAGAGTTTACAGTGATCACTGATCAGGGACCATCATATATATATATATGATAACATATTTTTCTAACTTTACCAGCAATATAAATCAGGTTATATTAATGTATATATAGCTTAATTGAAGTTCAAATACAGTATATTCAAGAGTAAAGAGAAATTGTCATCTATATGTATACTGTACGCTAACATGCAAATTAACTCGTTAATAACATTATCAATGCAATGTATATATCAGATTATATTTGTTCCACATATAAAAATCAATGTAGCAAAACAAAGGCGTTCATGCATAATTTAGCTATAACATTGAGTGAAACCAGCAAACATCTGATCAGTTACAAGCACACATTGACGATGGACAATATCCCAATGCGCAGTTATTTATACACCATTGATCTGTGGCAGTAACATAAATTGAATAACAACCACTTTGGGGGGAAGTGGTAGTTGTTGCAGGAGGTTGAGTTGCTGGTGCTTGAGTTGCAGGAGGCTGAGTTGCTGGAGGCTGAGTTGCTGGTGCGTTGAGTTGCAGGAGGTTGAGCAGTTGAGCATGGTGCAGGTGCGGGACAGTTACATGGTGGACAAGTACCAGTGCTACTTACAGGGGTGGTCTGAGGTTGTGGTTCAGAAGTAGTGCTTGCTTGATTACCATCTGCAGGAAGAATAGTAATGTCTGCACAGTTGACAAAGGTCTCAGGCTTATCATTGTTGTAATTGTTACCAGTAGTCCACCACCACTGCATTACACAGTGGTCACAAGACAAACCCATTGGAAGTTGAAGAGTAATGGTGAATACACCAGTACCATGTCCAGTTGTAAGTTGCCATTCAGCGTCTCCATTGGGTAGTTCTAACATGATCGTGTCGAGAGCTTCTTGTGTGATTGGTGGGTTATTTAATGGCGCTACACGAAATGTAAAGTAGCCTTTGTGATTCGCTGTTATTTTTACTTTGACATCAATTTGTCGACCTTCGTTGTAAGTTTTGACAATTGGTGGATTGGTTGCAAATGATCCAGGATAGGTATATTTAGGGGAGGCAATATTATACTCATCTCCACAAGCACCACACTTTCCACCGTGTGTATTCCACTGAACATTCCTTCCACCACAACTCAGTTGATTGTCAGTGTATTGATTAGGTCCTGTAAAGCCATATCTCCAACGACTGGCTCGATTGGCGGGGTCTATCAGCATACCATGACCTTGTACGCGGTTGGTGAGTAAAATCATAGAGATACACAACACAAATATCATGATGGCAGTCATGATGGCAATCTTTAACTGATGTAACCTGAACAAAATAAAGCAATTCCTTATAGTAAACAATTAATTACAAAGCTTTACAAGATGTAATGTTATAGTATTTTATATTAGTTAGGTATGTTTCGTATTAAACACGATTTGTTAGCGAAATTCAGACACTATACAGGTATACGTCTAGCGTCTTCCTCAACAAGATTTCTTAACTATAGATCGATTCAAGGCCCAATGGCAATGCATTGTCCTGAAGGCTCCTAATTCACATATGTCACTAACTTCACTCGGGAAGATCTTACATTCTTTTACAATGCAGGTGCGAGCAAAGCCTGCACTCAAAAATAGATTTGAAAGAACAGTTTAACTCGTGTTTTGTAACTAAAAACGATTTTCGTAATCGTAAAAAGAACAGCCTGCTCCGTACATGAACAACCAAATATGATACGTAATTATAAACCAGAAAATTGGTCTCCAGATTCAGTTGTCTGTAAATAATAGTCATGCTACACACAGAGTTTCCTTCTAATATTAAACATCCATCCACTTAGAAATATATCTTACCTTTCTTTCTGCTTGAAGTTTTTTTAAAAAAAAAAATCGTGTTCTTCTCGTTGTGCTCACTATTAACATGAACGACTCTCGACTATATAGAACAGCTTTCGAGGTGGTATTTAAAGCTGCCGGGTGCAATATCCTTCACTCCATGTAGTCAATTAATCACAAACGAACACTATAGTGTGCATTCACCCTTCACCTGCTCGTAACAGCTCCTTTTAAATATCGTTTCCGATTTAAAAAAAAGCTTTTATTTATCCTTTATTTTACAAAGTCCAGTCGTCGTTTAGGGGTTTAAATTATGAGTGCTGCAATTGGCGTATTCAAATCACAGACTATCTTATGTAATTTGCCAACAAAGCCCATGTAATCTTTCATGCATACATATACGTAGGAGTATTTAGAAAGTATTGTTCTAAGTCAGTAATAAGATAAATAATGAAAAAATCAATAAAATGACAAGCTTGCATTAACCCAAGATTGATCATTAGGGACTTAAGCAAGCACAACGCGAACGTCACGCGTACAATAGTATTTTTCAACCAATGAAGATAGTATTTTTCAACCAATGAAGAAAGCGTTGAATAATTTGCAGTCCCAAGAGTAATCCTGCAACAACGTGGTCGACGCTACCACTACTGGCTGAGCTCAGCTTTAACAAGCTTTAACTGACGGCGCAGTATCTTTCCAGATTTATAGAACGTTTTGGTTGGGTGGGCATTAGTCTTAAAAGATTGCAACCCACCAATATAGGAACTCCTTTGCAGCCATGGTCATCACGCATTGACGTAAAAATAGTCAGGCCCAAGTGTATAACAAAATATTTTAAACCGCGTATCTCACACTGCTGTCGTTAGCGCGAATTCATAAGCAAACTAGACTTTTATCACATTTTGTTTTATTGAACAATACAGGGAATATCTTATTTCTAACATTTCGTACTGTATGAAATAATTAACGATACAATCTTTGTTTTAATCGCCGCTTGGAAGTGGGTTTTGGTCTTGGTGGAAATGGCCGTCTGGTGGGTTTAGGTTTTGGTTTAGAAGTTGGTCTATAGGCTCACCACGACGACGAATAGCAATATCTGCACAGTTGACGAATGACTCAGGTTTATTATTAACGTAATTATTACCAGTAGACCACCACCATTGCAAGACACAGTGCTCACAAGTCAAACCCACTGGCAGTTGAAGAGAAATCGTGAAAACTCTAGTAGCAGGACTGGTCAGTTGCCATTCAGCGTCTCCATTCTCTAGTTCTAACATAATCTTGTCAAGTTCATGTTGTTTGATTGGAGGCTTGGTCAATGGCGCAATGCGAAATGTAAAGTAGCCCTTGTGATTGGCTGTGATTTTTATTTTAACGTCAATTTTCTCACCCTCGTTATACTCCTTCACGATTGGTGGATTCCTTGCAAATGCCCCTGGATAGGTAAATTTTGGGTTTGGAATGCCATACTCATCCCCACAAGCACCGCATTTTCCATTGTGTTTTCCCCATTGAACATTTCGTCCACCGCAGCTCAATTGATTGTCCGTGTATTCCTTGGGACCTCTGAAACCAACGCGCCAACGACTGGCTCGATTAACAGGGTCCATGATCATGCCATGACCATTCACTGCAGGAAAAGTTATCGTGTTAAACACGACAATTGCAATGATCGAATAGATCGACATCTATAACAACCTATATTAAAAAAACATTGAAACATTAGTGTTCAAATGCCAGGATATATAAGATGGTGCATATAATACGCAACGCATAATATAAGAATGCGCGCTTTGTGAAACTAAATTAAAAGAATGTTATATCCTGTGCGTGCCATATGCGCCAATGAAGGCATAGCAATTAACCGAAAAAGTTATAAGTGCAATGAGTCATACACTAAGAAAAAATGACAAAAACTATAACAACTCTAAAAAATGCTGAACCCAAAATATGAATAGATTTCGTTTCTGAAAATTCACAATTCTTACTATACTTTTTAAATTTGTCTTGTTAATTTAGACAAAATTGATTTCTAAATCGATATAAAAGTTAACTAGTATTAACTTTACCTGTTTGTTTCTGTGAAAAGAAGTTCTTCTTAGTTTCTTCAAAACGAACTGTGAATAGACTATAGCTTTCTTTACATATATACGGAGGCGTCAACGTGTGCGCATGTGTGTGTTGAATGAAACAAAAACAGCTTGCAGCTTTTAAAACAAAGAAAATGTGAGAAGAAAGAAAACGCGGAGGAGTCTGACAAAATACAAACTGAAATATGTCAGCTTATGGGTGCAGTCTTTAAGGAATTATCTTTCGTAAATCAATAATAAATATATCATATTTAGTCAAACCATGCACGTATATATTGAACCAGCTAGTGATACGGTAAATTCACCAAAGAAAAAGTGCCACAAAAATCAAAGAATATATTAATTTAGTCAGCTTGAAAGCTAGAGAAACAAATGAAAAAGACTGCCGGGTAGAAATATTATCATCAATCCCCAATACTATTTTCTTTGTTTTGAAAGTTACCAAAAATTACCATAGACAAACTTTTTTCAACTGATTTCTTCAGCAAAAACAAAAGATTATATGTATTTAACAATATTTTGTAAATTTTATTCATTGATTTAGTTTAGATTGAAAATTTACAACAAAAATACAACGGTCATTTATTAATTAAAGGACTGATTATAATCCACAATTACATTTGATTTAATCCAGAATTTCTTCCGACGTAAGTCGCCTAACCTTTTCCTGTCCGTGGCGTAAAATGTATATGGCGCGCGTTAGCCAGAGTAAATTGTATTATTAATAAGACTAAGAAAATTCAAAGAAAATTCATATTTAAACAATATCTGTAAATCGAATAAAACATTGATTATAATAAAACATCAATGTTTTAGTTAAAGTTAACAGACACTATATATAATAAAATAAAAGTAGCGTGCTGCGTAGGCAGTGTAGAAACAACAATCGAAATATAGTAACTTAGGTTAGATACTGATACTGCCGAAACAGAGAACGTAGGAATCTAACGTTTCGAGCGAAGGCCCTTCGTCAGAGAGAAACGTGTCTCTCTGACGAAGGGCCTTCGCTCGAAACGTTAGATTCCTACGTTCTCTGTTTCGGCAGTATATCTAACCTAAGTTACTATATTTCGATTGTAGACACTATATATAGTGGCTTAACTATATGGCTCATCATTGTGAATGCACAAAGATCGGCCGCTCATATTTTATCTGTTAGACATTCATTATAAAATCTTTTATGTAGACTAAATCAATAAAGCTATTAAATCAATGTCATTACCGAAGAAGAAAGCTGTACAATAAAGTTTATTGAAGCACAGTTTGTGGCATTACGTTTACAATGTCGTATATTTGATCATCTGCTGACACAACGTTTTGATGTAACGATGTTAACTCCAACAAACGACCTTACCTCAAACCAAAGTCGAACGCAAAAAAGATCGGTTAATCTTAAAAATACGGTAATGACCAAATACCATTGAACACGAGAAAGCAGCGCGCCAAGCAGTGCGGATCGAGAGCACCCGCCTGCATGCTCATTTTAACTGAAGCGCAACTGATATAGAAATACTAAACATCTTGAACATATTAAACGTATCGGCGAGTTCCCGGGAAAAGACTTGCCAAAAGCAAGGTTGAATACAAAATCAAACTGTGCTCAACCGCTGTTGGTAGTATAACTACATGAAACTGACAGGCCATTTCTTTGCGATTGCCCAATCATTAACTTTCTGTTATTCATCATATTAATTTTACTTTTAATTAATATGAAGCTACTCACTATATTTGCAAAATTGTTATTAGAGCAGCAAGAATATAGAAACGTTATTACATGCATGCTAAGAGTAGCTGTCTGCATTAAAACTCTTCAAATATGATGTTTTAATTTAGTTTTATTTCTTCGTGACTTTCAATGTCATTGATGTATTGCGCTTTACAACTTCGTTTTGTCATTAACCCATTCACGATCCACCTGCAGTGGAGAGCTAGTTTACAGTGATCACTGGGACCATCACACATATATATATATATATATATATATGATAACATATTTTTCTAACTTTACCAGAAATATAATTCAGGTTATATTAATGTATATTAAGATAATCCGTGTATCTCACACTGCTGTCGTTGGCGCGAATTCATAAGCAAACTAGACTTTTATCACATTGTTTTATTGAATACAAGGAATATCTTATTTCTAACATTTCGTACTGTATGAAATAATTAACGATACAATCTTTGTTTTAATCGCACTCGGATATCCCCAGGAGATACAGTATACGAGTAATAATCTCCAGGGCCTCTTCGTTTCCATTCCCTGGACGCACGAGAAATGAAGAGACTCTGAAGACGAGCGTGTGCCGTTCATATTGCTTCAATAGACTATCTTTACGATGGCATTATTATTTCTACAAGTACAAGCATGCACTCTCCTCATAATGTAGGTCTTTAAAGAAATTAGAGAGAGACGCTCAATGCAGTTGCTAAATCAAGTACATGATACTCGTACACTTACACTTACAGATTAGCTCATGCAGATAGATAGATAGATACTCGACAGATTTGCAAAATGAATTGAATTGTCGCATATTTATTCCGTAGTTTCCGATCACTTACAGAGGGCTGTAGGATATTTTGCCAAATATTACAAACTCTTTGGTTAGATCTTATGTAATAAATGAACTCTCTTTATCCAAACAAGCTACCAGTCCAGGCTACACAAGCAGTTGGGTATTACTAGTCACTCCGCAATTCACTGAAGTATACAAGGCATTTTCTGTATATAGTATGAAGTATAGTGGCACTGAAGGCGCAGATTCTTGACTGTTTCCCAGTATATAATCATGACATGTTTAACTACATATTAATTGGTTGAAAATAATTCCAATGATTTGTGAATAATTTAGACTAATAATCTCAACGTGTATAGTACACTCTATAATATAATGTCTTTGATCGAAATAATGAATAGGAGTTATCAAACTTCAACTGATATACTCCACGTCCTGGATACAAATGACTTCCGACCATAACTTCCTCGTTACATGGTCGTCGTACCGTCGGTAAGATCTCGTCAATTCTCGGTTTCTGCGTTTCATTCATATTGTCTCTTATTGCTTCATCTTCTGTTTCATCAACTTCCACTGTTATTGCTTCAGAAGATGGCAAAGACCACTCGAAACTAACACCAAAACCTACATCGTAGTTTTCAGCAGCAAATTCCCAGAATAAACACGTCCCTGAAATCATAAAAAGTTAGAGTGAGATTGGAGCCAAAAATAAAGCTAGATTTTAAGGAAAATTGAAAAGGTACCATTAAACTTGTATACAGTAATATTTTTAAATTTCACTGAAAAAAACGTAAAAAATTTGCGGTGAATTTTTCGTAAGCGTGGTGACGTCATTAAATCCTGGGTGTGGTCGTAAGAAAACCATTAATTAAGGAAGGCATTGTGTAAAATATTTTGAACTTTACCATTTTCATGAGTGGGAACACGAACAGTGATAGTTTCTCCTCTCCCAACAACCAGAACTGACCCAGGGTCGGTTCTTACATGTTGAATAAACTCCTGAACCTTAGGACGAGACCATAATGAGGCCTGGGGCAATGGAAGGTGTCCCATTGACCTGAACAAATAAAAAGAAGTCAGTGGCAATTAGAAAAATCACTCAGAACCACTTTAGTAACTAGTTTTATAGGCCATTACCTGTGGTGTTTGTTGCATAATTAAACCAGATTTTTGTTCTTCTGTTTTTAAAATCTCTTGTCTTTTCCTAAATAGTAAGATTCACAATATTTTAATATTTCTTAAAATAATCTTAAATAAACTTTAAAACCCAAATCAATACCTTTCTTCTTCCTCTTCTTCTGCCAATTTTCTATTTTGCTCTTCTATTATTAACCTTTCTCTTTCAACTTTTTCTTCCTCTTCTTTTCTTCTTCTTTCTTCCTCTTCTTCCCATTTTCTTCTCTCCTCTTCTAACTTCTTTCTTTTCTTCTCTTCAATGTCTCTGTGTTGAGCTTCCAGATATGCCTCTAACTCAGGAGCTAACTTTTCTACTAAACAGCAAAATTCTTCCATGGCTTTCTCTTTAGGCATATCACCAAGTGCTTCCCAGGCTAATCTAGCAAGTAAAGAGATAGAAGTCAGTACTATGTACATATATATATAGATATATATATAAATACATATGGTATATGCATTCACATATAAATGTACATACAATCAATATACTTACTTTCTATCATTGCCTACAACATCAAAATAACCAACTTCTGGAATTTTGGAAAGATCATATTTTCCTGCTGAGGCTTGTTTCCATAGAGCGGTTAATCTAATTTTATCTTGATAACTCATTTTAATCACATCCTTTCCTGCAAAAATAAATATTTGAAAATTATAAAAACTGCTTGCAGATAATGACTGTAATAACCAAAAATAACCAGGAAAAAGTGTCCAAGCATCCCAGGGATATTTTCCAAAACTGGCTGTAGCATTGAAAAGAAAATTGATTGATTTATTCAGAGACATCTTTGGTTGTCCATGACATTCAAGATCAGATTTGACTTTTGGATGATCCTGTTTCCTATTGGCTAGGGAAAAGCCAAAAACCAATCAAATTCAAAACAGGAAGTTAATCAGCTGTCCAATGAAGTTTATCAATAAAATCAGGCTCAGAGAAATTACGGACTTGTTGATACAGTTTAGAAACACATCTATTGCTACAATAGTAAACAAACTAGTTGTCAAACTGTAATGATGTAAAACCAGTGGCATAGCCAGAAGGGGGGCCAGGTGGCAAAAGTGCTGGCCCCCCCTGAGAAAATTTGACTTCATATGCCTCAGTTAAGCTGGGCCCCCCCTAGGTTTTTCCTGGCCCCCCCTTGACAAAAAATCCTGGCTACACCTCTGTGTAAAACATGATTTTTTAGATTGATATTACTGTCGTGGCAATAGAAGCGTTCCTAAAATATTGTTGCAATACATTGCTCAAGTTGAACAATTCATTTCATAAGATTCATCGACAACTTCCTGTTTTGAATTCTCTTTTGAATTTGATTGGTGTTTAGCAAATAATCCTGTTTCTTATTGGTTGTTTAAAAAACAGAAACCAATCAAATTCAAGACAGGAAGTTAGCAATAATTTTCATCAAATGAATTGATCAACTTGAGGAATATATTGCAACGATATTTTAGGAACGCTTCTATTGCCACCACAGTAATTCAAATGATATTATTTGGTTTGTGTCTTTGTGATAATTTAATATAAACGTTTTGTTTAGTCTTATCTTTATCACACACTTATAAACACATTAAAATTCAAGTATTTTGCTTCCTTTAACATTTCTAAATATTATGTGTAAATTGATCGATGTAAACAATTCTGTGATAATACATTCCAGTGATTCCACGGTCAACTCACCTTTATGGTAAAAACTCAGACATTGTTTATAATAATCAGGCAAGGTAAAACACTTTTTATAAACCTCTTGACTATTTTCATGATTTAAACTTTCTGATAATCCACCATCGTCGTCTGTTATTGTCAAATTTGCCATCAATAAATCGATATAAATATATTTATCGCTGCAAAATGTCCGCCACCATATTACTTATGCCACGACTACTGTCACTACTGCGCATGACATCGTGAAGATTACTTCCGGTGTTTAAAACCGGAAGTGACTCTGTCTAGAAGGCTTGGTGGCTAAGTTTGGAATCTTGTGCAACCAGAAAGGAACACGTTGGTTTAATTAAAGTCAGAAGAAAGGAGTTTGAAAGAGCTAAGATTATCAAATAATTCAATGGTTTTTAGTCGTATTTTAGTGCTATTGATCCTTGTGATCGTTCAATCACTTGCTGAAGAAGCTCATGAACACAGCAGACTACGAGATTCAAAACATGTTCATGATAAAGAGTAAGTATTTTGTTTGGAAAGCGAGGAAAAGGAAACTAAATATAGAAATAATATATGGCCAATTATCCTTGCCTTTGATAACATGAGATGTTTACATATTTCTCTAAAATCTACCCAATAGTAGTGTAGCCTAATGTTTTGTTAGTTCTTGCTATATAAGCTGTTGTTTAAGATGTTAAATACGATGTTTAAAACATTTTCTGCTTTTTAGACACATTAAAGAACATTTAAAAGATGTAACCGAAGTTAAAGAAGAATCAATGAGTGATGAAGACCTTCAGTTTCATTATTTCAAATTACATGATTATGATAATAATAATAAATTGGATGGAGTTGAGTTAGGGAATGCCATGACACATTTCCATGATGAAGATAATTCTCAAGAGACATCAAACACTTACACTGATGAACAATTATCAAGCATGATTGATCAGATATTAGAGGAAGATGATGTGAATAAAGATGGATACATTGACTATACTGAGTTTGTTGGTGCTCAGAAACGAGCAGATGATGTTTCTCCTGAAAAGAATGAAGCAAAATAAATATAATATATCATTAGTTAAACTCATTTGTAAAAAGGACAGTTTGTTTGTAACCATTTACATGCATATTTCACAATTATTATGTTATTACTGTAAGCTAGCCTGTGTAGCAGGCATCACTGGATGAGGGGAATGGGGAGAGGGCTTAAAAGCCCTCTCCCCAGTCCCCTCATCCAGTAACACCAGCCTGCATCGGCACTAGCCTTCAACGGCACTAGCCTTCAACGCAGGCTTGCGACGCAGGCTGACTGTAAGCTTACATTGGTTTCAATTTTTGGAGTTATCTGTGATTATTTTTGGAGTTCTCTGTGATTATTTTTAGCACAGTAGAGTAGTTATAATGTATAGTATAATACTGAAACCAGTAGCACATCTGGGGGGTGTGTGTTCCAGGCTCTCTCTCTCTTCACTGTTTTAATATTTGCACCTGGGTGGCCTGTGCCCAAGTACTTCAGAACGATGGGACTAGGCTGCATGTGTCCTGGTAGGGTCTTATAGTATCCAAAATGTTTAAGATTTCTGATATAGATTTTGTCCCCCTCTATAAACTACTTATATCACACAACATATATTTGGTTGCTCTATTATCAACACATGAAAATAATAAATGTTTTTGTTACATAATTTCTAGGAAATTTTCCTAGAAATCGCATTAAAATTATTTATGTATGAAGTTCACAAAATGTTTTTTATTTAAAATCCACTTGAAGTACAGTATGCCATTGACTGTACAAAAACTCCTGGGAAGTACAGTACGCCATGAACTGTCCAAAAACTCCTGGGAAGTACAGTATGCCATGGACTGTAAAAAAACTCCTGGGGAGTACAGTATGCCATGGACTGTAC
This sequence comes from Paragorgia papillata, assembly GCA_035771165.1. NCBI lineage: Eukaryota > Metazoa > Cnidaria > Anthozoa > Scleralcyonacea > Coralliidae > Paragorgia > Paragorgia papillata. The sequence goes on from JAWNZC010000007.1 coordinate 1,208,761, forward strand.
AGAAACTCCTGGGAAGTACAGTATGCCATGAACTGTACAAAAACTCCTGGTTATAAGAATACTGTCAAGTCACTATGTCATCGTTCTTTATGATGTGGTTTTGGGTGTTAAAGGCTCCTTAGTGATCAATATTCCTTTCTCGTACAACATTGTGAGAAGATCAATCTATCCAAATAGAACGAATCAATTATTGTTTTTATTGCAAGACCTTGGTATATATTAGAAAACAAATTAGAATGTGACAGCTGCCTTGCGTCTTAACAGACCCAGGCGTCTACGAGAAAGCCGTGTTAAGTGCGTGGGGAATTACGTAGTCATAAATCCTCATTATGACTTATTAAAGCAAGACGAGCGTTAAAAAGTGTGGTGCTGCGTTGGCAGTGTTTTGCTTAATATAAACAAAAGAAACGTGCGACAATCAGTTTCACATCGTACAGCCACAAAAAGTAATCGTCTAGCAATACTATTAGACTATGATTGCATGAAATTTGTTTAGATAGAGATCTGTCATAAGAAATGCCATCTTTGGCCTTGGATAAAAATAATCAACCAGACCCAGTCCTACAGAGCGGTGATGTATACCTATTGATTCCAAACAAACAAACAGGCAGAATAGAAAGGCTGCTAACGCAATTTCAGGCCCTGCTTCAAGGAGGACCTTGTTTGAAAAGTAGTATAGGCAATGATTGGGCGGTATAGTACACTAACCTTATAAACCATGTCATCTCCAGGCAGATCTTTTACCTTCACAAAATTAGGAAATATTTTTACGATATGTTCGATTATCGGAGAAGCCTAAAATGAAAACACAAGTAAGGTGAAATTCACACAGTTCCAAGATTTCTCTCAATACCATTGAAACTAAATTGTGAAATAAATTTTAAATTTTCCTTTTACAACCTTTGCTTGCAATCGTATTTTCTTCAGTATTTCAGAACGGAGTTATGCTGCTCCCTATGTGCACCTAGTTTTATGTACTTCCAACAATTTCCGCAATACTGATAGTTTTTGCTATCGCAGTTCACGAATATCATGGTCAGAATATCAAGCAGTATAAATATTGTTCTTACGTCTAGTGTGAATTCAATATATTGTGGGTCTTGTTCGTGATAAATCCTTGAATTCTCCAAATTATGATAAACTATCACTCCATCTTCGTCCGAAACAAGCCTAATATAATAAAAACAAGAAATACTTTCCATAACAAAAAATAGCATTAACAAGTAGAACAGTTTTATAAAATTTAAAATATATCCGACCAAAGCTCCGGAATAGTGATAATTATTTATGTAACCTTTGCCCCTAACCTCGTACCCAGCTCTAGAATCTTCACTCGGTTCTCAAAATGGCGCCCACCGCAATTGAGGGCCCGCTCAACGTTGAAAAATAGAGGCCTGGTAACCAGACTGGCCCAGCGCTGATCAGAACCGGGAGAAGACTCTGGGGATGAGGATGGAAAAATTGGACATCACCATCTTAGACCGCATGACGTCAGTTGGTTGGCTTTCTTGCAAGCTGACAACAAAGATAATACTTGTTTCTCTTAGGTTTTTGGATTTACCTTACAGCTGCCTTTCGCACTAATCTCAATGCCGTGTTTTCATCGATAGTAGCTGCATCAGTAACCTGGCCATCTTGCCAACGGGCACTGGCAGCACCAAAGATACTGCATTCCTTTTCCTCTGAAAAATAGACCAATATCCTTCAGCCATTTTGGTACTGGGAAAAAGACTCAGACAAGGCAATTGAATATTTTTTCTCTGTGCATACCTTTGGTCAGGAAAGGTGGTAAGCTATCGTGAACATTTGTAATTCCCATCTGAAAACAATAAGTTAGAATTCTGTAAACGATTGTTGGTGCTGGAAATTTACCATCAATATAGCCGATCTACCAACGGAATTTTCTTGCACCAATTAATTCAATATTTCAGAATTATAGTAACAATTAGAACAAATATTCAATTAATTACCAAAAATTCCCATCTACCTGATCAACAGCACCATCCACTGGAAGATACGACACTAGTTTCATAAGCAGTTGTTCAACACGACGCAAGAACTCAGATCTTTCTTTACTTGTCTAAAGAAAAATACTTCACGATGTTATAGAAATTATCAAAATATCTCCTGCACTTATACTAAGCAAGTCAGTCTTGCTTTTGATGCACATGGTAAGGGGTCGCGAAATTGCGCATTGCAAATGTGAAAGTAGAGTGCTGCGTCAGCAGTGACGGTTACGACTACTGATCTATACAGTGTCAGTCTATCTATAAAACTGGACTGCGGGCACTGTCCAAATAATGACCAAACAAAGATGGCGCAAATATAGGTACAGGGTACTATAATGCCATTTCTCACGTTTGCAACAGCTGACCTCACTCTGCTCCAACCTAAACAATGAGTTCTCTATTCTGGAATGAGAACGCCTGATAGGGTTGGAGCCTACGAAGAAATAGATGTCCTACATTCATGTATCCATGCATAAATTAATTATAAATTGTTTTCTACTCACTGATTCCGAATTAGCAACTCCCATAGAGTTGAGGTAACGCAGAGGTAAACCACGACGAAATTCTATATCTTCATCAATAGCGATCTGTAGGGCCCTGGGGACGAGCTATAAGACACAAAAGCAGATTGATGACGTTGTTCAGTTAATATGATACATAATTAACAGACAGACAGACATGTCGGTGGGCCTACAAAACTAAATTTAGTTACATTTTGTCCCACCTGTTCCATAAAGTCCCCCCAACATGTTTTTTGATACGTTGATAAAGTTATATGAAGTGAATGAGGTCCATCTATAGTATCCGCCTAAGAATACAAAAAAGAAAGTTTACAAGAGTGACATTAAAGTCTGGAAAAGTAACGGCAAGGATTTAAGCCATAAGGTTCCTATAATTAGCCGAAATACGAAATTAACTTGAGATTCTGCGGTATATGAAAACGCCAACTATATGGTCAATCACCTGATGAATTGTTCCTCTTGGAAAATACAGCAAATCACCAGGTTCTAAAACCACGTTCAATATGGGCTCTCCAATCTCTTCTTGGCTTAGGTTGTCTAAAGAATAATAATAGTACGCTCAATTTTTTACTCCGGTACTAGTAAAGCTCAACCAACAACCCAATTCATATAGTTCTTATATGGAAACGAGATTTGGAGTACAACTCCCAGCAGCTCAACGGGACATAACGAAGAATAGAATATTAGGTTATTGTTAATATTAACGTTAGGTTTCAATTGAATAACGGTTTCATCTATTATCTGGAATAATCACTAACGAAACGTATAATTATCTTAACGAAACGTTTATTTCGACTCAGATCTCATGTGCAGTTCAAACTATATAAATTGGTCACTGATCTGGTTTCGAGTGAGTTTCGGATGAGTTTCTGAACGAGCTCCATGCTTCACGGAAACTTCTGGATTTTTCTGCTCTCTTGTTATTTTTTATTTAATAACAAAAAAAGGATCACTAAGCGGAAGCGTTGCTAAAAACAGTCTGAAGCTTGTGGGCACTTGACTCCGGAAATAATGAGAAATTGCAAACATTATACCGACCTTATATAGGAATAATAAGATTTGTATTTTTCAGTTGATAACATAGCCATGAAAGAGGGGGAAGGAATATACCAACTAGTAAAAAACAGTGTCTTTTGAAAATATTATTCTTCAATCTGTAATCTTCAAATGAAAATCTCATGTGGTGTTGTATTGTATCCTCGAAGGTTATAATTAAAATACTTACACACGCAACGTTCGATTATAATAATTTTAAACTCATATTAAGTAAGATTTCACAGATAAAGTATTCTGGGTCTTATAAAAAGCGTATCTAATATGAAAGCGCTGTAGCTATTGTATAAAACGCTAAAGGCATACGTCAATATGTTGTAATCAAGCCCAATTTACTCCCAAATTACGTCATTTTTTTTTCAAAGATTAAAAACCAAGACGAAGGTTGGATGAATGTGGTTACTGAAAGTCGGACTAAATGTATTACACACACAGCTTCGAAATTTCGGTTGAGTAAAAAACCTTTGTTCACTAATTTTGCACGTATTCCAAAAATGTCTCAATACTTAGAAATTAGAATGAATATATACGACCGCCCACATGCGGTGAACCCGCTTTACTGCTCTGGAATGCTGCATCATAACGGTATCATACATGTACAAGTGTTTGCAATAATATTTCTTTTTTAGTGTTGGAAGAGATTTTTATGAACTAGAAAGGCTTTTCACCGAAAAAGATCACATAAGTCTCTTCATGAATTGTCAACGTAGTAGAATAACTGTGTGAAAACAGAGACTGTAAAAGAAAGGTAGACTGTCGCTAGAACAGAAGACTTTGAATCTAATTACTTGGCATGCATGGTTGACGACGATCTATTTGAAGGAAAACCTAGCACTATTTAGTCATTACACGTCTGAAGTCATGGCGGATAGAACCATATATATAGTCTGTCTTTGTATCCTTACGGGAGCTGGCGTAGTTAGTGCTGGACTAACTTGTTACTCTTACACGCCTTTCGCTATCAACTTGGATGAATCAGGTCTTATACAGCCAGTAACGACTTCATTATCAACCAAATCTTGTAAAGACGATGAACAATGCTCGAAACTTCAGATCAAAGATACGACCAATAATACATACAGTGCTCTCGACTGCCTAGACCAAAACATCTGTCAAAATCCACGTTCATGGTGTCAGAATTTTACAAGTGGCCACTCGAATTCGTTCTTCTCGGCGTGTGAGTTAGAGTGTTGCGACAGCGATTTATGTGTAAAGGTTCAAATACCAGAAAAAAACGAAACTTCAACGACCGTTCCCACTCCAATTCCAGTTGAACCAATTCTTATAAGAGCTTCCTGTTTCATTTTTGCCCCATTCCAAGTCGACTTCGAAGCAAAACAAGTCGTTGAGAACGAAATTACATTCACTGAAAACATTTGTGCATATGACGAAATGTGCGGAGGATTGACTTTAAAAGATGCTAATAACAAAACACATATTGGATCGGATTGTGTTAGCAAGAACCACTGCCAAAACCTGGAGACGTTTTGTACAACTGTCACCGACGGAAGCGAGGGAACTTTTCGTGATTGCGTACTTGAATGTTGTAACAAAAGTCTTTGCTTGGATGCTAAAAAAGTGAATTTGTCATCAGGAGCGCCGAAATGTAATCACTATAGTTCATTTATAATTGAAGGAGGCAAAGTGAAGACCATTTATCCAGAGCAGGAAGAAAATGTGAAACTCTGTCAGGAAGGTGAACTCTGTGGCCGAGCCATATTTAACGATCACGAAAATAATACTCATATTTCTTTAGACTGTCTTGTTAAATCTGTATGTGAAAAGCCAAGTGTGATTTGTCGGGATTTTGCACAAAGCAATCCAGAGTCACCGTTCGTAGACTGCAATATTGAATGTTGTCTGGGCGACATGTGTTTCTCAACTTTACCACAACCACCAACAACTGAGCAACTATCAACAACTGAGCAACCATCAACAACTGAGCAACCGGTATCAACAAATGAGCAATCATCAACAACTGAGCAACCATCAACAACTGAGCAACTATCAACAACTGAGCAACTATCAACAACTGAGCAACCATCAACAGAACCAACACTCGCCACAACCAGTGGAAAAACGCAGATGACGGCCAGCAGAATGCTACTAAAGACCGCAACATTAATGTATTTGTTTATTTTTCTGTTTTGTAATAAATAAGTAACTTTATTTAAGAGCTTGGTCCTTAGTCAAAAAAGAAACTAAAAAAAAGACAACTAGTAAGTTGCTTAGTCAAAACAGGGAATTATAAAAAGACGACCAGTAATTTACATTTAGATAAAAATAAACTTACTGCTAGAATATCGTGGCAAAGTTTCATTGTCTTTGCGAGGATTGTATAGTCTCCAGTGTTTTCTCCCTTCTAGTTGTAATATAAACGCCTCGATATCGTCATAGTGGGGCGCAAAACCTTGAGTGTTAGGTGGTGTCAAGTACCTATATTGATACAGAATAATACAATATTATAATTTAATAATTTAATATTATCAATGTAAAGTATTTTATGGTGTATGCATAAAAGTATAATGATGTACATTAGTTAAACTAATAAAAAAGGTTGTGCTGCTGCAATCTGAGAGGACAATATATGTCAACAATTATAATGTGAGAAGATTATGAAAATTACGTTTGTCCATATAATTTTGAAAAAAAATAAATTCGTTGAACTTGATATTTGAACTTCAATGCCAAGTGTGAGACGGTATTGTCTTAGATCTTAAACACTTGAAAAAGCGCTTAATGATAAACAAGCAACACGAATTCGAAAATTCTTAGAACTTTGCTGCTTGTTAATTCATTTACTGTATTAAAAAAATGCAAAAAACATTCTCCAAAAAGTCAATTGCTGAAGAGCGGATGTCACGAGGTTCCTAGTTGTATGTTTGCAAATGGAGATGTACATTATTAATATGTCAGTAGTTCCCACAGTAAACTGACAAGAAGTAGAAACACAAAAGTACTATACTCACACATTGGCTCCAACAAAAGAACCAAAGTACTCTTGTAAGGTAGAACTCAGTTTCCATAGAGACTCGGAAAATGTCTGAGGGTTTAGTAAACGAACAGAGCAACCATTCTAGGTAAAAAGGAAATATATGTAGAAATAAAGCCACTCAAGGCAAACAGACACCTTCATTAAACAGACACCTTCACCACACTCAGACTACAGTAGGTGGGGTAAGACAGACATTTACAGTAATACAAATAAATCGTTAACCCATTCCTGCCTGATCCAGCCAAAAACACCCATTATTTTCTTCAGACTGTCTAATGCCAGATCATTTTACTCAGTCACATTTGAGAACTCTCACTGCAAGCCAACACCTTTGTACCTAACACATATACAACTTACTGTACACCATGCACACTAAGACCCTGCTAATAAGGCAAATATTAAATATTTCACCTGGTAAAAATCCCAAACAACTGGTGCCAAAGCTCGTCCTGAAGGGTTGTGAGTTTCTCTCTGACCATTTTTGTATGATGTGACATCAAGATTAACAGAAAATTTTACATTATTCTAAAAACAGATTAATGACAATTCTGATCATCTAAAATACTAAAAAGTTGATGTACTGAATGTTAACTTGCTTGTACTGAATTATTTTGATGGTGCATGTATGTCAACTTTTAATATTTTCAATATATATAATAGTTTAATTATTGGTACAGCACCTCTCTCAAAATCTTGTCCATTTCACTTGTACTGAAAATACCATCATAATAATCACTTTCATGTCTCTTGACTAACAGTGGTTTATTCTCCCAAAGGCCACTAAAAATATGTAAGTACTCAGAAAAGCTATATTTCACAATACGGGTGAGGTATGGTGCATGTTAAAGAGGGCTTCATGTTTCATCACCATCCCACCATCACTACCACCATTCTCACTACCAACACCACTACCACCATCCTTACCACCACCATCACCACTCTCATCTTCATCATTAAATATACCACAACCACCATCACCACTGCCACCACCACCACCATCCTCATCATCACCATCCTCACCACCACCATCATCACTAGCCCTAATCCTCACCACCACAATCATCACTATGGGTGGCATGTGCTGTTAGTGCACTGCCTCTCACCAAAAGTTAAGCCTGGTTAGACGGGGTTAGTACTTGGATGGGTGACCGCTTGGGAATGACCCCCTTGTCGAGCTGGAAACTAATGTGAGTAGAGTTGTAGTTGATCTCTCCTGTGCTTCGAGGTTTTTTCACTGGGTTCTCTGGTTTTCCTCCCTCCGCAAAACTAACACTTACATCATGGTAGTCATGTTCAATTGGGGCATTTTGCTCTGTTTGACCACCAGTTGCTATAGGCAATAAAGTCATTAAATCTAAATCTAAATCTAAACCACCACCACCACTCTCATCTTCATCATTAACCACCATCACCATCCTGCCACCATCTATCTCACCACCACCACCACTCTCACCTTCATCACCACTGCCACAAAATCCATATATACCACCACACCTTCAAAGCACAGGAAAACCCCAACAACTCTACTGACATAAGTTGCAAACTCATTGTATGCAACTGCCCCACATCTATCCCTACTTTCTTCCTATCGGCCCGACTGCCCCCCCCCCCCCCCACCTTAACAAACTTGAGCACCCCCCAAAAAGTAATATCACCCGGACTGCCTTAGGTATTGTCTTACACAACGCTATATTTTTTGAACCAACAAAATACCTGAAAAATTTATCTGTTTTTACAGGACTAATAAGCCATTCAAACTTTTTCTTAGGGAAATACAACTTTTTCTTCTTTCTTTAAAACTGGTTGAGCATCCTGAACAACAGCTGGAGTTTCAGCTTTATTATTTGGCTTTGTATTTTCAATGGAGCTGTTCAAAGTTACTCTTGCTTTTTTAATTTTCTTTTCCAACTCAACTTCATCAGTGCTTCCAGATTGTGTTTTTTTCATTTTTCTTCTTTTCTTATTTAAACCTAAATTTCCAATACTGTGTCGTAGTTTAGAAGCTCTTGAAAATGATTTACTGTCTTGTTCCTCTTGTTCTTTATTGGACTTACTCGAGGTATATATCTTGCCATGTTTCTCTTTGGTACTAATTGACGAATTAGAACTCTGCTTTCGTTCTCCATTTGTTTCAATTTTCTCCATTTCTGAACAAGAACTTTCAGAACTCAGTTGAACACTTTCGTCTATTTTGGCTGCCTGTTGTTGTTGCATCTTGTAAACACTAAACGCTGACTTGCGTTTGCTCGACATATTAAATGCAACTAGTTTCTTTTATCTGTAATGAGAAACTTACTGTAAACACTGCTTTTCTAGAAATTTCAAAGCTAAAATCTGCGAAACGTTCTTTATAAATTTTGCCGGCGAAATATTACGAGCATACTCCGACATATTCCGATCCTAACCGACACGGCGTCGGCGCTAAACCATAGGTCGCCCAATCTTTGTTTCCCCAATACGATTTGTAAAAGCACAAGGAATAAAATATTAAAATTTTCAATAATATGTCGTAAGACACTGCTTACTTTTACATTTTGAACATCATAGTGTGGTATAAAACAGCAAGAAACAATATACAATACAATTATTAAAAGAAAATACATGCAGTATAAAGATAACTTAATAGTGATTATAGTTAGCTACCAGACTGGAAAGTTTGTAAAATGCGCAACGGGAATCAAATTTCGGCCGCCATTTTGCGCGGGCATCTCGTGAAAATTGCGCGGGCTCGCGCGGGAAAATAAGTCGTTTCCAGGGCGGTCGCCAATAAAATGGCGGCTACAATCGAATTTTCATGCAGTTTTCGCCGAATCTGCGTTAAAAGTCCGCGATCACAGGCAATTTTTCGAAAAATTGCGCGGCCACTACATTTTTTACGAAAATTGCGCCGCCGCGGTAAATTGTCGTGAAAAATCGCGCAACGGAAATATCCGTTGCGCGATACAAACTTTCCAGTCTGGGTTAGCTATGTACTTGATCTATGGTACAGGCTGGTACCAGTCTACACAAAGTACCCTATCTATAAACGCTAATTTTATAGACTATAGTTTCACATCTATATAATTTAAATAATGCAAATAATCAAGCGGTAGTTCATTAGTTCTGTTTGTAATAAAAAATCTTCATTAAATATATAAATAATATATTTTGTTTCATTGGCAGTCAATTCTTTCCAACTAAAGCAGATTGCGCTAATTGCATCAATTCTTGTAACACAGTTTGCAAAGTATTTATATGACCATCATTATCCACTACCACATCAAACGTTTCCATATCTAAATCACATTCTGATTCAGCGTCATCAATTCCAGCAACAAAACTCCATCCACGCAATCTGCGCGTCTTTTCACTGGCTTGTACACGCACGTGAATAACCTTGTATTTTGTACGAAAATATCCAAGATCTGTCTTTCTTCGTGCATCAGGGATAATCCATATAGGTTTGCATACATTTTTTGTCGCTAAATCGCAGAAAAAATTAGGATCTTCTTTTCTTTTTGCTTCACCCCATGCGATCATAGATTCACGATATTTCTCTTTGTAAGAAGAGGAATCTAGCAGCCTTTCAAAATCTAAGCCATGTTGAAAAGCGTATTGTTTTTTCAATGGTCCAGAGAGCCTCATTACATCGCATGTCTCCTCGTCTAGTAATTTCGTTAATTCCGCTACCACATAGTCCTTTCCTGACTTTCTTTTACCACTAAATAACAACACAACTGCAACGTCGTTCGCCATGTTTATCTGTGTCAGCATTTTTAGTAACAATTTAACATGCCTTAAAATAATACCTCATATGCTATTTTCTGGCCAGTTTAGTTTCAGTTTATCACTAACAAGGCTAAAGTTTGATACGGAGTTTAAGAAAGAATATTTTTCTGTAAATTTAATATTAATTTTAAATATTATTTCAGAATCTGATTTTGAAAGATGCTAAAATTATTTTAAAAATAACCGCTGCCCAAAAAATACTTCCTTTCTTGCAGAGTACTTGTCAATTTCAGAATGGCAACAATAGATGTGTCTCAATTTCTGGTTCCAAATAACGTTCCATTCAATTTACTGGAGTGCAAGAAAGCATTTGATGCTTTAACAACGAAAGAAAAACTATATGCTCATTATATTTCAAGAGCTTCTTGGGAAGGAGCTCTGATTTGTTTATTACAAACCTCTCCTGAATCTCCTGGTATTTTTCTTCTTTTTCAAAAACTTTTTGCGGCAGAAAGTGTGGAAAATTTTTGTGCATCTGCTACAAAAGCTGAAAATGGATTGACAGACGAAGAAATAAAGGTAGGCTTAATTGATCACGTAATTATAAATGGTAATTCATAATTTTTTCTTGACTTATGATGAATAATGATAATGAAAAAAATGTCCATAGCATAAAATATGAACAATTTTTTGATATTTATTTTGATATGAACAATCATATTTTTTCCAGAGTCTTATTGTTTACGTGGCTAGTTTCTATGGTAACCTTGGAAATTATAAGTCATTTGGTGATACAAAATTTATACCTGGTTTACCACAGGTACTGATTTTAGAAATTTTATATAAAAGTATTTTCACCCTTAAAATTAATACTTATGTTCTGTAGTAATTATAGGCAATATCTCGGATATTAAAATAACTAATTGTACTCTGTCAACATTTTGATTACTGTAGGAAAGGTTTGAATTTGCTCTAAAATGTAGTGTAATTTACCAAAAATATCCTGGTACAATTGAGAATATATGGTCAGCTGTTGCTAATGATCTATATGATTTAAGTAAAAGGAAAAAACAACTTGGACTGGAAGATCAGGTAAAGAAAAAAATATTTGCAACCCTTTTTAATCCAATGTATGATGAACACCAAGCTTAGGACCATGGTATCACATCAGGGGGGGTAGACTGAAGCACTCTAACTAAACTTGTTGATTACATTGAGAATTTAATTTTCCCTTGCAGGGTTTATCAACGTATTATTCAAGTAATTGTACCCGAGATGATGTGGTATTAGTCCAAGAATTTATGAAAGAAAAGGTTGTCACCACCTTGGCACAGTTCTCATTTTGTATATGTAGTGTAATTTAATTATAACATTAGGTGTATCAATGCTTTCTTCAATCTTTTTCAAATTAGGAGATAAGTCCATATAATACAAGACTATTCAAGGTGGTGAAGAGTAATGAAGTGGAATACCAGTTGCGTTTAGCTTCAGTGGCAAGCACAGGTTTGTTAATCTATAATTTTCACCTAATTTCACAATATTATTTTGTTGTTCTTTAACAGCTTCATAATTATTCTATTTTGATACTAAGCTGAACCAGTATTGGGACTATGTGGTCAAGAAGATACTGTTACAAGCTTTCTGGGTAAACACATTTTCAAAGAAAGCACCATTATTGTTCAACGGGGAGATTATTCAGGAATTTTGGAAAAAGTTGTGGAAAATTTAACTGAAGCAGAGGTACTAAATACATTATATTAGTATGTACAGGAAGTTGTAAACAATTAATAGTCCAAATATACATTGTACACATGTACAGTATGTGGTGCTTTCAATATGGTGATACACAACACATTAATTTTATTTGTATTTTTCTAAGAAATATTCTGCTAGTCCTACACAGTCTTCAATGCTTAAAGAATACATTCATTGTTTCAATACTGGTTCTATCGAAGCTCATAAAAATGGTTCTAGACAGTGGATCAAAGACAAAGGACCTGTTATTGAAAGGTACATCTATTGTGTCTTCAGTTGATGTATGTTTCCTGGTTAATACATGTTAGTACTATTCTATGTTTAAAAACTGGAATTTCTGATTTCCTCCAGTTATATAGGTTTTATTGAAAGTTATCGGGATCCATTTGGTGTCAGAGGTGAATTTGAAGGTGAAGACCAAAGCAAAACATATTAAAATTTTTCCCAAGAATTTCCTTGTTTTAATTTGTCATTTTTTGTTTAGGTTTTGCGGCAATGGTTAATAAAGAAATGAGTGAAAAATTTTCATGTTTGGTTCAAGCAGCCATTGAACTCCTTCCTCTGTTGCCATGGCCGAGAGAATTTGAGAAAGATAAATTTCTCCGGCCAGATTTTACATCATTGGATGTTCTAGGGTTTGGTTCCAGTGGAGTTCCTGCTGGCATCAACATCCCTAATTGTAAGTTACCATGTAATAATTAAACCAATTGCCATTTGATTAACATGGTTAGAGTGGTAACTTGCTTCCAGGAAAATGTTGGCATTTATGCTGGCATTTATTAATTATAATTACCTAGCATTAATTAAAAATAAATAAATTAATTCATTAATTAGAATTAATTATAAATAATTTAATTATTGGTATAACTAAGGTCACCTGTAAAACTTCACCAACAGATGATGATATTCGACAGACCGAAGGTTTCAAGAATGTATCTCTGGGAAATGTTCTAGCAGCTCACAGCAGTAATGATAAAGTGACATTCATATCAGATGATTCTCAAGTAAGCAGCTTTGCTAGTTTAAGAATCAACCTTGACAGCCTCTCATTAAATCCAGTATTAGATATTTAGATTGCTGATTGGAATAAATATTCAGGCAAATGTTTGTAGGATTTGTTTACAAAATTAAAAGCTCCCTCATTTGAAGTGCAAGTTGGACTGCATGAATTGCTTGGGCATGGCAGTGGTAAATTGTTTCAGATGGTAAGTTCTTTATTGAAAAGCATCAAATTAATAATAATTAGAATACAGTGTATTGTTGATTAATAATTAAAAGCGTCAAATTAGAATTAGAATTATAGAGTGAAAATTTATTTTCTTTTTCAACAGAGTGAAAATGGCTCTTTTAACTTTGATAAAACAACAATTATCCCAGGAACTGGGGCAGAGGTATCCGGTATTTCTAGTTTAAATTTTATCAAAAGGCTGAAATATTAGACGTACAAAATGTTGTGTTCGTATTTAAAATTTCTAACTATAATTATTTAGGTTGCTAGTTGGTACAAACCTGGCGAAACTTGGGACATAAAGTTTCAAGAAATAGCTTCATCTTATGAAGAATGTAGAGCTGAATGTGTTGGCATATATCTCTGTTTAAACAGAAAAGTATTAAGGTATATTAAAGTACATGAACAATACATAGTCAAGAACCTCTCCTCCAGAGGCTTTGCGTGAGACGTCGCGGACATTACTGCCATTTACTGAACTATTACAACGCGTTCTGTCGAGTTAAAACTGAACATTTGTAATAACACATATACCTACTTTTGTTTCATGTTGAAATTATTCCAAAAAGGGTTCTTATATTCGGTTTTTTCTTCGTCTTTGGAAGCCAAATACAAAGTCGTTAAGAGATAAAATCAAATAATTCAAAAACAATTTCTACTTGTGGCGCGAAAATCATTAGCCAATCAAAACACTGATTAGGCTAATAGTTGATTCGCGATACTTCATGTTATGGGATTATACTGGATCATGTTATGCGAGGGTTTTTTATAGCAGTGAAAAAATGCGTAAAAATTAAAGCAATATAAAATGCGGTCTATAGACCTATTAGTTTACATATTTACTTTTATATATCTAAGAACCCTTGTTTCTATAGTATTTTTGGTCATGAAGGAGAAGATGCAGATAATATTATTTACATTAACTGGCTGAACATGGTTCGCGCTGGGTTGGTAGGGCTGGAGTTTTTCACACCTGAAAACAAGAAATGGCGACAGGTAACTTTAATTACTTAGGAAGAACCATTTAGATATGACTGATAGAGTTATCCAGTATAAATGAAGTTAGTTTACTCTAGCTTTCTCCTGTATGGGAACACTGGATCAATGTAACGTCTTACCGTAAGATCTCTCTACAACACTTGGTTTTTACTTGACTAGGCCCACATGCAAGCACGGTATGTTATTTTGCAAGTGTTGCTTGAAGCAGGAGAAAACTTGGTCAATATCACACAGAGTGAAGCAGAGGATGGTACACGAGATATCTTAATCCAACTGGACAGAAGTAAAATTCAAACTGTTGGTAAAGATGCCATTGGGAAATTCCTAACAAGGCTTCAGGTAAGATGATCACTTTAGCGCGCTAGAACGAATGCTTGCTTACTGATTGGAGTTCTATTGTGATTGAAAATACTTCGTGTGCGCGTTGCAAACAAGCGAGTTTTGACTGCGCGTATAAAATCTGGAGGGCAACTTTAAAGTTCCGTCGTTTCACAGAGCGAATCATTAATGAAAATGTCAATCATTTTCCTCTACCAAGTCTTAAGTTTTCAAAAGGCTTTTTAAAGTTCATTATAGTTACATTCCAATCATTTTCTCATTACAGTTTACATGCAGAATAACATTGATAATGTCTGTTTTAGATTTACAAATCAACTGCTGATTTCGATGAAGGTAAAAAAATGTACGCTGGTTATTCTGCCGTAAGTGAGAAGTTCTTGGATTTACGGAAAACTGTTCTTGCAAAAAAGCAACCAAGAAGAATGCTTGTTCAAGCAAACACCATTGTGAAAGGTAAGCGGTAGTGAACAAGTTGATAGATACTACGCGTGCGCACTGTATACATTTAAAGCAACGATGTTGCGTACTTCGATCTTTTGATTTGAATTAGACGCGTCGTCCAATATCAGCTCATTTGATATTTTGGTATTATTATTTTTTCAAGGAGAAGAAATCTCACTATGCGAGTACGCTGCCAGTGCTAGTGGAATGATTACGTCATACACCAACAGATATCCTTCCCATGGTGCTGTTCTGGATACTCTTTGGAAGGAAGAAGCGTCTTACCATGATTACCATTGACAGCAGTCTTTGCTACCATTCTTAAATCAACAATAAAAGTGAGCGAGTTTGCCTTTGAATACAAAAAATTACAAGAACGTATCTCAAAACGTTTCAGTGTAATCGTTGGAGAATAAAGCTAGTTTTGTTTTTTATGCGTCTTGAACTCTTTGCCTACCGTACTATGGTTCGTTTTCGAAGTTCGAACCAAGCAGACTTTAGTATTTTACTGCTTAACGCCACACGATTTTACTTGTCAGGGGGAGAGCCCTCGGTAGTGTTAACTGCAAGAGACCCAGCAGTCTTTACAAAAGAAAAAAGCATGCGCACAAACGAGTGATCCGCGATCTGTCAACCTTATACACTGAGCAGTTAGGGTGGAAGAGAGTTGAAGTTGTACTTCGATCAATTTCTTTCAAGAGCTAATTCAACGCTGGTCACTCACCTTGAACGATCAGTTAATTGAGTCGTCTCTACATGGAAGGACACTATTTATCTAGATTTCAGCAGTCTAATGTCATGGTTAGAAAGGCCCATACTTGTTGACCATAAAAATAACCTGTGTCCATATTTGAAGGGACTCTAATGGTTTGGGCTATACTTTGAACATCAATGTTACTAATACATGATTAAAAATACTTTATTTTTGTTTATGATATATACACAAGTATAGGCTAAAGAATTTGATACAAAGCGGAACGCATCAAGCAAAGCTAACCTAGGTGTGTGATATAGTAAGTGCGCAAATATGTTATGCGTCACTTCCACCTTTCTCCGTTTCTGTTGGTTTATCCACTTTAATTTTAGGAAGCGGGTATTTAGTGTGTCCAGTGTAAGTAAAGACGTTATTTGTCTTATCATCAAACCATTCGTGTTTATTTAAGATAGCCCATTCGGTTTCCATGATCATTTCCATTTGTGTGCTGATATTAATGCACTTGAACAACGTTAATCTAGCTGCAGAGTTCTTCCCACACAACAAATTAAAGTAAGCTTTTAAGTGATAATACCGTGCTTTAAGAACAACAAATCTTTTGCAAATCTGTGAAATTTTTGTCAAGGCCTAAAAGAAATTGGGGAAAAATGGTGATATGTACACTTTTTTTATTTGTTTAATTTTTTAAAAATAAAAATTATTTAATAAATATTATTATTATTTGATTTACGTCAGTCAAATCTTTGTCAACAGTACGTTCCGAGCCCACTGAGCAATGTAGTCAGCTAACTTGGTTCACTGTCGAAAAATTAATCAAGCACTGCATGGCAAGAAAACCAACACATAAAGTAACACCCTATCTCAATACGTCAGCAGACACGCACGCGATGTGTATCTATTTTTATTAGAATTGTTTCGATTCTCATTTCGATTCTTGCTTCAGGTCCAACGAAGGGCCTAATAAACTCTACTCTTATCAAAAGACAAACAGTTTTTTAATGAGAGTTCAAAGTGTGCGAGATTAACCAGTGAGATCAATGAACGAGGTTGCTTTCACCAGGACTCATGGTAAAATATACAACCTCCATTTTTAGTTGTTGTGCATGATGGTGGATTTTAAACACTCTCATTACTTACCTTTTTACACGTAGTTCGAAAGATTTTGTTAGAATTATTTCTGAACTTTAATAAATGATACTCGACAACTTTAATGTAGCCACGAGCTGACATCAATACTTCGAATGATTGAGGTTGAAAAGCTAGATAAGAAAAATAAACGAAGTAAATAATATCTCGATTCTGGCCCATGGACGAGTAGGCGTTCATGAACGTACTTCCAACTTTGCTCTATTTTCAAAAACACTTGAATGCATGGCTTTCATTTTTTTGAGAGAAAATCGAGATTAAATATTGCTAAAGTTAACCTTGTTCTTCTACCGATTAAACATTAATTTCCTTTTATTTTTTTCTTTATAAATTGTTAATGAATTTGAGAAGAAAGATTAAATTGTTTTACCTGTCACAGCAGAAAAGATTTTCTCCGCTTGTTCCCAGTTTTCACAACGTGCATACCTACAGAAGACATGAAGTTATGTCAGAAAGTTGTGGTCAACGTATAAATAAGATCAGTTTGTGAAACAAGACATTTACCAAAGAGCCAAGGATGCATTGAGATAATATTTGACGATAAAATCCCATGTTAGACAAGGGTCGACTGATGCCTGCGCTGTAAACTGCAGACAATCATTAAGACTCTCTAGTTTGTGCCCTGAAAAGAAAAGTATAGGAGAGGAGTGGAGAGGAGTGAAGTGAAGAGGAGTAGAGTGGAGAGGAGTAGAGTGGAGTGGAGTGGCCGGAGTGGAGTGGAGAGGAGTGAAGTGAAGTAGAGAGGAGTAGAGTGGAGTGAAGTAGAGAGGAGTAGAGTGGAGAGGAGTGAAGCGGAGAGGAGTAGAGTGGAGTGGAGTGAAGTGGCCGGAGTGGAGTAGAGTGAAGTGGAGTGGAGAGGAGTGAAGTAGAGAGGAGTAGAGTGGAGTGAAGTAGAGTAGAGTGGAGAGGAGTGAAGAGGAGAGAAGAAGAGTAGAGTGGAGTGAAGTAAACTAGAGTGGAGAGGAGTGAAGTAGAGTGGAGAAGAGTGGAGTAGATGAAAACTAAAATAGTTCGTACCAGTTTCAAGGATCAAGTCGAAGCAGTTGCAGTAGTACATCGCACGAGCGTGTACATCATCTTTCTCACGAGCCGCGTAATTTAATTCTTTTAAAATGTCATGACACGCATCGATTCTTAAAGAAAAAACGAAAACATTCCTTCAGTCGTATACATTTCTTCATTTTAATACATTAAGCAAAAAACCCCAATCAGATCAAAGGCTATGTACCTCCACAATAAGGCGTTCAAGTAGAACGTTAAAATTAAAGGCACAGCGTCAGGTATTGAATTACAGCTTAATTTATAGTTTTGCGCAAGACAAAAATTATATTTGCGTGCAAAGGAAAGGAATAATATTCTTAAAACGTTAAAAGAGTAAGTCATTAGTGCAGTTTCTTACGGACTATTTAGTCCAAGTTTTTCAGACATGTGTGATATTCATCATAATTTTAATCATGTGAAGCGTCATGGTGACACTGGCTTTAAGGTCAACTATTTGCTGTTTTGTAGACTTACTTTGACATGAGAATCAAAGACTGTGCCAGTGAAGGTATTCCGTTTATTTTCAACATGTGGTCGTTTAGTTTATTGGCAAGCGACAGAGCCTTGAAGCCTACAAATAAATAAATGGCATAATTAACACATATGAAATAATATAGCTAACACATAAAGTAGTACAGCCTAGCCATACAGAGTTACGTTGTGGTCTAGCATACCTGTATTAGCGGCTAAACTCACGTGACCTTTACCAAGACGGAACGTGCTTACGACAGAATAAAAATTTGAAACAGTGATCAAGTCGTCAGCGGTCAAATATCGAGCCTCTTGTTTACATCTGTTCCGTTAAAAAATAAAATAATGATTTGTTAATTAAAGTGCACATTGTTGTTTCTCAAGTTATTTAGAACACTTGAAGCCATAAATGATGACTCTTACATGTCTTTCTTAGAGTGGATTTCTATTCAGTGTTTTTGGTCAATTTTACTCGTGATCGACAAGAACATGCTCAGGCAGAAATATTGTTCAGTTACCTGTCAAAAGCAACGGATTCAAACTTTACTGCATACTTTCCCCAATATAATAATCCAGAACATTCAATTACAGATGAATAGGCTGTCAACAACTGAAAAACAGAATGTTTATTATAAAACTGATATGAGAAAGCAAAACTGACAAAAAACGACAAAATTTTGCCCATAATTAAGATAACTCTTTTTCGCTACACATCATTTATCCCTTATTCCTATATCCTAACTTAAAAGGCTAAGGTTGTTTTCCACTTCAACTGTACGGTACAAAACGTAAAGTTTTTCTGTGAGCTCTCGAGCAAAACCTAATGATCTGCAGACAAGACAACGCTACGTTTCGGTAGGGTTGAAGTAGAAAACGTGCCTTATGCTATTCTATCGTGTCTTATATTTAGAAAATGATGCGGACGTACTTCGTGAAAATTATCACCAATTTTTTCTGCAGTATTTAGTTCTTGTAAAGCAGCCATAAATGATTCTTTGTGTTGTCCTTCAGCGTGATAGACATGAGAAATGTGAAAGAAACAACGAGCTTGCTCCAGAAGACAAGCATCGTAATCACTAAAGAAATGATGGACAATACAAGAATAATCCAATCATAGCTGATGCTACCACCCCACGTTATGCTATACTAATACAACAACAACAACACCAACACCAACACCAACAACAACAACACCACCAACAACGATAACACCAACAGTAGCAGCAGCAACAACAACAACAACAACATGCAAGAACAACAACAACACCGCCACCACCACCAACAGCAACACCACCACCACCACCACCAACAACAACAACAACAACAAAATATTTATAATGCAGTGCATTGCAATTCCATCCAATTAGTAAAACACCATGACAATAACGCTGGCTCGAGACAAGAAATGCACAAAATTGCAGCTTTACGTGAGATTTCCTAGATATCCCAAACTTACTTTGTAGTTCTCAGAAATCTTGTGGGCAATATTTGACGCAATCTCTGTCGAGCTAGTTCTTTGTAAATACATAAGGACACATCAGTTGCCGTTACTGGTTGTGAAATACCAAGTTCTTTGAGAGCAGCGTAAAGATGAAGTAATGCCGCATCAAGACGGTTCATTCCAAGCATTGCCTACAGCGGGAAAATAAACGTTCTCTCAAAAATCGAAATATAGTAAGGTTTTATATACTGCCGAAACAGAGAACGTAGGAGTCTAACGTTTCGAGCGAAGGCCCTTCGTCAGAGAGAAACGAGAAGCGTTTCTCTCTGACGAAGGGCCTTCGCTCGAAACGTTAGACTCCTACGTTCTCTGTTTCGGCAGTATATCAAACCTTACAATATGTCGATTGTTGTTTCAACACTGCCTACGCAGCACGCTACTTTTAGTTCTCTCAAAAAGATTTCCAAAGACAGTCGGTTAAAATATCAAACATAATGTCCACTTACCTGTCCAACAAGACTTTCTACTCGCGCTTTTTCCTCGCGGTTTGCAACAAAATTGTTTCCATCGTCTTCTAACATGGCTTGCACTCGATGTAGATACGATAAAGCTTGCATGTTATTGCAAGTAGCCAATGCCGCAGCACCAGATTCAGTCAAATACCTAAAAGGAAAACCCACTGTGTAAATAAAACCTCACCACAAACATGAATACTTGAAAAATTAAATTTGCAATATTTTTGTTGTTGCCAAACAGATTGTGTGTTGCTTAATTACCTGAATGTTTTTAATTTGTTTCCAGCAGCGCTCCAGTGTGTAACCAACTGAGGAAAAACTGAAGCAAGAACTTCTGCACATTCACATTTCGACATGTCAATTTTAGAAAGATTTATAGCACTAGAATCTACGACATCTTCCTCAGCAGCTGTAAAAAGTAAAACAAACGCAATGTTGTCGCATTTGTTGTTGTTGTTGTTGTTGTTGTTGGTGGTGGTGGTGGTGTTGGTGTTGTTGGTGGTGGTGTTGGTGGTGTTGGTGGTGGTGTTGATGGTCGTCGTCGTGCTAGTGTTTTTGTTGGTGGTGGTAGCGTGTTGTTGTTGTTGCTGTTGCTGTTGTTGTTGTTGCTGTTGTTGTTGTTGTTGTTGTTGTTGTTGTTGTTGTTGTTGTTGTTGCTGGTGTCATTGTTGGTGTTATTCTTGGTGTTGTTGTTAAAATACCTGAAGAAATGTTCTCATTAGATTTGCGCATATTACGGCGAAGAAATTTCGTCAAGTTGCAGTCTTGTTCATAATCATCAGGACTATCATGTCTGTCTTTAGCATCAACGACACCAGATGTCACTAACACTGGACCAATACCACCTGAGAAATCAAATCAATCGAAATAACTCAAAAACAATGGGGAAAGGAAGGAAGACCTTGAAGATGAAGAAAAGTCCCTTTTTCTCTTTACGTTTTTAAGAAAAAAGAACCCGTCACTGATATAGACTTCATGGAAATGAAAGTGGATTGTATGAGAGACTTCACAGGTTCAAAACTCGGTACCTGAATGAGGTGGAAAAGTATTTCTTTGATCACGTGGTGTTCTTTCGGCTTTTAAATTGACTTCCATCATCATAACTTCATCTCCTATGGTGATAGTTCTTGGTGGTTGTTCACCAACAGTAGTAACACGATCAGTAACTCGGGAACAAAATGCTCCTTCTTCTTGAACTTTCTCACGTATCAAACGACTTGAACGACGTTTCTCTGCATCAGAATTAAAATGAACCGCGCTGCGACCAGAACCTGAAGAAAAATAGTAAGATTAGTTAGACAGACAGACAGACAGACAGACAGACAGACAGACAGACAGACAGACAGACAGACAGACAGGTGTTTGTTGTGTATTGTGGCGTACTCATTGCAGATCTTCTGGCCCCTGGGCCTGCTTCCTGTATTTCCTTTGAGTAAGGTAAAAATCCCCCTCCTCCACAAGAACGACATTTATGAGCTTGTGATTCAAGACGCATTGCTGTTCTTTGATGAAGTGCTTCGCGTTGTTTCTTCAACCACAGTGCGTACGTCGTCTCCTGCACACAATTGTTACAAAACTTCAAGTATAAACATGGTTTCTTTAATTTATTCTTCGTCAAAAACTTGGTTAAATTGATCACCTTGATCCCTTCATCGGCATAGCAACCACACGGCACCATGTCAGATACAGTAGAAGTAAGATGGTGATGATGGTGGTGATGGTGATGTTGTGCGTGAGCATGCGTAGTATCAATAAAGCCGTGATGATTATGCGCATTTTGATGTTGATGTGCAAGAGTAGCGCATTCCAAAATACGTTCTTTAAGAAGATGGTACAGAGCAATGTTAACTTGACTAGCCGCTGACCTAGGAACGATAGCTGTTACTAAATCACTAGGAAAACAATCTCCGAGAATTGATGAACATTTTAAAACAACTTTCTCCAGTTGAGGCATGCGATCAAAACGAGCCAATACCATTTCACGTAATGACTCAGCTACAGGAATCTTGGTTAGGTCCACCCCAGGAGTAATTATACACATATTATGCATCTCTGGCACCATGGCTGATGAATTAGCGTAAACAAAATAATCAGGTGACATGAAGTATCTGGGTATTGGAGTTAGGACCAGAGAAGCGGAATTCTTTTCGCGATAATCCGCTGACCATTCATTTTGAAGGCTCGTCATCCGGGTATTTTCACTAGTCTGTGGTTCATCTTGTGCGGAATCAGTCTCGGGAAATAGATCACCGTCCATGACGTCATCAAATATTTTAACATTTTTAGCAGAAACTAAACTGGGTCTTCGTTGTCGTTTATACTCCTCCTTATCACAATCATCGACAGCAGACACACTTCCTCTCCGGAACGTCGTCAAAGTCTTGACAAAACTCAGGCTTTTGCGCCTCAACGCAGACATTGGCCTGTTGGCTGAAGGTATCCCTGCAATAGACGCGCGAGCCATAGCGGAGCCTGGGTGTGACTGGTATTCTTTGTATTCTGTTTCGAATCCTTTAGCAGTGGTGTTTTGAGCAGGCAATGTTGGTAAAGGAGTGTTTTCATAAAGATTAGTTGTGTCTGAAGACTTTGCTAACTCGCTGTCTGCTTGAATAACAACTTCTTTATCCGACACGACTTTGATATAATTTGAGAATAACATATCTTTCACAAGTTGTTCACACCAGCTAGCAACACCATGACTCTTCTCTCGTATGATCTTCTCTAAATCACGTGGTATGCACGTGACGTCCAAGAACTGACACGCCATATCGATCATTAAATCAGCAGATAATCCACCTGAGAGGAAACATACAATCTAACGTTAGTATATGCCGAGTGTTGTACCAGTGTTATTATCGACACTTTCGCTGTTGTAATGGATTGTAAGATGCTCTAACCATTCACATAATAGACAACACCACCACCAACAACTACAACACCACGAACACCACCACCTGACCACCACCACCACCACCCCACCACCACAACTACCAACACAACCAACAGCGAAAGCAACAACAACAACAACGGAAGCTTATACATAGGACATTACGTTTTTTCGACTTACCCAATACAATCTTCACAGATTTACTGTCCGTTATCAGACGTTTCGCTGACTCTGGTAAATTTGTCACCGTGTTCAGCGGTTTAATAGTCATCACAAGAACGGCGTGGGAGTCCCGGACCAAGTCTTCAAGAAAATTCCAAGACTGGCTGTCAATAAAGTGAGCGTTTTCCACAGCAAAAATACAAGGCTCTTTTAGAACGACCTGTTCGTTAAAAGAAAATTAATAAACTCCTTTTGCAAAATATAATGAACTTAACCTGCGATAAAGCGCCGACTACGGACTAACCTGGTGCACAATTTCAAACAATAGTAAATGTTGCTGTTCAGAGACCATGTTATCATCCATATGAATTAACTTAGTATGGCCAGGAATCTGAAAACAAACATTAGCAATCCTGGACTCAAAAGAATAAGATTAAGAAATGGAATGAGAAATGTTGGTATAGAAAAGGATCTGAGAGCGGAGAGCCGATGATGATTATAATTATGATGATGATAATGGCGATAATGATGATGATAATGGCGATAATGATGATGATGATGACGACGACGATGATATATACATACATGTGTTCCCAGTAAATCATTGAGCAGACATAATTCTTCCTTCAGATCTTCGTCCTTTACGTAATCTTGAATTTTTGTTTCTCGTTCAGTCACTGAGTTACAACCTTCCAACTCCAATAAAATTGAAATCAAGTTTTGCACCACGTAAAATGGTGTTTGAGCATGCGTCATATCTGCCTCCACAAAATCCATTCTGAAAAGTTAAACGTTCTGGATTACTACAGTATCTAAAACTTTTACTAAAAGCCAAAGATAGAAACTTCCAAAACTCGTTTTAATCCTTTCACGCATGGCTTTCCGAGACATCTCCCCTTGACGAGTAAAATGAATCGTCTGGCGTTAGCTGCCTCCAACGCAGGCTCTTCTTTGCGCTCTCTTCTCTGATCTGGCTTCTCAGATCGCGCGGACAGTGGCGTTAGAGTAAGAAGGGTAAAACTGTCCCACAACAACAATGCTAGTGAGAAAGTTCATGCTAAAAGTTATAGAAAAGTACTGTACGTACTTAAATTCTTCATTTTCTGCAATGTCCATAAATTCTTCCAACATGCGAGTTTTACCAATTCCAGTATCACCAACAATTAAGACGAATTTTCCTTGACTATCCAAATAACTGTCTTCAGCTTTAATGTCCAATAAAATGCTACGAAATAACTCTTGTTCATTCTCTCTTCCTAGAGATATAGAAAATTACGGTCTACGTGTCAGATGTTGGCGCAATCGAAATCGTTTATGTAATATTTAAAACATGAGCAGGAGTGTTTTATATTTTGAATGGCTTTAAAAACGATCACCATTTGGTAAGTTCGTTGGCGTAGTAATTTTGAAAAATAACGTTGTCTAAGGCGAGAAAATCAAAGCTAACGTTTATGTAAATCAGGAGAATGTTTTATCACATATAAAACCACGATACGGTTATGATTTTTCTTTGTGTTTTCCTCATGAATTATTAATGAGTTTTTTAAGAGTAATTTATTAGACAGCGTTTATAATGAAACGTACCTAGAATGGGGTAATCAAAGTCATCATCTTCCTCTAATATTCGGCTGCAAAAAGGTAGGAACAAAGTACTGTATATGCATCTATTTTAATATATTTTTTAAAAGCACATTTTTGAATATAAAAGTAACCATTTTAGCCAGCATTCTTTTTGGCTAGGCAGATATATAATTTCGTATGCTCTTACTCGTGTTCTTTGGTGTACTCTCTGATAATGCCAGGATCAGTAATTCCTTTTAAGGTTTTCGAAGGAAGTGGATCAAAATCTTGTCTATTCAGTTTCGAGATCGCAGCCTTGTAAGTCTCCTCGTCGCAACTTATAATGTTTGGATAGTTCATCATGAGACGAGCAGCCATGTTGACTTTACTGCCAATCACTAAGAATCGACGAGAAGGAGATGAAACGGATCAGAAAGAAAAAAAAAGAAAGAAAGAGCAAAAAAAATAAAGGGAATAGAAGAAAATCAAGAAAGAGAAAGGGAATGGAGCGAAAATTAAAACAAAAACAAGAATAATATAAAGAATAAAAGAAAATGAGAAAAAAATTAAAATGAAAAAATAAGAGCAAAAACGCAAGAAAAAAAGAAGAGAAGGACAAGAGTCAGGAAGAGATGGTAGTAGAAAATAAGATAAAGGAGGAAAAGAAGATGGGAGGGAGGAGGGTAGATATGAAAGAGTAAAGTCCTACCAGTGTATTCATGTCTATCCATGTGACCAACAACACCACAGAATGCTCTGCCAGTTGTTATACCAATTGACTCATTTCTAAAATATACACAACAATTTCTATTATTAGACATACTAGGAAATCCTAGCTCTTGATCTGAATGATACAAGTGGCTCAGCTGTTGAGAATCGTGTAAACGGCCAATACTCAGCAATTGAAGCTGGATCATCATCATTTTCCTATCCTAGTGCATTGAGTTAAATATATTCAGTGACTCACGTAATTTCCAGGATTGTGCGCAACGTTTCCAGGATTCTATAGCCAGCAATTACAGCACGTGCTGGGTCATCGTCATGTTTGTCACCTGGCAACCCAAAAATCACGACAAATGTACAACCCTGAACAAAAGAACAAGAAATGACGAGTAGAGTATTTTCTTTCTTTTTGGTTACGTTTTCAAAGACATACGAAACGTTGCTTCGTCATCTTATGCATGCCAATGAGGCAATGACACGTTGTATATTGGATAGATATATATTCAATGTGAGAGTGAGAATAAAAAAAAGTAAAGTGTTGGCAAGGCTATTCAGCATGGTTCATAAATGTCAAACCTTATAAAGCATCACGAGATGTTTCTCACCTTGTCGAAAGAAAAAACTTTGTTCAAGTTTCCTGCAAAAGTTGTAAAAAATTATGTTAGTGTAAGTGGAACCACAGTTATATATATTATATATAAACTTATTAAGATGGTCTACGTGAAGGGGGGTAGGGGTGTACCTTTGAGTCGTCTGACAGTTTCATAAATCACTTCATATGCTTTCTGAACAGCTTTAGCTGAGTCAAAAACATTATCTGGTAAAGCCATGTTAATAAAGAGTACAGAGACTTGGCGCATCTCAGATAACCATTCTAAGTCTTGATGGTGATCAATCTGGAAAAAAGAAATATATATGTAAGCACGTTTAAGCAGTGAACAGAGTTCAAAATACTAGCACAGCAACAATGCCCGAAGTTTGAGATGTCCGAAATTTTTTTCGAGAGCCAATGAAATATCTTAACGCGATATCCACGCACTAAGCGGACATGTCTATTCCAATAACATATTGTACTATACCTTAGATAAGACTGGTCTGGGAACATATGCTCTCAAGTCATCCACCTCTTGATCACTCAACTTGCTATACATCAGAAGTCTAGCATCTATAAAGAAAAGACGTTGCATGCTTATCAAGAAAATGGCGATTGAAATATCAAATTTAAGTGGATAACGTCGACTAATGAGAAACAAGCGTAACAATTACAGTTATTTGCAAAATACTTTTTGCCAAAATGTTTGGAAGTTCGTTGAGAGCTTACGAACTACCCAACATTTTGGTGAAAAATATGTTGTAATGGCTGTAGATATAAACTATTGTCTTCTCGCACCTGGATCATAGCTCATTAAGCCTGCAATTCCTGAAGATACTCGTACTTTGTCTGCAATGACTTCGTTACGACCTTTTCGAGTGTTGCAAAAAATCTTCGGAGCTTTCCAATAAGGAAAATATTTTTCAAAGAAATTTCCTAAATGAGGTCCGAGTGCTCGTTTAGCTATGATTGGTGACGCCATACGCATGGAATGTGCGGTTAACAGACCAGTCATTGAAGCGACGAAGAGGGATATATTAGTAAGATCAGCTGCTGGTATCACATCGGGATGTTTTACTCCTAAAACCTAACACAAACAAACAATACTAATGTATCTTTTTATTTTACATTGGGAACAATAGTTACGAATAAATAAACACTACACTGGTTGCAGCACAAATTTCAAAATTTTAGATATCGACCACCATCACCACCAGTTCAAAATTTCAAATATTGACCACCACCACAATCACCACCATCACCATCACAATCACCATCACCACCACAATCATCACCACGTTCACGTTTGACAGCACAGCGTTGTTCACAGTTGGCTGCACAACATTGTTTACGGTTGGCATGCAGCAGAACGGTTTTCACGGTTGGCAGAACAACATTTTTCGCGGCTTTTAGCGACTGTGAACACAGTATATAATCCTCAGTTTAAGTCTTCATTATATCATAATTAAATGTAAACCTTATGATGATGCCCATCTTCAACCAGTTCATGTATAAACAATCCTTGTTCACAATAGTCCCATGCTGACTGAGATAAAACGACAGAACCAGGTTCAGCCCATTTCTCTGCAGCATTCGCGTCTTCAATAGCTGGCCCAGACATATCAAACTGTTTACTTTCTTCTACTCCAACAAATGTGATATAAACCAGCCCAACAGCAACAGCCGTCTTAACACGAAGCAATACTCCAACTTCAGTCATGTAATTATCACATTCTTCTTGGATAGATAAACTGCACATTGTTGCACTGTTCACAAGAGGAGTGATATTAGATTCACAATCTTCCGTCTTCCACATGGCAAATAAAGCATCACCTACAAGATGGGAAAGAACAAACTCGAAGACGGAATTATGTTATTGCGTCCGAATAGTGTCGGAACTAGCTCTCTGGGAGCCCGTGGAAATAACTAGACCATTACCAAAAAGAGCTTTAGGTCGGGAATAGGTCATGGGTAAACACTTTGTAACTTGTGATTTATAAAGTAATCTATATAAACGTACCGGCAAACTTTAATACATCACCTCCATTTCTTAAAATGCCTGACAAAAGAAAACAAACGCAATTTCACATATGAAACTGGAGTGCAGGCCAGTAGCCACCACCTGCACTCACCATCATGCACCTCTCACCACCACCACCACCACCACCATAAAAAATCTACACATGCATGCATGATATAATGTTCCGTCCAGCTCCTCACCTTCTACTATCTTTCCTAAATATGCATTTAAGGTTGAGCTCAATTGATCCGTGCCGCACGTCACGCTACCACTATCAGATAAACTACTGTACTTTCCACACAAAGATGTAAATCCTACAAACAAGAATCAATGGTACGATGAATAATTAAAAAATTGCACCGTTTAACAGGGCCGTTTGTTTGTTTATTTGATTGTTTTTACTTTTTTGTTTGTTTGTTTGTTTGTTTGTTCACTCGTTTGTTTGTTTATTGTTTTTTCAATCTCTCACCAGATATATCAGCAAAAAGGCAAACACCAGTAAACTGTTCAACGTAAGGAATGTGTTTTTTGTGATCACATTTAATAACAACATCAGGAACATGAGTCAATAATTGTTGTACTGCAACTGTATCTCGGGCAACTTCAACTTTTTCTTTACCTTCCGTTTCATTTTCTTCTAATTCTGGACCTATCAAAAGTTTACCATCTCTTATGCTCAACTGCAAGTATAAAATTTCTTTAAAAACGCCCAAAATATAAAAGTATTTGAGCAAATGAACTTACCAAACGGATCAGATAGTTTGATGTCCTCCATTTAATGTTACCAACGATTTCTCGTCGTCAAGCTAACCGGTAAAAACCATTACTTAATTAACTGTGACGTCATAAACAAAAACATTTCGTCACAAAACCTCGCTTGCGTGCGCGGTCAGGCTCGTCCAATCATCAAATTCCACTAACTGTGTTTGTACCGACGTGACAGAAAAAAAAACATTAAAAAAAATGTAGTACTTCTTTAAGATCAGGGACACCAAACGCGAATTTCGTTAATTAATGTTGAATATAAGCAATCAATTAGTACACATCAACCGTTGTTCTTCGTCAAAATATGAAACTTTAGAATCACGCACGCGCAAAACAAAAAATAGCGAAAAGTTTAGAAATCTTGGCAAAAAATCTGTTAAAGTCAGAATAAATCTAGTATACTAAACAAGTTAACATGAATTGTTCATTCCTATCCACAAAAAAACTACCCCACAAGTCTTCAACTCAAACCAGACTGTTATTTAATTAATGTAAGACTCCTATATGCAGTAAAACGACCGACTCTTTAGTTCCCTTATTTCGGTCCTAGCATTTCTTCAGGTTTTACATACGAGTCAAATTCTTCTGCAGTGAGATATTCTAACGCAATAGCGGCTTGTTTCAATGTTGTTCCTTCCTTGTGAGCTTTCTTCGCAATCTTGGCTGCCTTGTCGTAACCAATATAAGGATTGAGTGCTGTAACAAGCATCAGAGACTCGTGAAGAAGTTGGTCGATTTTCTCACGGTTTGCTACAATCCCGTTCACACAGTTGTCGGTAAATGCTGAACACGCGTCACCAAGGAGACGTGTTGATTGTAGCACGTTGCGAATCATCATTGGTTTAAATACATTTAATTCAAAATGACCGTTACTTCCACCAACACTGACAGCGACTTGATTACCCATCACTTGAGCTGCAACCATTGTGATGGCTTCACACTGCGTTGGATTGACTTTACCTTCAGAGAAGAAAAACATACAATACTGAACAAAAAAAACAAAAAAAACACACAGAACCACGAACAATCAACCAACCAACTAGTAAGCAGACCAACCAACCAACCAACCAACCAACCAACCAACCAACCAATCAATTAAACAACCATGCAGTTAACCATCTTTGTGGAAGCACAAACCTGGCATAATACTACTTCCTGGTTCATTCTCTGGCAAAGACAACTCTCCCAGACCACATCTTGGTCCTGACCCAAGAAAACGAATATCGTTGGCTATTTTCATCAGACTGCAAGCCACCACGTTAAGAGCTCCATGTAATTCAATCATGGCGTCATGAGCGGCTAATGCTTCAAACTTATTGGGTGCACTGCAAAAGAAATAAGAACTTACATTAACATAATAGGGCTGTTTGTACCGGAGCTGGTAAGACGCGGCTTACATAAAATACGCCTTGCAATCATGAGGACGTAAAACACTCGTATAAAAGGTACAACTTATCACTTATGACAGTACGAAGACTTCTGAGGAGGTAATCATGATATTTTATTAATATTGGCCAAACCTAGTCTAAAGAAACATTACATGAATAATGCACCTGACAAACGACAGTGATGTTAAGTCAGCAATAGTTGCTGCCATTTTCTCAGCAAAACCAATCTTTGTGTTCAGCCCAGTCCCCACAGCTGTCCCACCAATAGCAAGTTGATAGACTCTTGGCAGAGTATTAAGAACACGTTCTTTGCCATATTTCACCTGCGTGGCATAACCAGAAAACTCCTGACCAAGACTTAATGGAGTCGCATCCTGGCAAAGAAACGTCAGAGGTTAGCGTAGAAACGAGTGCATACTGAGGGGGGGAACAGGGTATATTAAGAAGCAGGCATCTCATTTATTCATGTATAACATACTGTAAGTCGGACGTGAAATTTGACAACTGGTATGTAGAATACCATAACTATTTACATTTGAAGAGCTATAACTTCTAAGGAGACGAGAGAGAGAGAGACGTCGTCGAATGACACCACATGCTATTAGCAAACCTTAAATACTTTGCACAAGGTACATACCCACGGGGTGGATATGACGCAAGTATTGTACTGCTGCACTGGCTTCCATTAACTGTGTACATTCCGTAACGCTATAATACATGCATATTGGGTAAGGAATGTTTCAGGTCAGACAATTTGCAGAAGGATGTGTTACAACAAGTCATGCATGTGTATAATTACGACATATCTATCATCACTGGCAGTACCTGTGTATGTGTGCGACCAATTTTAATAATATCTTTAAATTCTTCAGCTTTCTTTTCTAAAGCTTGGTGAATTTTATCAAGGCCTGGTAAAAGTCGTTGATGCACTTCAATAGCAGATGCAATATGCATGGCTGTTGGGAAGGTGTCGTTGGAACTCTAAACCAAATGAATGAAGTATATACAACCACAAAATCCATCATTCATGGCCATGATTTTTGCCACCTACACTATATATACAGGGCTAAATGACCAGTAGCTCTCTCCTGACAGCAGTCTCCTGACAGCAGTCTCCTGACAGCAGTCTCCTGATAGCAGTCTCCTGACAGCAGTCTCCTGACAGCAGTCTCCTGATAGCAGTCTCCTGACAGCAGTCTCCTGACAGCAGTCTCCTGACAGCAGTTTCCTGACAGCAGTCTCCTGACAGCAGTCTCCTGACAGCAGTCTCCTGACAGCAGTCTCCTGACAGCAGTCTCCTGACAGCAGTCTCCTGACAGCAGTCTCCTGACAGCAGTCTCCTGACAGCAGTCTCCTGACAGCAGTTTCCTGACAGCAGTCTCCTGACAGCCGTCTCCTGGCAGCAGTCTCCTGACAGTAGTCTCTCCTGACAGCAGTCTCTTGACCAGTAGCTCTCTCCTGACAGCAGTCTCCTGACCAGTGGCTCTCTCCTGACAGCAGTCTCCTGACCAGTAGCTCTCTCCTGACAGCAGTCTCCTGACAGCAGTTTCTCCAAACCTCACTCTCCTGTGCTTCCTCTCTTTTCAAATCATGCTTTCTCATGTCCCTCTCCAACACCTGACTACACCTGTGTACATACATACATACATACATACATACTGTATTATCCTGATCAGCTTTCCTCTTCCTCTCACACCTCATACAACAATTGCCTTTCTCCAACCAGTCACCATCATCTTTCCATAACACATGTCTCAGTCATCTCACCCGATTCACAAAATCACTTAGTACATGTCAGACACAACTCAATCGCCATGCATTCTCTCCTGACAGCATGACTCTTGGCACTCTATCCCTAAGAGATACAGAATATACCCTACACAGTGTCACTCTGCTCCAAATTGATGGCCCACATCTCATTTCCACATGTACATTATACACCATCACACTCCTGACATACACTTCCCCTTCCAGTACAGCACTAGACATGATTTAGAAATTTACAAAAAAATTATGATTCATTATACCTGACTTTTATTGACATGATCATTAGGATGTACTGGACTTTTACTTCCTAATTTCCCATTCATCATTTCAATAGCTCTGTTACTAATCACTTCATTGACATTCATATTGGATTGAGTGCCAGAACCAGTTTGCCAAACAACCAGGGGGAAATGATCATCTAACTTGCCTGAAATAACCTGCAGAAATATCATAATTTATATAAAAAAATTATTATTTTTAATGATTATTTTACTGATTGTAAAACAAAAGAATTATTATGACAGAATAGAATGAATCAAGAGATTATTATACAACTGCATTAAAAACTGTCCAAATAACGCTAAAAATGAGTACAAATATACAGCGATATTTGGATAGTTAGTTATTTGGATAGTAGAAAACCAGTTGGACAGATTTTGTTAGCCAATCAAATTTATCACATGGGAGACTACTTCATGTATGCTTATTATTTTGTCTTGGTGCAAGTCACGCTACTTCTCTGGCCTTTTTAGAGTTTTCTTTTTCCATAAAAATGTATTGATCAGAGCAGTTGTATAATAAATCTCTTATAAGATGTTTTGGTGTGTAGTATCACTGTATATTTTTACTCGTTGTTTGTATCTTGACTTGCCCTGCGGGCTCGTCAAAATAGGGCACAACTCGTAAAAATATACAGCGATACTACACACCAAAACATCTAATAAGATATAATTATTCCACACCTCATCAGCAGCCTTG
Organism: Paragorgia papillata; assembly: GCA_035771165.1. Classification (NCBI taxonomy): domain Eukaryota; kingdom Metazoa; phylum Cnidaria; class Anthozoa; order Scleralcyonacea; family Coralliidae; genus Paragorgia; species Paragorgia papillata. Next base: position 1,241,980 of record JAWNZC010000007.1, read on the forward strand.
GTTATATGTTCTGCAATGTTCGAGTCCATTCCATATTCTTTATTCACCATTGCAGCTGCTTTCTTTAAATAACCAAAAGCATGGATAACAGGAAGCTATAAGATAACACAGCATACACTCAGTATTTATTTCCAATAGATGCCTCCCAACCTCATACCCAGGTTCTTATCTCCGCTCCTCAGGGGCGGACGTGGTGAGCGGAGATAAGACCCTACGTACAATACCTCCATGCTATCAGATAAATGCTCCTACTCAATAAGCCTTTCTCAACTCAAGAAAATATCTAATAAATGTTCCCACAATAATAAAGCCTTTTTAACCAATTATATCAGTGAACATGTAAAAATGGTGAAAATATTGGTCGATACTTCTGAGAATACTAGTGGTATAGCAACCACACTAGACAGAGTAAAATAGAAGAGGACAGTTTTGAATTGTCAATATTTTTAAATCAAACTTTTGCCAAATGATAGGTCTGGTTATAAGCTTTACAAATATGTAAAAATATCATTTTCTGAAATTTTTTACTTTCTAGGGTATTCTGTAACCTTAACGCATAACTCAAAGTGCTAGATTTGACTATAGACCATTTGTAGTGATTCCCTTGGTGAAGGAAAAAAAGGACAAACTGTACCCTAGTAGAGAAAGGGATTTTACAATTTCCCTAGTAGGGAAAGGGATTCAACTGATCATCTCATATTTGAGCTATGGAATTGAGGTACCAATCAATCAATCAATCAATCATCAATTACTTACTGGCATTCTCTCAGACTGGTCTCCAATGGGAAAATTCTGAATAGATCTTGCTGTTTGTGCACCGTAATATTTATCTGAAGGAACTTCAATCTCACCAAAGCTGTCTGTTTCTATTCTGGTGGCCTACAAATAATAAATGGCATTATTATATAGGCATAAATTCTAAAAATATTAACCCTATAATATACTGTACCTCTATACTGTACCTCTGTCTAGTAGCACCAGGTTGGGGTGGTGCATGTTGGGGCCTGGTAGACAGGTGGCACCATATATTGTATATATATATATATATATAAAATAGGTTACGTCTTATGCACGCTGTGATTGGTCAATTACCATGTTTATATCAAGCTATGCAAACACGGTTGTGACGTCACGGCACATTTCTTAGTCTTATTTCGTAAAAGAAATAGAAAATGGATGCCCTGTGTTTATATAACCTGATGCAAACACTTGAGTGAGTTGGGAGAATTCAAAAGTACTTATTTAAACCCTTGCCTACGGCTCGGGTTCACATAAACTTTCGAATTCTCCCAACTCACTCTCATGTCTGTATCAGACTATATAAACATGGGTGGCCATTTTCTATTTCTTAAATATATGCATATATAAGTATATATATATATATATACAAAGCATGAAGTATAGTTACCTTAAAGTCTTCGCTGCCAGAGGTTTCACCTCTCTTTGTATTTTGCTCTATCTATATATGGTATTGAGCACTCTCTAACATTTCGTGAACCAAAACTCACTTATATAATATATATATATATATATAGTACTAATAGGCCCTGACACCCCCCTGTGGCATATGGTATATTTATGAATAACAATTAAGTCAATTAACATCATAGCCTTGGTGTAATATTATGAAATATTATGGTCACATGACCTATTTTGTACACCTTTACATGTACTTCATATCTTGCAAGCTTTTTTAAAAAAATAAATCTAAAGTGTCTACTATTCTAAGAAACTAGGCATAAAATACAGAAAACTGAGCACCACATTTGCAAGATAGATATTGCATGTCAAAATGCACGTTGTGGGGAAAAGATTTAAATAAAGTCATACCATTGTCCTTATTAAAAACACGTTTTCTCTCAACGACAACTTCAGAAAGGATCTAAGTTTATAAGAATGACACAAACTGTTTCTTAGCTGATTCACAGCACCTACAAAAGCCATAGATTTGAATAAATATTATGCAAAATAAACACCCACACCACAACCAAGGAAGAATATATTATCTATGGAACGCAGGCGCTTATAACACAGCGGTATATCACCAAAAGTCACGCCCATAGCCACACCTTCACTCAGCCCCCTCATCCTCATCCCCAGGTCCCCCTCTCACTTCTGGAAATAGATTAAATTTAAATTTATTTTGGTAAATTAAATAATATATTACGTACTCACCAAATGTATACTCAACTGCTAAAACGTCTCTAAATATTTCGTGTTCTATCCCTCACTAATGTGACCTTTCTATAACTTACTTATGCACTAATTTGGCATAAATTAATTAATTTAGCATTATTTAATTCATGCAAGTGTAATTTATGTTAATTTCTAAATTACAATTTTGAATTTATTTAAAGATTTATGAAATCATTAGCATATATTAAACCTCCAATAATTATGCACATAATTATTCATTCACATAATTAAACAGACAACATAGCTAACTCATTGCAAACAATGTAATAAATTGTTAATAATGGTGCATATTTAAATAGTCACATTTTGACTGTTCTAAGAATATTTGTACATATTTTTAATGTTTCTTCAAATTTAAATAATTTTTTAAAATAAATAAATTTTAAATAATTGCCAACTCTTTAAATCAAGTACAATTGCTAATTTTTTTAAAAAATATGTCAGTGGGAATGGTCTTAATATTTTTGAGTGTCAACTGAAATTTATTTTTTCCAAACAACACTGGTACTTTTTTCTTATTATGAGCTGGCAGGTCACAGAGAATGCATACTGGAACATCTTCATCACGATGGTATGAAAGACGTCTTCGCTCTTTCCCACTTCCAAAAGTCTGCAATATTAAAAATATTGAAAAATAATAACTTCTGTCTTATTCATTCTGATCAATTATTTTAAACAATTTATACCTTAGCTGAAGTACATGTTTCTGGCGTAACATCTCTGTGGAAATCTGCAAGTTTTTCACTGCATTCTAAAGGGAGAGGCTTTGAGAGAAAAAGTGTCATCATTAACATGCACTTCAGATAAATTGTACACCATATTGCAACCACAGAATAGCCTGTGCTCTACCACAGAAATGTAATTTGGAATCAAACTGAAACATTGAGTAGTGAAGCAACTTTACCTCAAAGTCTAGAAGCTTCTCTGTATCAACACTGTCTTGTAATGATGACATATCACACTAATAGAAAGAGGCAAGAATGAATGAATGAATGAATGAATGAATGAATGAATGAATGAATGAATGAATGAATGAATGATTGATTTAGTAAATTTAACTCTACCAGTACTTATTAGCTGTTCCCAAAAAGAAAACAAGAATTCAAGTACACTGTAGATGATATTTAATGTACCTGATGCAGTACCTCAAACAGTGCATGTTTTTTATTTGGATCAGGAGAACTTGTTCTTGGACATTCAACAACAGTGCTCTGCATTTGTCGTATCTTAAATTCAAATAAAAACAAACTCAATTTCATACTTATTTGCTTTCTTTATGAATGCACACAGTACCATGACATACACCCCCTTTCCACCAAAAATAAAAGTAGTCTAACAAACCTTCTTCAATATACTTCGCCTGGGAGGATTTCTAGTAGGGTCAATTTTCGACATCTGCTTATTTTCACCAATCATGGTAAATTTGACTTTTTTTAAAGACATGCCAGATGATGGTGGCTAAAAAAAGGAATGTAAAATATTAACACCAAGTAACATTAGGTTTGAACTTTTTGCAACTCAACATTTCTTTGTATGACAAATGTACCTGTCTTTCTGGAGTTTGTTCATTGTAACAGCTAGATATTGTTCTCTGTTCCTCGTCACCTGAGAAAATAAACTATTAAAAATAAACCATTTCTGTCAGGCAGTATAATTTTAATAATTAAAAAAAATTAGCTAAAAAATTAACTAAAATTTAGACATTAATTTGGTAGAATAATTTGAGCAGTATTATAATATTTAATAGTAATATAATTTTAATTAGCCACTCACTAATTTAAGTTGTCTACCAAGTCTGTAGAAAAACTATAATTACCTTCAATTAATGATATATCATCAGGAACAAAATCAACATCTACATTCTGATCATATTGGGCAATAATTGTTGAATGTCTTGTTGTCAACCCATCACAAGTTTTTATATTTCCATCTATAATTGAGCACAATGACATGGATTGGTCAATAATTTTCATATCATCTTTGGCAGAGGTACTACGTAACATGGTGCATGGTGACATTGAACCAACAGAGACTGTAGTTTTGTTTCTTTTCTTCGTGCATGAAGCCTTGTTAAATATTTTTGGTGTGTTTGCATATTTTCTTTTGCCAGTAGATATGGGCTTGTGTGCACTGTTTAAATTTGAGCTAAATAAAGCAAATATAAAATACAACAATTAAAGCTACAAATCAAATAATAAATTATATATTAGTATGCATTACAGCTTTTAGGAGGATCCTCAGTAAATTACCTTGAAGAGACTGGACAATAATCATCTGATTTTATTGATTTTTTAGAAATATCTATATCCAAGAAAAGATATGAAATTGGTCAATGACTTCTATATACTGCACTACAAGTGGAAGCTTGGGCATTAAAATTAACCCATCAACCCACCTCCTAATTCCACCCCTCCCCTAACCCCCCACCTACCACCTCCTAACCCCACCCCTAACCTGACTGTCCCCACCCCTAACCCCACCCACACCCTAATTCATCCTATTGTTAATAACTTTCATATTATCTCAATATACAAAAGAAAGGCCAAACATTACAATGAATACCAGGTTTTGATGCTAATTCAGGTGTAAAACGGTCTTGTTTAGAAGTTGAAACCCACTGCTGTGGTTGTTTTTTGGAGTACGTTTTCACTGATTTCCATCCAACACATCCTAAACCTGAAATATCCCATTCATCACTTGAGTTGGCACAAGAATCTATTGCAGCATTTTGCAAGCAAGGAATCGTCTTCTGTATATTTAAGGCTTTACTTCTTGTTTTCACCATTTCAACGCTGTGAAAGATGGCAAGAAAAAATAGCTGACGCATGTAGATATATTAAAATTATTTGTGTCATATTTTGTCAGACCATTGGCCATAAACTCTCTAGAAAGCAGAGCCACAAATTCTTACCGTGGGATAGGAAATCTTTGCAAAGATGTCTTCAATTGACAGTTAATAGTCCAACCAAACCATTTCTACTACTCCACAGAATAAAAGTGTACATGGCCACATTTGTATGCCAACGTTACTTCCAAATACAAATACTGTAGAGCATAAACTCCAGTCTCTTATGCTTGAAAATACAGAGTATTGAAGAAATAATAAAATGTTGTTATTTTTAAAAGATGGCGCAGACGACGGTAAACTGATTATGCAATGTGTTCAGTTAAAACACGACTTGTGATTGGTTAACGGAGTCAAAGAAAACACCCAGCAACCAATCAGAACATACTTTAGAAAAATTATAAATTCCCGCCAAAAACAAATTTCTGCGCTTTCTGGTCTAGCTAAGTCTAGCTAGTGTTTCTGGGGCTCTGTGCAGCCGTCTTTTTTCTTTTCTTTTGCAAATTTCACTGCATTTAAAGTCTCCAGGTTCACAGATTTGAGAGACAAGGATAAAAACTAATATATCAGTGGTTGTTTTTTCATTTGATAATAAATTAATTATTGTTTTTGAGGTTAGTAATATCTGAGGAATACTACCTTTATGGAAATACTTTTCATTTCAAAATTCTATTTTGAATAATAATATAGATGTGTCGCATTATTTAGGGTCAAAATGGCTGTTGTACAAGTTACGTTGGATCACGAAGCAGTACCTTCACCATCATATCACACAGTTCCTTGTTCACCATACCTGAGAAAAACCACAGGAAATTGCTGCTCACCAGCTGCTACTGTACCAGATGTAGACAGCACAATACAACACATGAAACAAAACAATTGTAGAGGTAATTACGATATTAAATTGAGAAATCAGACCCTAAATGGTTGAATTACATGTATACTCCTGTAAAAAGTTTAAGGTTGAACTCTTATAGTGAGAAAAAATTATATAAAAAAAACTCTTAATAACAAACGTCTTTCAAATACATGTAAGTACAAAAAAAGAAAAGTTTCTATGTTTAAAAATCCAAATCTATATTTCCATTAGAACACACCCCTATAGGGGGCTACCCCACCCCACCCCCTCTGACAACATGTTCCACTGAAAGATATGCACAAGTTCAAAGTAGCTAACACTATTTTTTCTTCTAGGCAGGCAGCCTCATGTTCCAATCATGTTAAATTCATCACCACACCCAAGTTCATCAATTGTTCAAGTTCCTTCTATATCTCCAAGGACTCCTATGCCAAGTCACACCAATTATCGCAATTCCCAATCACATGGTACAGTTACTTATATATACACATGTATAAAAATATATATAAAATATATATATACTGGTATGCCAATATTGGTTGCAAAAAGGAGTTGCATATAATTTCTATATAAACTGCAGTGATATGAGGATTAAGTGCTTAAACACCAAGGTGGGGGGGGGGGGGGGGTGACATGGCACACATTTTTGAGTGACATGCCAGTGTAACGAGGAGGCTCTGGGAATGAAGATGGCCTAAGGTCGTGCCATACCCCTTAATATGTTCACACCTTCAACACTCCCCTTTTCTAAAATCCTGGATATCTTTTTCTGAACAACATCTTATATAGCTCTGTTAGGTTTTTTTTATTGGTTTACAGAACAACTAGTACCAAGCAAGACACCATCTGGATGCACGGTGAGGTTGGTGGCAACACCACCTGTGGTTTCAGCAAGTAAATGCAAGACAACCAGCGATGAAAACCACACAGAAACACTTCAACTATTTTCAGATGATGAAAATATTTTCTTATAATTGCCAAAATTTACATATAATAATGGGAAATATGTTAATAACACCAACTTAATAATCTAATTAATGTAAAACCTTAATTTATTAGCTCCCCTCTGTGCCATAAGTTACCATCCCTTCTGGTAATTTCTATCACCACCACCCTCCCACGACATCTAGAAGTCATATGCTTCATAAATATCAAACTATTGAAAAAATGTGACTTTATCTGTATAACCATTACTTAATTCACCAAGTCATTTTTTTAAAAATAAGTTATACCAGAACCCTATCTAAATATATGAGAAAGATCAGGGAGTTCATTGAGGTTTTTTTCCAGTATCAATACGATACTTGTTAATTTTTTGTGTGGGATTCTAAACATTGTTTATAATAAAATTATTAAATTGAGTTACTTATTTATAAAATTACATAATTAAAAACAATAGATTACTGGTGGTTTGAGTGGTTTCATAATTATTCTTTTCAATTACACATTATGCATGCAAATACCCTGGCAAAAACCAATAATAATCCACACAAGTTAATATCAAGTACAAAGTTGCCCAAAAATAAATGACGCAAAAGGAAGAAAAAAAGAGTAGTGAATATTACATGTAATGTTTGTTGTTAGAAATTAAGGAAAGGCGTGGTTATCTATTTGACCGGAAATGTGATATTAATTAGCATGCCTTCGTAATTCCATCTGGTCGAGCGTAAACTACAAAGAAAGCGAAATTCGTCTGATTGTCAAAACAACCATGTCTGGAAGATAAGCTTCGTTGGAAATTTCAGTGAAAAACGCTCAATAAATCACGATTGTTCAGAGATTTCCCAGCAATTATTATTGCATACAGCCATACAGCCAATGATTATAGATGTTTAATATCTCCTGCAGTGGCTGCTCTGTGATCGACAAAACACAATATCGGACTCTTGTTGTGTTGTCAGTTGAGAATTTTTCCCAGGAAGTTTTTATGACACAGTAAAATGAGTGGATCCGTGTTGTGTAACTGATATCTAGTATTTGTCACAGCCATTGATAATAATCATAACTATGTCTATGAAAGCATAAAATATGGAAGCCGGTATTAATGATATTATGGAGGGCGAAACCACTCAAACTGTTTGTCCACCCGATGAGAAAGAGAAAGACACAGAATGGAAAAGACGAACTCTGGAATTGGAAGAACAATTGTTGCTATTACGAGAAAGAGTGAATTCGCAGACAGGCAAAATACGTGATGCTGTTTCGAAGCGGGTAACGTATTTCCATTGTATCAATTATTTTTATTCAAATGTCGCAAATTTGCTATGGCCAAGTCAAAAGTTAATTCTGTGCATCACATGTTTGTTATTTTACAATATAACTATATCGATGATCTCTCTATATATTATTGATTATGAAGTGCCAACTCATAGAAACCAGTCTTCATGACATTTGTTGTGTTGAAGTCTGCTCAGAACATGATACGACATCAGAATGTTCCAAACACTTGACAACCTTGTCAGCACTTTTAATAGAGATAAATGGTCTAGTTTTTTTATACTGCTTTGGTAGTCACCTTGAAAGGTTATATAATACACAAGACAATCGTGTATTCCCTTTTAGTTTTACAGTTATTATTAGCGGCGAGTTGAGGTTTATATTGATAGTGAATGATCACGCTTCTTCTCGACTATTTAATAAAGTCGTCTTCCTGTTGTCCTGTTTTGAATCTCGGGTTACCAGATTATGAATGAGACGAAAATGTACAGACTCATTATTGCAAGATGAATGAGCAACAGAACTCTAGAATTACAGCGTTCAGACATTGACAGCAAACATCTTGAGAGTAATTGCCTCCGGTTCTGATAAAATGACAGAAAATTTGGAATTCATTATTTAAGGAAGCTGTCTTGTTTAAAAAGATCACAAGTTGTTTATTTGTCGGCGAGGTATTCCATTGAGCGTTAATTCTAAATCAACGCCCTTCGAAAGCTTAATCAGCGGATATCTTAAAATGGTTTTGTTAAGGATTATGCATTTATAGTCTTGTAATAAAAGCAAGAAATAATTTCTGAATGAATTTGTGTTTACTCATCATGAAGAAGGTAGCAATGACGTCATTCAAGTGGTATCCCACTCATGCCTAGCTGCCATATATGGCATTCCTAGCATTGTTTGTATAACTTAGTACATAATATTGTTTGTACAAATCGTCAAGTCAGAGCTATTTTCAGATACATGTTTACACCATTTTAACATGTAAGCGTGGACTCATTTCAACATGTGCTAGCTTGTTCTTGGAGTTGAATTATTTTATTAGTTCATCTTCTGTGTGAACATATATGACATAATTATTTTCATCTCAAGTAAACAAATACATGAATGGACATTATTTTTATAGTTCTAAATTAACCCATTGCTGCCTATAGGTTTACTGAGGATTTATTTCAGGTGATGGTGTTTGATGGAGCTAGTAGCTAAATTATTTGAATATTTGTGAAGTCAGTACATTATATATTTAATTCTAATAGTTCCCACGGTACACTCCATATAAATAGTTAATACCATACCAGATATGCTGATGTGTTCAAAATGCCATTACTACACCATCTGCCTTATGAGCCTATGATTTTGGAGCCTCCTTGCGTGTGTTCTTAGGGTCATGCTTTTCTCTCTCTAAGAATGTCTGCAAAGGAGGCTAATGATTATATGTAAATCTATGGTTGCTTTACTACCACACAAAATGCTGAGATTGTTCACCAGTACATCATGCTATACTAGTACATATCATTACATTGAAAACACAGTCAAGTACTTGTAGCCTGTGTGCAGTCCCAGACTTCAGTACTTGCCATGCAAACATATACTGCGATCATACATCAGTCCACTGGGGATCATGACAAAGATCTTTGGAATAGCCTACATAAAATACATGCACACTATAGTGCATGGTATATAAAATCTGAATGTCTGGAAACTACGAAGCTGATTAGCTAATGCTAGCCAGTATGCAGCTGCCCCTCCCACTCCTGGAGGCTAGCTAATGCAGGATCAATTATTTTATTAAGCAGGAGTCTATAGGGGTTAAATCATAAAGGTAATATATTTGCATTGTTAACTAGGTACAAGCTGCAGAAGAATGTGCCAATCAAGCAGAGGAAAAAGCTGAAGGTTTATTAAAAAAGGTTTGGGTTTTTACTAATTATTTTGAGCTTAAAGCAAGACATTTTCCTGTATCATGCACAATTATTACAATAAATGAATTAAGATATACCTGTAAGTGCATATAAAATAATTTTAATTCTGATTCAGATGCAAGAATTTGAAGAACGTACACTTGTAGCTGAAAACAAAGTAACTAGGTGCTATGAACGGGTAAGTATAGTTAACATTAGATTGATTTTATCGATATCCCCTTGTTGGTCAGTGTGAGATTTCAACTTTTATAATTGAGTATATAATAAACACTAAATGCCAAGTATTCTTTGAAAAAAGAAACACTTCATAATAGAAAAGAACAATTTTGTCATCTCTTAGAACCAACACCTGGAAGATATTATTGAACAGAAGGAATCAATTATCAGACAACTTCGAGTAACAGTTGCTGAAGAGGTATTAATTATACTTTTCTTATTACTTAATGGCTTAATTCTTACATCTTTCCAGTAATTATGTTAATAATGCAATTCAATTTATGTTTGACAGCAAAGCAAGTATGATGCAATTTATGCATTTGAGGAAAAAGTGGCTAGAGTGAAAGAATGGGTAAAACAAATTCTCGAAGAGGTAATGCATGTTGTTGTTTTATGATTTTTTAAAGTTTTTGTTACTGAAAATTTTTCATTTTTTTTATAATCTGAGAAAAAGATGTTTCAGAAATATTAAAGAAAAATATTTTTTATTGCTGGTAGAATCAAAAAGAAATTGAAGAATTAAAACTACAAATAGAACAGAAAGACCAGTTAATTGAAAGCTTAAAGAACGGTAAGTTAATGATGTACAGTAATTGTCGTTATTTAAATTCAAACATGTGAGAAAACCGTTGATAGAGTTGTTTATCAAACACGCACGCATAAACTGAACTCGTACACAACACGCACGTATTACGCACATACACCTATTCGCACATACATACACGCACGCATATACGCATACGCACAGGCACAAGCACATACACATACACACGAGCACATACACGCACGTACAAGCACGCACAAGCACATACACGCACGCACAAGCACATACACGCACGCACGGTAGGTCAATGCTTTAGAGCCGAGGGTTATATTTTGAAACTGTAAATATTTTTTCTGCCATTTTCAACAGGTTCTTCTCAAAACAGGATGGTGCGGACAAACAGCAATAGTTCAAGTGATATTATTGATCGTCGTCGACCAGTGCAAAGACCAAGATCTAAGTCAGCAGTTACAATATCAAAAGAAACACTTCAAATCAGTGAAATAGTTCCAGCTGTACCACCAAGAAGGGCATCCCTTGGAATATTAAATCGAACTAAGAACAGCGCTAGAATTGGTATCAAAACCAAACTGAACTCATTAAAGGAATATGAGAGAGCGCACATTTCAATGAAGCCAAATCTTAGTGTAGAAAAAGATGAGAGCAATGAAAAACGCGATAAAGAACCAGATATTAAAGACGAGACCAAATTCCCTATATATATGTCTCTAGAATGTGAACCAATGGAAATAGATAGACCAACATCTAAATTCTATATTTCGCCAGAAAACGAGGATAACAACAAGGCAGTAGTTAAAATAACAATGAGAGAACGCTTAAAGCAATTAACTCAATCCACTGAAGATGTAAGACACAATGGTGATTGCAGTGACACTAACGAAACCTCGCAGAATAATAATGAGAATGATGTTGATCAACTAATTGATTCATTAGAAGGTTGTTCACATGATTCAAATGGAATATGTTCTGATTCAGAACAGAAACAAACAGTTACGGTCAAATTAACTATTGATACAGAAGCAAATGATGGCGATGCTGGAAAAGTGATCGTTGAGTCAGAACCAAAGTGTCCTATTACGGCACACCCTGGAACTGATGCAATGGGTTATACTAAGTTAATGAACATTGAAAGTAAACATGGTTGTGACAAGAAACAGTCACCTGAAAAGTCATCGGGACATGCTAGTACGTTTACTAGTTACCTTCCACCAGAGTTTATTTTGTCATATACTAAATTAGACTCAGACAGTAGTGGGTGTAGCAGTTTGGAACATACTCCTCCAATGAGAGGCTCTTGGGTATGTATCTTCATTATCAACCTTCTTCTCCTGATCATCGTCATTCATTGTTGTTATCAACCTCGTTTTCCTTCTCCTCCTCTTCCTCCTCCTCCTGCTCTTTCTCCTTGTTCTCTTCTTCCTCTTCATACTCTTCTTCCTCCTCCTCCTTCTCCTCCTCTCCTTCCTCATCCTCCTCCTCCTTCCCCTCTTCCTCTTCTTCCTCTTCCTCCTCCTTCTCCTCCTCTCCTTCCTCATCCTCTTCCTCCTTCCCCTCTTCTTCTTCTTCCTCCTCCTCTTCCTCCTCTTCCTCCACTTCTTCCTCCTCTTCCTCCTCCTCCTCTTCTTCTTCTTCTTCTTCCTCCTCCTCTTCCTCCACTTCTTCCTCCTCTTCCTTCTCCTCCTCTTCCTCCTCCTCTTCCTCCACTTCTTCCTCTTCTTCCTTCTCTTCCTCTTCCTCCTCCGCTTCCTCTTCCTCCTTCTCTTCTTGCTCCTCTTCTTCCTTCTCTTCTTCCTCCTCCTCCTCCTTCTCTTCTTCTCTTCTTCCTCCTCCTCTTCCTCTTCCTCCTCCTCTTCCTCCTTCTCTTCCTCCTCCTCTTCCTCCTTCTCTTCTTCCTCCTCTTCTTCTTCCTCTTCCTCCTCTTCTTCGTCCTCTTCTTCCTTCTCTTCCTCCTCCTCCTCCTGTTCTTCCTTCTCTTCTTCCTTTTCTTCTTCTTCTTCCTCTTCCTCCTCCTTTCCATTTCAGTGATTAACTGAACGTAATCTTGTTCAGACGGATGTACCGTTTATACAATTGACCAATGCATGGTTAACTATTCACGCTGTGGTATCCCTTGGTCAAAAACGCGATGTTCTCAGTTTCTCCTAAAGTTTCAGGAGAGAGAAACTTACTCTGATTTACTCTTTACGTAGGTGCAAGACCCTAAAATACTTAATCCAATCGTAAATGGACTAATCGCTTCTGAAGATTGTAAGAACCCATTTTCCTCATTTGTTTTGATTTAGTTTTTTTAAATATAAACTGCAGAGCAATTGTTGATATGTGACTTGAATAATTTAGGGAAAAGAAGTTCGGAGGTGGATACAATTCACGGCACACCAGGTGGCTTTGTTTGTAATTTAATGCAGGTTAGCTCAAGCTTATTAATCGGGTAGTTTTAATTAGTTTCATCGTATTCTGTTAGCAATCAAAATTTACAGTTTATTATATTCTGGTTTCTTTCCTACATCAGGTCCAAAGCTGTCCTGTCTATGCGCAACTTGAAGGGGTAAGAATGATTTTTTGTTGTGGTTGTCAAAAAAATAAGAGTACAACTGCAGTTAAACCCTGACCTGACCCTCAACACCATAAACAGTCTGCTAAACTGCAGTCTAGCCCAAAAAAGATAATCTTCACTTTATGTCTAATATGTGAATCTCATGCACTATTTTTCACATACAGATAGCTTCTGAAATCCAGAGTCGACCTTGTACTGGAGATTCTACAGACTCATCCGACAATGAGACGACAGAGTCTGTGAACATGGCTGATGGTGAACCAGCGGTTTTAGGACGAATAAAAAGTATATCTGTTGGAGATCGATTGTTAAGAAGAGGGAGTTCTAAGAAGAAAGTTCTTAAAACATGCGCTCAGTACACTACTATCAATTTAAAAAGTGTAAGAAACTACTTTTCTCATTGTTTGTGCACACATGAAAAGAGATTTTGAAATCGGACTTGGCTAAAAAAACTGTGATATGTTCACCAAAGTGATAAGACATTAAATTAAATGTGGCGCGACGCACATCTCCTTGCGCAAGGCATGCAATTGTGCGCGACAAAATCAAAGACTATACACGTGGTACCTTCCATGTATTCTTGATGTTTATGCGGTGTTTTCTGTTCGTTGAATATCTTGCAGGAAGCTCTTCAGAAAGCTGGTTATTTATCCAAACTTGGTGGCAGAATTAAGAACTGGAAGAAAAGATGGTTTGTTCTCAGCGAGAATAAGTTATCGTATTTCAAAAGTGAGGTAAGACGTTTAGTTTAATATCTTACAACGTAATCACATACTATGACGTCATCACAAACTATGATGTCATCACATACTATGACGTCGTTATATAATATGACGTCATCACATGCTATGACATCTTACATACTATGACGTCACTACATAATATAACGTCATCGCACACTATGACGTCATTGTATGACAAGTGTTTGTTGTTTTGCTTCTTAGAATGACGTCAATAAAAAGGCTTTGGGACAAATTCCATTGGATGGATTTTTTGGAATAACAAGAACGGAAGGAAGTGTATCGTTTCAGGTAAAAGTATAATTGTTCGTCCGTCCACTCGTTCGTCCATCCATTCCTTCATACGTCCGTTCATCTGTCCGTCCATTCCTTCATACATACGTCCGTCCCTCCTTCATATACGTCCGTACGTTCCCACGCCCATCCGTTCAAACGTCCGTCTGTATATACGTTTGATCGTCTGTCCGTTCGTTCGTTTGTTCATTCATTCGTGTATGTACTGTATCTGCCGACTTATTTCTCTATTCTTCAACTTTACATGTCTTTATTCCCAACAGATTGATACTGTTAAACGAAGATATTATTTAACTTGCGAAACAGTTCAAGTTATCGACGACTGGTTAAAAGGTGAATATATTTGTAACTAGAATGCACACAGCTTACGACGTTATATGTTTCTCTGCGCTTATTACTGCCTTGGGCATCAATCAAAACGACTTGCTCTTTATCTTGCAGTCTTACAAAATGTCTTACGGAAGTTCATGGCCAGTAATCCACTGCTAGCTCAAGTGAATGAAAAAGCTGTAATGAAAGGTTGGGTTACAAAGGTGAGATACGCGCTCGCAAAGTAGTATAAAAGTACAGTGTCACATATAGGACGTTGAGCAGTACTGTATATTGAAATTGAGAAATGATGCCCTGCCTAGATTTTAAAACAACAAAGTACTGCCGTTTGAAGTCAAAGCCTTTCATCAGAGTAAATCACGTTGTTTTTTTCTGATTAAAAACTTTGGTTCGAAATGTACTCACCTTCCCAATGCGGATCGTGCTTTATGAGAATGGCTTAATATATTTCGTTTCATCCACGGCAGGTTAAACTTGGCAAGTCAAGAAAGTGTTACTGTATTCTTCAAGGAAAATACTTGTGTTACTATAAAGGAGAGAGTGATCAGGTAAGGTAATTTGTACTTTACAGTAAATGACAGCTAGAGTTCTATTATGAGCACACAACAATCACTATTCCTGTTGTACAGATTGGTAGGAAATTATAATGACGCTTAGAATATGAATAATATATCACTTACCTTAAGTTAATTAAAAAATCCATGAAAATCCTTGGTGAAAACGAGACATTTTATCCTGGTTTTCTCCCCATGAAATGAAGAATTTCAACAAAGAAAGTCAATGTCCCCCCACTCGGGATTCGCAACGTCTGTAACTCAACTACTACTCAACTAATGTTATATTTTCCAGGCACCATTTAGTCTACTAAACATGAAAGAAGTCCATATTGAGAAGATTTCTAGTGTTGATTCAGAAGATAATCTCGATATAGATGACAATGAACCAAGTAAAAGTCGTTTTACTTTGAGATTATTCAATGAAAAACAACCTTCCACCAGCTCAACGTATCTTCTTGTTGATAATAAGCAAGACCATGTAAGTTAATTGTCAGTATACATGTTTGTGAAAGTTGCTCGTCCAGGTTGCTGTAGTCTAGTGCTCTCTGTAACTGTTCCCTAGATTTGACTAGTATAATTATACTTTCAGAACGCTTGGCTCTACCATCTGACTATGGCGTCAGGTCATATTGACCAGACTGGCACAGAATTTGAACGAACTATTGCAAAACTGAAAGAACAAAACAGTGATGCAGGTAAGGTCATGGAACAAAGAACGTTGACGTACTACTATTGCATGACCAGGCCGTAAGTACTTGAATATAATATACAATTATACAGAAGTACAAGCAAGACAGGTTGCGACTTCTGGATGAGCAACCCACAATATGGGAAATATTTCAATTGAGATATGCTATTCCATTTTAGAAAGTACGCTTTGGAACAGTACAATTATAACTCATTCTAAAGAGCCATTAGAGAATCCGTTGACCACTCTGCCTTCAGATGAACTTGAAAACCAAGCACTGCAATTATTTAAGGTGGGTGAATATATATTGTGAAATCGATTTCTATATCAAGCCTGTCATGTTGATGTTGATATTTTTACTCATTTTAGTCAATCCAGTTATTTTGCAATGCAGAGTGTGTGCCAGGACCTGCGATCGACTACCACGTGGTTTATGCCCAGAATGCATTGCAAATGTGTATAGCGAACGTGGAACTAAGAGAAGAGATTTATTGTCAGCTGATGAAGCAAACTGCTAAACGAGTTCATGTCTTGTCTGACTCAGCTGATGCATTGGAGGTATCATACAGTGCACTGGAGTGGAGTGGAGTGGAGTGGAGTGGAGTAGAGTGAAGTGGAGTAGAGTACAGAGTAGAGTACAGTGGAGTAGAGTGAAGTGGAATAGAGTGTAATGGAGTGAAAAAGTGAAGTAGAGTGGAGTGAAGTAGAGTGAAGTGGAGTAGAGTGAAGTGGAGTAGAGTGAAGTGGAGTAGAGTGTAATGGAGTGAAAAAGTGAAGTCGAGTGGAGTAGGTATAAGAGTCGAGTGGAGTAGAGTGTAGTGGAGTAGAGTGTAGTGTAGTGTAGTGGAGTAGAGTCGAGTGAAGTAAAGTAGAATGGAGTAGAATGAAGTAGAGTGAATTAGAGCGGAGTGAAGGTTACGTACTGTGATCTTCATGATAAGAACAAACATGGCGGCAAACTACGTAATCACAATGCGTTCTCCCTCCTGTCTTATACATTTATTTTGCTTATTCTTTTCCGACAGCGCTTCCTCGCTCCACATTCTGAATGGTTGACAGCTTCAAGAACGTATTCAGTGGGATCAGATGCTACCATTGATCTTCGACCAACCAGAGAATATGTTTACGAACAATGCTGGCAGTTGTTGGTCTTATGTTGTTCATTATTTATCCCCAGAGGACAAGTTCTTTGGTTTTTAAAAGCCCATTTACAGAGATATTCTTCAAAAGAGTAAGTCATTCTGTATAAGGTGATAATTTACTAAAGTTTTGAATTTCTTGCCCTTATTTTCTCTATGTGTGTGTTCGGTTATATTTTCCAGAACTGTGATTGGAAAATACGCGAAATACTGCCAACATTGTTTGGACAGAACAATACAGAACGGAGAGCGAGAGGCAGGGCCTTCCAGGATGGAGGTAGGAGGGAGAATCGAGTTTGTAGAATTCATAAAAATCAATAAAGTTTTGGAAGTTGCATAGAACTTCTCTTTTTGTTTTAGGTCATCGCTATTTTATCGGACGATCCTTTTGAACATTCGTATCCTTTGAAGATCCCAGTTCATTTTGTCAACAGAACATCAGAGAAGTTTGGTTTTGATGGTGCTACAACTGTTCAAGAACTTGTAGATTCCATTAATTCAGTAAGTACCCGTGGTTTGGGGAAGGAGGAAGGAAGGAAGGAAGGAAGGAAGGAAGGAAGGAAGGAAGGAAGGAAGGAAGGAAGGAAGGAAGGAAGGAAGGAAGGAAGGAAGGAAGGAAGGAAGGAAGGAAGGAAGGAAGGAAGGAAGGAAGGAAGGAAGGAAGGAAGGAAGGAAGGAAGGAAGACAGGCGCAGACAAACAACAGAGGAAGAGAAAGATAATATGACGACGTGGAAATCAGTGTTCTTGGTTTTTTTTTCCAGGAAATTGGCCTTCGTTCAACTGAACAAAGTGGCTACGCACTGTACACTGATAATCCTGTCGGTCCAATTCAACATTGTCTTCAAACCAGCGTTAAGGTTAGAAACGAAAACTAACTAACGAAATTAAAGAACCACTAATTATCCGCTTATTAGATTTTTTATAAGCTGGCAACTTCATGTCCGCATTATAACCTTTTCTATTATTGTATTCCGTACACGGAATGTAGGTATGTGACGTGATTGCAAAATGGGAGAAAGCAATGCAGAGTTCACATCAAGGAAGATATGAATCCAGCCGTATTATCAAATTAAGTTATAAAAACAGGTAATGTCTGCCTTCAGTAACAAGGCATTAGAACACCTCAAGTCTTTCATGGTCAAACACAATTCTCAAATTTTCTTTCTCCGCTACGTCTCAGATTGTATTTTAAAAGTGTTTGCAAGAGTGAAACAGCAAGAGAACGTTACTTTCTTGTTTATCAGGTAAATTGTAATATTTAGTGAATTACATCGCCATTTAAACCCTTGGAAAACATTATTTGTATTTTTTTAATATTAGACTTTTGATGATATTGTTCATGGACGCTACCCATTTACGAAAGATCGATGTACAAAGATGGCAGCTCTGATGGCTCAGGTAACCTAAATTCTTCGTTCTTGTACCGAAATAATGTTGTTGTTGTTTTTCTGTAGCAACTGGTGATAGTGGTGTTGATGGTGATATATACATGTAGTATAAATTCTGGTTAACTTAGTCGTCAAACTATTTTGTTTTTAGATGGAGTTCGGTGATCGTGTTGCCCGGGATAATCAAAGTGATGAAAGAATTTTTATGATATTAGAAAGATTTTATCCCAGAAAGTTAAAGGAGCCAATGACTAGTGAGCAACGAAGGTGAGTGTGTGAAACCGAAGAGGAAAGAACACTGTTCGAAATGAAATGGCACGTGTTGCTTCATCGGATCGTCGAGGATGTAACGACGTTATTTAGATAAAATACCTCCCGTGGAAGGAAGATACCCCACTTCCTGAACCATTTGATAGATGGAAACAGCTCAGACTGTGAGCTGAAGAAGACAGCAAAACAATCCATGTCATGCATGGAAAAGTTGGCTGTCTCGGACCTGCCAAGAAGAGGCTGATGACTAGACTATGCCTCTACTGACTCAAAATAATTTAAGTTTAGTTTTGTAATAATTAACCAGCCAGACCTAAAACTGCTTTAAAGATTATTAATCTTGTAACTCTAATGCTGATATTGTTATAAAATAAATGGTTTGAACCTCAAAGTATTATTATTAGTAGTACATGTCACTAAGCTAAACGAGCAAAGACTTTCACAACTAACATGTGATAATATTGTTTTTTTCAGACAATTAAAACTCAAGTTCCTAGATGCCTGGCAATCTCTGATGGGCAAGACAAAACAAGAATGTATACATTGCTATTTACTCACGGCAAAAGAATGGACTGCTTTTGGAGCCAAGCTGTTCAAAGCTAAGGTACTGAACATGTTTATTATAAACGTAGAGTGCTGGTGTAGGCAGTGTTTTCGATAGAACAAAGTGAAGAGATGGTAAACTGCCGAGATTTTTAGTAATGAAATATACTGATGTTTCGAGCAGTTCTGTCTGTCTGTCTGTCTGTCTGTCTGTCTGTCTGTCTGTCTGTCTGTCTGTCTGTCTGTCTGTCTGTCTGTCTGTCTGTCTGTCTGTCTGTCTGTCTGTCTGTCTGTCTGTCTGTCTGTCTGTCTCTGTCAGCCCGCCCGTCCGTCCATCCGTCCATGCAGTATATATCTTCATTACTTGAAATTATATCTTTACGTGTTTTATGCAGCCTAGAATTTTCAGCCATTTTTTGAATTAATTGTGACAGATATGCAAATAAACCTTGTATAATAATTTCTTCCAGCAACGACGAATTGTGACGAGAAAAAGAGATTCAAGTGCTGAAACACTGGAAGATATTTGGTTGGCTGTGGAAGAGGACTGCATTAGTATTTTAGATGTAGTTAAAATGGTAAGAACTCATGAATATCCTTTTCTGAACCTCTGAATGAAATGCGTTGCGTCTTCACTCGATATTTTTGACTTTCTTAGAATCCTGTATTTAAATACAAGTATCGATCTGTTGTGACGTTTGGTGGTTGGAAGGAAGACTTTATGTTAGTTGTGAACAAAACAACTCAAAAAGGATCAGGGCAGAGTGAGCTTGGGACCGAGAGACTGTTGTTTGTAATGCCACGAGGAAAGGTAGGTTGGAGTGACGCGCATGCGTGGACCCGGTGCCCATATCTCAGAAACGAACAGGAGTCTCTGAAGTGTTTCCATAAGGCTGAGCTAAATGCTCTTCTTAAATTTCATCCCCTCATTAAATCTATTCAGAAATACATCATAATACGCTAGAACTACTATATAAAGATGAAATATATCCTTCAATTTTCTAGATCCTAGAAATCACCTTACTAATTGCGAGCTACATCAACGCCATTGTTCGTCAACAAGGTATTACCTTTGATGTGACATGTTCTACGAAAAAGACAACTGGAGCATCGGAGAAAAAGATTAAAGTATGGGACATGGAAAGTGCTGAATGGCCAATGGTCCCAGGGGCGGGACTTATTTGACACAGTGTAAATCAAAAGTTAATGGGTAGAGATCGGAAAAGATACGAGTGGACATCAGAGGCTATAAATTGAACGGTATTTTAAGCAGAGATAATCCTATTTTAAATCTATCTTTTACAACGAGAGAGGACTTACATGTAGACCGTTTGCACAGGACGTTAGAACGGCTGATCTGGAGGACAATTTTAATGTTCCGTTAATGGGAGGATTAATGAAATTTCATTGTTTAGAGGAATTTTTTCCCACCGAGGTCCAAGGAATAGCCAAAATAATGTACGTGAACGCTAGTTTAGCAGCTCTTCTTAATCTGGAATACTCGAAATATCATCCGTTTAGCTCTCTAGATTAACCAGAATAACATATCGTTTGAAAACGAGAGATCAAACTCTTTTCAGTATAACCCAAACCAACGCGCCAATAAGTTATGAAAATTAAGAAGACCTGTCGGCAAACATGGATTTGAAGTGATATTAAACAATGTATTTGGGTTGATGTCAAGTACATTTGATGTAGTCTCTTAATGACCATGTGTTTTAATATAGAAGGTTTTGTAAGTTTGCGGTAATGTATTGACAGTATTGAAGGCTTGAAATAAGATAAATTAATATCTTTATCTTATAACTTCCGTTCAATTCATAGCACCTGCTTTTCGTATAAAAAGAATGAAACTCATTCAAAAAACGAGCAACATGTCACCTCTCGGGACCATGTTTTCTCTAAGATATCTGTAAACTGATATTTAGCTTGGCTTGACAGATGCATGTATATCTATATGACTATGTATATATATAATTATCACTTGTTACTGCGTAACATATAAATACTGACTGAATTATTGCATGGTGGAGTCATTAGAGAGAATAAATGTTTAGTGGGGTCAAGAAAAAAAGATGTGAATAATAGCTTTTAATGAAGAATTTTTGAGAAAAATTGTATAATAGAATATTGATAATAATAAATAAAATGTCATTTAAATTACGTCTGTATATTGTCTTAATAAATGTATAGGAAAAGCGGGCGTTAGAACGTGCAATTAAAAGCACGAAACAAGTTCCGGTCTTGGAGCTTGTGAAGTTTTGTTAGTTCTTGCTGTACAATTCAGGAAGATGTCGTTAGTTAATATTCAGAACGAAACAAGTTCCGGTCTTGGATCTTGCTGTACAATTCAGGAAGATGTCGTTAGTTAATATTCAGAATTCTCAGAGCCAGGGCCATCGTCAGAACATTTTGCAGGGGGGTTGTACGCTCAATTTTGCCGACTGCCACATAATCGTCACTCGTCAGTACTAGTGGCGGGTGCCGACTTCCGACTGAAATCTCTTGTCTGCCGACTATAGAGCAAATAAAGAATTCTTGGGGGGTGTCACCACACACACACACACACACACCACTATTGAAAACACTTTATCGGCCACTGGTCCCACTGGGTTTTCCCACCGTCTATGCGCATGCAGGCAAGAGCTGCATGTAAAATATCTAGCTTGTGCTTGCGTGGCTGACGCAACTTTGTGAAGACCTATCAGCTGGGTAAAACATGGTTGAATCCTAATTTTGGGAGTGGAAAAACACACGTGCTTGAGCATGCCCATAAGATTACGGAACAACATATGAGTCTAAACTCGACGAAAGTTTAAAAACTATATACCTGACTCCGTAACACAGCACAAGCAGTTTTAGATATATAAACTTGAGCAACGGCCTAAAACAGTACATTTTTAACAAAATCCTTTTGAAATTTCACACTCAGCAATTACTACTTGTCACATCTGGCCTACGATACGCAGCTTCCAAAATGTTTATTAACGAAAAAAATTTACATCGTTACAAAAATTCAAAAATCGTGTCGCATTGCCGATTCGCGTTCGATGAAAAATGTTTCCTTCTGAAGTGTTGATTTCGAGATCTTGTTGAGTATTTTATATATTACGGTCTCATGGACCTGTCTTGTTTTGCTATATTAATATTTCATGCAGTAAGTGATGACTGACGCAAGTACCCAATTAG
Organism: Paragorgia papillata; assembly: GCA_035771165.1. Taxonomy (NCBI): domain Eukaryota; kingdom Metazoa; phylum Cnidaria; class Anthozoa; order Scleralcyonacea; family Coralliidae; genus Paragorgia; species Paragorgia papillata. The sequence continues at coordinate 1,264,491 of JAWNZC010000007.1, forward strand.
AGATCATCTGCCACACATCTAAATGTTCTAGGCGTAAATTATTACTACTAATTATATCGTAAACGTATCTCAAAGCCCACGCTTGCAACTGATAGTACGTGGGTATATTATTTATACATATTGTGTCAAATATGCTACTATGATTATTCAATAAACTTTAATATCGCCAAACATTACCACGTTGGAAGAAAAACAAATAACTTCGGGTCAAAACTTTTAAAAACATTTAATTAAAAACATGCTGTGTAGTCTGTGTTTACACATCTTCAATGAATTATCTTCTAAGAATTTAAAAGGTAGGGGCTGTAAAAATGAATTATTTTTTTAGGTTATTATCGCAGATGTTCGTTCATTAATCCTAAAAGCAGTATAATCAGTAAATTGGGTATCATATTTCTTTTTAATAACTCGAAGAATTCGTTTGTTTTTAACAAGCTTTAGTAGCGACAAGCAAAAAAAAACTTTCGGCTCAGCGTTGGTACGTCTTTATATTGTTCAAGATTAGAAAATGACAGGTTGTAGTATTGTATTGACGAGGATCGCGATAAACCCCAAACTGACCAATCAGAGCTCAATACTAGTCTGACGTCACAAGTCCTCAAGATGTTGATCTTTCAAAATAAAAAAAAGCGAATTGAGATGGCGTCTTGAGGAGCGAGAGAGCAGATGTTTTGAAACTAAAGTTTACGTGTTATCAAGAACGTAGCGCACAATCCTTAATTTCCTTCTTAATGAATCCATTGCCATTGACACAGGTAAGTGCACTAAGGTGATTTATTTCTACTGTTTGAATTATCTGGTTTATAAGATCCTCGTAACTGAGTGAATGGGCTCTTTATGGTTGGGGCACACTTATTTTAAATTCACCTTTTGATGGCTGAATAAGAAGCGGAAAGTTTGTCTCCGTAATGAATTCGAAACAATCGTTGTGTTAAACAAAATTATCAAACTGAGGCCGTTTTAAAGTGCAAGGCAAGTGAAAAACTTGACATTATTGTTTGACATGTTGAGCGACGACTGTCCAGCCATGTAGGAGTACGCTTGCTTTTATCCTTTGTTCTCCTTCTTTCATTTCAAACGTCTTGAAAAGGCAATATTGTGTTTAATAAGTCCTGTGGCTTTATCAGGCACCTTGTGCTAATTATTTGTAATTTTTTATACTCTAGATTGTAGCTAGAACATCCTCTTTCCTGACGTTCTGAGATGACCTTGATTTCTTCTCCGATAAATTTTCACTCCAAAATTATGATGGAAAATAATCAATTAATGGATGACTACGAAACTTCTTTTTTATACGAATGGCAAACAGCGGAAGAGGACTTGGAATTCTTGGACTATACGTATTGTTTTGAAGGTACATTTATTTTGTGAAAAGATCGCGATGTCCTGTCACCTCTGCAGCGACGTCCTTGTGTCTGGCTTTTGTTTGACTAAAACCATTCTTTTAGTATGGAAGGAAGTTCATTGAAGCGTACTGCGTTTAAATATACATTTAGATACTAGCAGATCATTATATCTTATCCCCGATTAAGTATGTAAGTGTAGTATATATAAATTATGTTCAATACCTGTTTTGCTCATAAATATTTTGTGTTGTTTATTTCGTTTAGTGGAAACACCAAACAAGAGAACATTGAACGCGAGTTCAAAACAAACCAAAGCAGTAATATCAATAACAGACAATACTAAAATACACGATGAAAAACAAACCATTCTGAAAATTTCCTTGGAGAAATTGCGACATATTGAAGACCCAGAGAGCTCTCTCCGTCGTTCAGTCTTGATAAATAACACATTAAAATGTATTCGAAGTGGGTTAAGAATGAGTGAGGATTCCTCTGCCAGCTGTTTTGCATATTCTTTACCTTGCAAACGAATGCGGTTAAACAGCGAACTAACGCCAAACTGTGGCACTACTATTGACAATAATGATCCGTCTGAAGCAGCGATTACGAGACAAGATGGTTTAAATAGTGTAAAGGAAGTAGGAAATGATTTAGTTTCAAATGATCCAATTGACAAAATGTCTTTGTGTGCTTCGGAAGTATCTTCGCTCACTCGACAGGGCACAAAGGAAAGCAAAAGAAATTGTGATATTGTACGCTTTGCTGAACTAGACTTTTCAAATGTTATTTGTGCTCTAGAAACGTGAACAGACTACCCTGATCCCAGAGGTTCTACGCCGCCGAACAGACATGAAACTGGATGGATATAGTCTCTCTATCGACGTTTTTGACGGGGCTGAGTATAGTTTAACTCAAAATTATTTATTGCGAAGTCTTCAAGATTGTAAAAAGTCTTATGCAAAATATTTGTTGAGCTAGTAATTTAACATTTTATAGGTGTAGAATAGTTATATAAATTATTATTATTATTATTATTATTATTATTATTAATAATAATTATTATTATTTTCTTAACACGATGCCATCGAGTAGCATATAGTATTTACATAATATTATGCCATATGTCAATTTATATATAGACAGAAAGTACAGATAAAAAAAATGAATAAATAAATTAAATAAAAAAATACATTGATAATTTATTACTTTTTGTTGTATTGAAGCCACAAAGAGATAAGTTATTATAATTAAATTTCTCTCCCTGGGAGTAGGGTAAACTTAGAACACCCCATATCAGATGGAGAAGTGGACATCTATTATCAAATAACAAATGTTGGTTAAATTACCAATTTATAACAGTTTGCTTGGAATATAGAATGTTGGATAATTAACTGAATCAAAAGGCACATGCCAATATTTATCAAAGCCATTCAGTAATTGATGTTTCAGAAAATCCTTTCAAATGTGAACAAAATTATCATGGCTTTTATCGACTCATGCACGCAAGGCTAGGTGTGATTTTCCAATTTGTTCAGAACTGATGATGTCATAGCTCAAATTACAAATTATTTACATATTATTACTGGAATATATAATTCAAGAACAGGGAGAAGTTCTAATTAGTGGTTCTAATCTAATTATTGCTTAATTATGGCTACTTCACTGGCTGATTAGTTTTAAAAAGTGCAGATTACAAGTTTTTGTGACTGTGCATTTTGGTTGCAGTGGTTATCATGCATGTTTTCCCCCCTCTGAAGCTGAGACTTATCAGATTAGAATGTCATCAGTCATCTTGACAACATGTGAGAAAAGTGCCTCCAGATTGACACACCACATGCTTTCACTGGGTCCCCTGGACCATAAAAATAGGTTTATTATTTTGGACCAATCAGGGATGGTTTACAAATCGCCTGTCACTGCAGAATACTCCACAAGTCACAATCCTTGTATTAACAGATCAGCACTCAAAAAAATTAAGTTTGTCAAGATAATATTTACTGTACAAGCTAAGCTACAGTGTGTATCAATATAAGGTTAATACTGTAGTTCATAAAAGTGAAGAGTAAACAGTATATTTTTGAGGCATTAGAAACTCGAAAGAAATGGATGGAAATGAGGATTCTTGCTAGATATTTTTCAAAATTTATGAAGATCCCCTCTCCCAAATATTTCAGGTGACTGAGGCAAGGCTTTTAGGGTCCACAGTGGCCTGCTAGTCCCCCCATTTTCCCATTATTTAACACTTTTCTCTCAATGTACCATTTCAAGCTTCAACTGCTTTCTCCAGAATCAAGTTTAAATTGATAGAGTATGGTTTATTTAGCTTCCTTTTGACCTATTTCCCAAATATCTAAGTTCCTCAAAATACTGAAACAGATTACACTAACCCACAACCATAAAAAAATGTCATTTTTATTCACAATTCTTTTCAATAAACATCTTATTTTTCAGTCATTTTTAAAAAAAGTTTACAAATATTACTTTACAGTCTTTCGATAAAAACCATTCCTACATACTCGTATAAACAATATATAAATAACCCTAGAATAGATATGAAATATTCAAACAGACTACAAATAATATATTGACACCACCACACAATGACCAACACACACCACACAGTCTACAAGTACGCTAGAAAACTGTTTAAATTTCTTCATTTCCAATCTTTCAAATACCCACTAAAACTTGCATAATTTGATCGAGGTCATCTGTAAATGAATTATCCGTAGATTTACTAAGTTTTAAATCATCGCTACATCTTCTTATCAAGGCTGATAAACCAGTATTTGTCTTGTAATTATTATCTTCGAACTCGCCGCATGCTGCTATTTGAAGACCTTCTGACCAAGCTAAAGTAGCATCGTAATCATACAATGAAATGTCAATCTCAGCAAAATTTATCTCTTCTTCTTCTTCTAAACCAGGCAGATCTCTTCGAGTAGGAACAGTTGTAATACAAGTTGATGAACATTTGCCAATAAATTTATTTTTAAAGTTAGCCGAGGTTCGCGTGAGATCAATAAATGTCTCTTCTGCGCCATTAGATTTTGCAAGAGTCACACCAAAAGACCGACACCTGTTGTCCAACTTTTCTGAATTGTTTTCACAAAAATACGACTCATTTCTTTGTTCTAACGATAAACTTAACCGCACAGGAACAACTTCTGTAGAGTTTGTCGATCCCTCAAAGATCTGTGCCCCACAAGAGGTCGGCCTCGTGTTTGAACAAGTTCCTTTCGTCAAACAATGGTCAACATACATGACTTCATCTCCATCTTTCCCATTTTCGATCTCTTGTTCAATTTTTCGTATCGTGTTCACAATCATTACAGTCTTTCGCAATGAAGGTTCAAGATTCATTCTTGTCTTAGCTTTGGCCAGTTTTGAGACGGACATATCAAGAATAGTTTCTTTCGGTTGTGCAGTGCAGCCATTGCCTTCAACCGCCTGAAATTTCCGTTTCGATCTACGCCGTTTGTCTTGTGGCTTCAAGTCTTTGAGATCGATCATCGAAGAAATACTAGTTCCCGCTAGAAAAACAATCAAACTTTATATATTACACTAGTTATCAAAGTTACCAAAAGTAGGAGTAATTTCCCGCAAAGCACAACGACAATTTGATACATAGAAAGTCACAAAGTTCATTCATTCGTTCAAAATATTTGACGACACAAATATTCGAAACTTACCGGCTCAAACTTGAAACCACGAGATGTAATCCGTATTTTTCACCCTTCAAGCAACAACACGTGTTGGAAACTTGTTCGGAAGAGGCTACTTGCAGCGTATTTGAGAGGAAAACAACCATAAAATACGACAATTGGAGAGTAATAAATTTAGTACGATACGAAACCTTGCCAACACATACGAATTGAACACCCCCCAAATGACCTGTTTCCGTGACCTAGATCACGTGATAGTTAAATACCTCGCGTTAACACTACGTCACAACTCAACATGAACATGCATTCTCGTTCACACTAAAAAGACAGTATCTTTATTCATGTTTTTAAACTAGCTCAATCAAAATACTTTATATCAAACCGAGAAGCTATTAAAATACTGGTGTGAAACATTAGCACCCTTTTCTGGTAATATTTTCTTGTGGTTTTTGCTGGCAAGATCTTTGACGAGTTTCCGCCCACAATATGACGTCATACAAAAAAGCCGGAAACGAATCGCTTACGTTTACGGAAGAGGGAAAGACACACCTTTGACTGGCCAAGGTGAACGAACTATTTAAATATTCGCATATCTCAGGAAACAGCCATTATCTGTCGATTTTTCTGTGCACCAATATGGCCGCCATTTCATTGTTTCTGTGCACCAATATGGCCGCAATTTCATTGTTTCTGTGCACCAATATGGCCGCCATTTCATTGTTTTGGTACACCAATATAGCCACCATTTCATTGTTTTGGTACACCAATATGGCCGCCATTTCATTGTTTTGGTACACCAATATGGCCGCCATTTCATTGTTTTGGTACACCAATATGGCCGCCATTTCATTGTTTTGGTACACCAATATGGCCGCCATTTCATTGTTTTGGTACTCCAATATGGCCGCCATTTCTTGCATTGTTTTGGTACACCAATATGGCCGCCATTTCATTGTTTCTGTGCACCAATATGGCCGCCATTTCATTGTTTCTGTGCACCAATATAGCCGCCATTTCATTGTTTCTGTGCACCAATATGGCCGCCATTTCATTGTTTCTGTGCACCAATATGGCCGCCATGACGTCAGATGAAAACCAAGAATAACTTCGGTCATGTAATTTGGTTGAAGTTTAAATTTGTGCACAAAATTTCTAAAACGGCAAAGTCACATTTAATAAATTATGTCTCTAAAATTTAAAATAATTCTCCGAGGCATTTAATCAGTCAGGACCAATGGATAAGACCAGGATTACTGTTGGGTTTTGTGCTGTTGCCATCGCTCTTTCTTGATACGAAGCGCAATACACAACTTCTATTCAGGAGTCACAACTGACTTTATTTTGTATATTTCAATCATATATATGTACAAGGATTTTATATTAAGACTTCCATAAAAGGACTATAATTACTACATGCAGGATATAATGTCATGCTACTTATATCGGAATGCGTGTCATGCATTTCCGAGTGTTCTTATCTAATAACTAATACAATTTATTTTGGCTAAATCTGCTACACATGTTTCATCAGGTGTTAATCACCTTGTTGGAATATCAGAGCACATATTCTAACAATTACGCTGTCTCATTTCAGAAGTCAGAACTGAACAATTTTACCAAGGGCGAGGTGCAAGGACCGCGGATGCCATAAAATTACGCACTCAGCAAACTATATGTGAACAGGACTGTAAAAAGTGAAACAGCTTTTCAGTGCGTCAGTACCGATGAATAGAAAAAAGCGTGGTATTTATGAGCCATATAATCTTTAATTTCGTGCCCCCTTTGACCGTCATTGAGGGGGCAGATTACGGTACTTATTTAATTTAGGATTAGTGTTAATGTTAGTGCAAGGCGGCCTGTCAGACTTCCCCCTCCACCCACAGTTATTTAGACATCTTCTTCGTTCCTTTGTGTCCGCCTGACTACGTAAGTACGGACCACGCACTACTAGCTCAGGCAGATCAGAGGAGAGAGTTAAGTTCACACAAACTCAGTCGTCTAGACGACAACAATTAAAAAACTATTAATTTTGGCATTATAAACTTCACGGTTCATTGAGTGGTGTGTATGATACTTGAAGTGAGAGCGAGTGCTCAAACTCATTAATAATTCATGAGATTCGCTCCTCGAGATTCATTGCCTTCTTGTGTTTTGATACCGTCATGATCTAACACTTGAACACGTTTTCGAAATAGTACTTCAATGAGGAGTACGTATACTACAATCATAAATCATTCAATTTCCCGTCGAAAAAGTTTGCTCTGACATTCTTTTTGTTCTACACAAGTAGAAAACCTGCAAGCGGGCTCTTTCTGGGCTAATGTTCGCCTTCGGGCTTTCCCGCCGTTTCAGGGTTTACAGCTGTCCCCAGTACGAGCGTAGTAAAATGATAGCCATAACTCATTTAGCAATTAATTACGGGAAACTTAATGATATTTTTGTTGACTCATGGTGGCATGATAGTTATTATCATAACACATTACAACATGAGAAAAATGTTAGTTATGCTTGGAATGCAAATAATTTAAAATGATTCTATGACTTAAAAGTGTAGACATAGTGTAAATTGAATTTCGGTGCTTCAATTCGAGTTAATTTTATATAAAGAAACCACAAAACCAACCAGGTCTAGCAGTCATGCGTCTATTCGGTTGCAACACGTGGTTGCAACCATTTCATGTCATCATTCAGACTGATGTGTCCCCAATTAGCTGTCATAATTCAGACTAAATACATTGACACTTAAATAAAAGTTATTCACGTGGCACACGTCCGCACGCGGGCTATAGCATGCCCTTTAGCCAGTGGTTTTACGTGACATGCATGGTACGTCTGTATATTAATTACAACAAATAAAATAGTCTAAAAACTACTGATGAATATTTACAATAAATCTCAGTTATAGAAAGAATTTACAATTTAAAATAGTTTAAGTGTGTATCAGTGTTATCGTCCTAGAGATGAAAAATTGTCTATAATGACTATGCCAGATTATAATACTATATAGCTTTCAGTGTGAGGGAATAGAGTTCTCATGTTAGGCATCTACAACATTACTAAATAATAAGTTGGCTACAAGAGTCACATCTTGCATGTGCGCAAGCTTTCGACGCGTTTTCAAAATAGACATTTCAATGTCTACTTGTTCAAATAGTCTGAAATCCCTTTAGCATTAAATGTATATTGGGTTGTTGCTTCCATTTACAACTTTTAGTTAAAGTTTAATTAAATAGTTTATCTGATATTATTCGACCTGATGTACCGCCGTTGTACATATTGATATATCGGAAAGGCTTGTTGAATGTAGAAGAAGTTAAAGAGTGCAGTAATATGATTATGTCTTGTCTGCGTAAAAATGAAGTTTACCATCAAGTGAAGCAGTAACCAACTAAAAATAAATAAATAATCTCTTCAGGAAGCACTCGTGCTAAATCCTTGTCAAATTATAATTATATACAGCTGCCACTTGAAAGCATGTCGTACTGATAGAGTGAAGCTCAGATTTCATTGTCTTCATTGATTAGTTATATACTGGGTCGTTTCAGCTGTTTTTCATTTACATTGTAAGAGTAGTCCGTGCCAGTGTTATGATATTAAAGTAGTAAGTTATCACATGTTAGAACGTGATAAGGAATATGAGAAAAATATCATACCTGAGAAGTTGCAGGATGGAAAGCAACGTCATAAACTACATCAGTATGTCTTGCTAAGCGATGGCATGGATAGCTTTGTCGTACATCATAGATATAGGCCTAGATTATACGAATAATAAAAAATGTTAAATGTGGTGAACTGGCGATATTTTTGAAAACGAAGTACCGACGTTTTGATCGTTCGATCACTTTACTAATTATGAACCGTAATACTATACCAACAAGAACAAGACTAACAACAACAACAGCAGCAACAACATCAAGACCACCATCATCATCAACAACAACAGCAGCAGCAACAACAATATCAAGAGCACCATCATCATCAACAACAACAGCAGCAACAACAATATCAAGACCACCATCATCAACAACAACAACAGCAGCAGCAACAACATCAAGACCATCATCATCATCAACAACAACAGCAGCAGCAACAATATCAAGACCACCATCATCATCAACAACAACAACAGCAGCAGCAACAATATCAAGACCACCATCATCAACAACAACAGCAGCAGCAACAACATCAAGACCACCATCATCAACAACAACAGCAGCAGCAGTAACAACAATATCAAGACCACCATCATCATCAACAACAACAGCAGCAGCAGCAGCAGCAACAACATCAAGACCACCATCATCAACAACAGCAGCAGCAGCAACAACATCGAGACCACCATCATCAACAACAACAGCAGCAGCAGTAACAATATCAAGACCATCATCATCATCAACAACAACAACAGCAGCAACAACATCAAGACCACCATCATCATCAACAACAGCAGCAGCAGTAACAATATCAAGCCCACCATCATCATCAACAACAACAGCAGCAGCAGCAACAACATCAAGACCACCATCATCAACAACAGCAGCAGCAGCAACAACATCGAGACCACCATCATCAACAACAACAGCAGCAGCAACAACATCGAGACCACCATCATCAACAACAGCAGCAGCAGTAACAACATCAAGACCATCATCATCAACAACAACAGCAGCAGCAGTAACAATATCAAGACCATCATCATCATCAACAACAACAACAGCAGCAACAACATCAAGACCACCATCATCAACAACAACAGCAGCAGCAGTAACAATATCAAGACCACCACCATCATCAACAACAACAACAGCAGCAGCAACAACATCAAGACCACCATCATCAACAACAACAACAGCAGCAACAACATTAAGACCACCATCATCAACAACAACAGCAGCAACAACAACAATATCAAGACCACCATCATCATCAACAACAACAGCAGCAGCAACAACATTAAGACCACCATCATCAACAACAACAACAGCAGCAACAACATCAAGACCACCATCATCAACAACAACAGCAGCAGCAGTAACACCAATAACAACTGTTGGCAATAGCAGCAACAACAGCAACAGGAACGACACCACCACCACTACCAACAACAACAACAACACAAACAGCAGCAGCAACAACACCAAAACCACCACCAGCAACAGCTAACGACAGCAGTAACAATAGCAGCACCAGCAGCAACGACACCACCACCACTACCACTTACTGATTTATCTTCAGATCCAACAGCAAAGTATTTAGAACAAGGACTCCATGCAACGCCGACTGCATGTGAACGAGCGGCGTGACCTTCGTATTTTCTTACGCACCTTAGAACAAACAAAGAATATACAATAAAACTATAAAAGATAACTGATTGATATAAATGCCGTCACGTTTCTCGTTAAGTTCATATCACTGTGTGTATATATAGCAACCTGGACACAAAATATTAGTTAGTGTTATGTTTCTTTTCTTAACAGATTTTGAACAGATTTCTCAGTACAATAGTTTACCTCTTGGTGCGCAAATCCCACATTTTGACACCATCAGCAATGGCTGCAGTTAAAAATAAATCGTAGGTTTGAGGAGGAAGAGAAAAATTCTTTGAACCCTAAAAAAGGAAGGAAAGGTTTAAAAAAACAGTTCATGGTATTGGGTGCATTTGTGATATAGAGATAGCTTGCTATACGTTAAATAAAAGTAAAATAAAAGTAAAATAAAATAAAAATAAAAGTAAAATAAAAGTAAAACAAAAGTAGTAGTTCTCTCTGACGAAAGGCCTTCGCTCGAAACGTTAGACTCCTACGTTCTCTGTTTCGGCAGTATATCTAACCTTACTATATTTCGATTGGTATACGTTACCTCGTTCAAGTTAATGCAGTGAGCGTTCCTTGAATGAATATCTTCGATTGTTAACAAACTTCGCCCAACATTCATATCAAACACATCAAGAGATCTATCTGAACCAGCACACAGTACAATATCTTTTAAAAATTAAGAACAATCAATAGAACCTTATATAAATACATCACATAATTAAAGTCATGTCACCTCACTTCACTTCACTTCACTTCACTTCACTTCACTTCACTTCACTTCACTTCACTTCACTCCACTCCACTTCACTCCACTCACCTCCACCTCACTCCACTCCACTTCATTTCACTTCACCTCACTCCACTTCACCTCACCTCACCTCACTCCACTCCACTCTACCTCACCTCACGTCACGTCAATTCACTCAACTCGACTTCACTTCACTGTCGTCACGTCACCTCACTTCACGTCCTCCACATCACATCATGCAGAATCATAATCAAAAAGTGAATCCAGTTAACACACAAAAAAGGATACAAGAATAAAAGCTATTTATACAAGCAAAATGTGCGATGTTCTTGGCCTTTTGCGGTGATAAAGAAGTGACAAGTTGATAACGACTCTTGCTTTGGTACCTTGAATTATAAAGTAAACACAATGTATGTACAGATGTATGTATTAGTTTTAGAGTTAATAATCATAAACTTTGCAATGCTCACCTCTTCAAGTCATCTTTAATGAAATCAAGAAAGTATTTATATAGAAACAATGTATTGCCTGAACTTAGTACGATAAACTTGTCCACAAAATAAAACGATGCCTGGTTGATTCCTTTTGAGAAACTTGGATTGTCCTGAAATAATTAAGCACTGTCTAATTATTTCTATTACACACAAGTTATCCGAATAGAACAGAAATTACTTAGGTGCAGAAATTTAATACAAAAACCATACACTGCGTAATTTAGATAACCCATGCCTGCGTATTGAAGCTGTCAATGTGAGAATACTGGACTAAAACTGCGTAACCTCAAGTTTTTTTTGTAACCAGGAGAATATCTCGCGAGTATAAATTGGGCCTTAGTATGCATGGTACAAATGGTTTCACCAACCTTTGAAGAAGTTGTAATTGTATGTTTTTGGTTTGTAAGTGCCAGGATGGGTTCAGAGTTGTTAGCAGACCATACACAAGCTGTGTTATCACAAGAACTAGTAAGAAGAAATTGACCATCATGGCTAAAGTTCACGGACTGTACGCTGCCATTATGACCTGGAATGAAATATTATTCAAATCGTGCGTAAGAAAACTTGAATGGAGTTTCTCTAGAGTTGAAAAACCTCTTCAGCTTTAGATCCAATTCCATCAATCCCTCCATCCATTCATGCATCCATGCCTTCCTCCCTCCCTCCTTCCATCCATGTATTCCTCCCTTCACCCCTCCCCTTCCATCCTTCCTTCCCTCCCTCTATCTATCCCAACCATCCAATCAACAACTTTGTCTTTACCCGAATAGGTTCGTTGTTTACTGGTGTGAGGGAAGTTTAACACATGCGCAGTTTGATCAGCCAAGGCACACGCTAGTTGCTTACCATCACCTATATAGAAGCAAAAAATAAAATATATTTTTATGAATCTGCATGTGTGGTGGGTCACTCTGCCTAACGCAAGACAATTTTGCTAGGCAAATGAAGACCTCCCCAATAATTGCCAAGTGAAACGTGAAATTCAGAACAGATTTAAATGCCTTACCAGAAAACGTTATTTGATTAATCGCAACTGGCGTGGAGCACAATGAAAATTTGTCTTTTAATTGAATAGGAATAGTGTACTCTTCTAGTTGATCGTCTCGCACCAAACTACACAAAACGGAAAATATAATATGAAACAATTCCCAATGTATAAATGGAAAATGGATGGATGGATGGATGAATAGACAGATAAATGAATGCATCAACGAACAAACGAATAAATGAATGAATAAATCCTACCTTTTTACACTTTTTACGAGTGGACTTTGGACTTTGAACTGTGGCTTTGCCTGTTTGGCGGGGTTAAGTTTAGGAGAAAACATTTTAGTTCTGCAAAACAAACAGGTTTTTAATTAAGAAAAGCAAGAAATAAAAAATAATTGGTTGAATTCTAGAGCAATAAGAAACGTAAATTGTTGTTTTTACCTTGGTGAAGCGCTATAACCAGATGATTTTATTTTAGTCTTAAAAGTGACAGGTTGATTTTCGACTGAATATTTAGTTTTTCCAGTTTTTTCTTGTTCTACAATTAATAAACATCAAAAGCTAATCATTTATGTAAAAAAGCAATCACTTATATCTGAAGAAAGAAAGACTTTTCTGTTGTTATTCTGGACAATGAAAATATCGCTGGTATTATATAGTTGGTTATCATAAATTTCGGCCGCAACCGTTAAGCTTATTCTTTGATACTTACTCTTTGCACTGCCTTTGACTGTTTTTCCCTGGTATTTTTGGAACAAATTCAGCCTTTAACGGTGAATTTTCACACAGAGGTGCCCTATATGTAAATAAAATCACAGCCTGACTAAGAAAATTTTCACTCAACTTTAGTCATGCACTTAGAATTCAATTCCACGTCTTACTTTGAGAGGACAGATATTTCTGGATAATCAGATACTAAATTAGTTGTTTGTAATGTGGCTTCAGCTGCAATCGTAAGACTGTTGGTAGCTAAGATAGTGGAATCTGTTGAGCAGTTTTCCTACAAGAATAAAAAGTTGCATGATATTTCGTAGGGTTCGTGTGAGATATATAAGTATAATAGTAGTATATAAATAAACTAGTGCTCTAATACCAATGCTGAATGCTGATTGGCTACGCTACTTTTATTAAATACACAGCGGCGTCGGAAACTCATCGTATTTTGTCTTCTTGATCTGGCTGTACGTACCATTTCTCCTGCTAACTCACGTTCATCAGGAGATAAAAAAACATTGACGATATGAAGAGTATTTTGAAAAAGACTTCCTAAGAGACACAGCACCTGAAAGTAATGGAGAATAAGAAATACGAACCAGAGTAAAAAACATAAAAAATAAACTTTAACGAAAGCTCTAACCATAAAGTCTCGCGGCACTATGACCACATTTTAGCTTTACATCAGTGAGACACATGTGGTTTAAAATGCATTTTGAGAATTACATAAAAAATATTAAAAAATACAAAATAGATGGCTTACTTTCCCTTGCAGTTTCTGTTCAGTAAATTCACATGACCCACACAATGGCACAAGAGAGAATTCAGCAAGCTCTAATTCAGTGGAGGCAGAAATGGGATCTGCAGGAAATGAGAAAAATGTAGATACATGTATATTTATAGAATAACATTTTATGAGTTCTAATTGGTTAACGACGTGTTTTTATGATGTAAACACAAAAATTACCCTCCATCTTTCAAGTGAAACAAATTGATTGTAAAAAAACCCTGACGGTTTATACCTCGAAAATCACATAAGCTGATCAGTTGACACGTATTGACATTGATGACAAAAACGGCATTTGTCGTAACACAAATGAGACAAACAACTTGCTGAAGGAGATCGCTATATATGACAAGATTTTAAAAGATTAATATTAAACTTCATTTTATCTTATAAAAACGTAATTAATATATTAAAAAAACGTGTTCTTGATGTTCGTTCTTGAGTATTGCCATTTTCCATTTCATACAGTAAGCACTTTATATAGTTTCATTAGCGCTGCACGCTCACCTTGTCACATGATAACTGTCATGAGCTGGGTCTTCGCATTTCGCCTCTGATGGTGTCGTAATCTCGCTGTAAAACACTCCAATAACTGACAGTCCAGGCTCTTCTACATTCTCCATACTGTCATTTGAATCTCCCCGTTTTCTCTCTTTTTGATTCCTCGCAAATATCTTTTGAAGGTCTAAAGTATGAAGGCAATTAAATCTATCTTCAAAGGCAAATATACGGACCTATATAATTAAGACATAAAACTTGAACTCAGTGCATTTATCATAACATTTTAGAGAATCTTGATACAGAGCGAAAAATAGAAGAAGAAAAGGACGAGAGTTTTATAGGGAAAATAGAACTGCAGGAAACAGTGAGAATTGAAAAGGAGAATAAGAGGAAAACGTGAAAAAGATGAAATAAGAATTTGAAAAGAAAGAGTGTAAATAAAGAAAAATTGAGAAAGAGGGAGGAGGGAGGAAAAAAAAGAAAGAGTAAAAATAAAAAAAAATTTTAAAAAAGGAAAGAAAAAAAATAATTATATTTAGCGTTAACAATTTATAAAACAAAGCTTACCATGCCATCAGCATCACCAATGCTCATTTCTTTTTCAGTAAAATGGAATGCAATGGAAAGAAATGGATAAGCTAGGAAAATATAATATAACAAAAAATTGAGAAAACTGAACTAAATTGTGTAAAATAACAGAATCAATTGCAATGTTAATTTTTATATACAGTACATCAAAATAAATACCAGAAATAATAGGTGAATGGTATAAGGTGCATTTCTGATCAACATCCCAAACCTATGGAAGATAAAATTTAATTAATTAATTAATTAATTAATTAAAGTTAAATTAAATTAAATTTAAATTAATTTTAAATTAAATTAAATAAAATAATAAATAAAAATAAAAATATATAAAAATAAATAAAATTAATTACATGTAATAAAAATAAATTAATATAAATTAAAATAAATTAAAAATTAATTAGTAATTATTTCTTTACCTTAAATGTTCTGTCCTCTGATATGGTTACAAGTATATTGTCTTGGCAAGGACAGAATTTTGAAGCAGTAACAAGTGCAAGATGACCCTCAATTACAGTGTTCAGTTCACATGTCTACAGTTCAGAAAATTGAAAAGCTTAATAAAACATTGGATACAGTAGTCATATAAATTAGTTTAAAAAAACATGAGTTACAACTGTTAAATGGCTCACATCCTGTCAGCTACTTGCAACAATTGCCACTGTCAGCCACCACCTCCCTCAAAACTGGCTGCTACTCAAGCTGAGTGTATAGTAAGTACATACATCATATACCGTATTGTTAGGAGTGTACACTCCCTTATATTGAGAAGGAATCTGGGTACTAATGTTGGGGGGGGAGGGTTACGGGTTACCCCATATTGTTGCAATTGTAGTAAATATACATACATTCCTATTCATAAAAAAACAGAACCATTTGTATACATTACAACAAGTACGGTAAGATATTACATCTACACATCCAACTATAGCTAATTACATGTGTTCTTGTTATAACTAACCTCAATAAGAATTATCCATACTTCATTTCCAACACAAATGCTTATCATATCATCTGAGTTACTAAAACTGATGTGCTGAATATATCCCAAATCTTTGGCAACAGTCACATCTCTTATTTGACTAGGTAAACTATCTAAAAACAAACGTAAAATTGCAAAACAATTAAATTATATTAAATTATTTTTAAATGAAATGAAGTGAATGAAATTAGATTAGATTTAAATGAAATTAAAACAATTAAATTAAGCAAAGTCTAGGCTAAGTCGAGAAACCAGAATTACAGCTTTATTCTTTTTGGACCAACACTCACTTTCTGACAGAATATTTTTCTGTAGGTACCATACAATAACGCAGTCTTCAGATCCACTGCCAAGAACAACTGGATCTTGTTTATTTCCAAAACTTAAAGCACTTACTGACTTTTGGTGGCCAGACAAAAGTATAGGCTAAAAATCGAATAATATATTTTTCTAAATAAGTTTTGTGGAAACACCACGTAAAATATTTATTTATTTGAAGTCATATTTTTTGTTTATTTGTTGTGATATGGGGGTCCTCAAACAATAATTATTTCAACTTCTAGGTCCAAACTAATTATTCAATGTAAAAAATCAATACAGAAATGAATTATTCATTACAATAAAAAGATACATATAAACAAACAAACAATCACTAATTTTATTGCGTCGTGTGCGGGTGGGAATTATGCAGGTTGTGCGGCCATTTTGTAAATTTGTAAATATTAAAAAATATATAGCTGTTTTCCCCCTGCTGTTTAAACCTTCTACAAAGTCAGTTTATAGTGCCTCTGTTTATTTTAGACTATTAAGGAAAATAAAATTTCCTTTAAAACTTCATATTTACTCTTCCAACTGACTCGAGAATAACAATTAAGGCAATTAAAGGACAATGCAAACAAATTGAAGCAATGAAAATAATTAATTAAACACACAATTGGAAAATACAACTAATGCAAGCGTTTTTATTCAAGTTACATCACCTTTTCAGTTAGAATATTATGACTGCATACTCCAAAAGACTTTTCTTTCTGTGGAAAAGCTATCCAATGTTGGTTACAAGCCAGTTGTACGTTAGACGTTGATGCTGAAGTTGACAGCTGTCCAGCATAACGAAAAGACGCCATGTTGTTGTCATTTCACATCTCCCGCCACACGAACAACCAACCACTTTACACGCGGGACTACACGCGGGACTACACGCGAGACTTTTCCGGCGAGACTTTCCTCGCAGGACCACGCGTGGCTTCTCCCAACCAAGATTCAAGATGGCGTCTGGTTCTGCTCAAGCTCCAAGTCAAGCAGCAAGTACAAGTACAGCTACAGCGACAACTGCTAGATCAAGTGCACAAGAGGATCCAGTTACTAAAGTGAAAACTTCCATCCCCTTGCTGAGGGAGTCAGTTTCGGTACAAACAAAGAAATCTTATTATTTTACATACTCATCAATGAAGGAAGAAGGCCCTTCATTCTTATTATTTAACTGGCTTGGTTTTACTGTTGTTGTATTTCTCTAGAGTTTGTTTGAGCAGGCCAGCATTGTTGTTCAATTACAATCCTCAGGCGAACCTATCCAAGTTGATACAAGTGATGGGTATTAGATGAAATTATGTTTCAAATTTGCACTGCGTTATTAAAAATACACTCAAATTGACCATTAATTTCCATTAATTCTTATTTCCTTCAATTCTCAAAGTAAGTTAACTCTGGAACAACAAAATGTTAAGTTTGCCAAAGCACTTGAAGAATTCTATCATACATGTGATGCTTTAGAGACAAACATTGTAAGTACAAATATTCACAGAGACACAGATTTTTTGCATCACATTTAGCTCCTATAAACTGATAGATATTGACATGTATTAGATAATTTGAGAAATGGATTTCTTCTTCTTCAGATGCTTGCAAGAGCTACAGTGATCCAGTCTTACGAAAGTAACAAGTTTACAAGCAAAGTAAACTCTAAAGTTGGTGAATCAGATGTACCTCCACAAACGTATTCAGATTATTTATCCACTGTCAGATCTCAAGTTACTGCCACAAAAGAAATTCATGATTTGCTCAAAGACTTTAGTAGAAGCTTAAATGAGTAAAAATTAATGTATGAAAAGAAAGATGTTGTATCAAGAATAGTGTAAACATGAGTGGTAGAAAATTCAAACTTAAATATTCAGCGAGTATTTGTTATATTTTAGATGTAGTGTACAGATTTCATTTCAGTTGCTCAGTTATTTCGATAACAGTATCTTTCGATTTTTATTATTTTTCGTGCTGTAAGTCTTTTACTTCGTCCATCACTTGTTTAAAAGTGTCCTTTTTCTTGTGAATGTCCTTTGTTGTCAAACATTGTTTCTCAAGCTTTTCTAAATGTTTCGCTAGGTTTAAAACTCTTGTTTTGCTCTCATCAGTTCCTTTTTCTAGTGTGTCTGTTCTTTCTTTCAAATCAAATAGTTTTCTTTTGCTGTCCTCAAATTCTTCTTTGGCATTAACTTCTTTGTTTTTTATGCAATTTAAAAGCCCCAAGTTCTTCAACAGCGAGTCCTCAAGTAAGCAACAGCGCTGGAGGATTTCATGGAAGTCTTTCAGAATATCTTTGTGTTCTTCATTCATGATTATATCGCATGTTCTCTCAGCTATATTTAATTCGCATTACGTCATTAATCAATCGGGGATTTTGATTGGTTGGCATTTGATTTCTGACGTCACGATTGTCAGGGAAGAAATCATAGAATTGGAATAGAACATAGCCATAGAATTACGCCAAGAATTACCACTGAATCTAAATTATTGAATCCTAGAATTATGAAATCAAAGAAAGCCCGTAATCACGGAAGAAAATTAGTGTTGCTTGAGTTTTAGCTTTGCTGGTGGAATAACCGTTAGCCAATCAAATGTTCAACGTTTAATTTTCGCCCAGTGGAAAACAGCCAAAATGAAGGCCTCAGCATTTCAAACATACGTACTACTCAAATCAGTAGAGCGAGACATAGACGATGTTTTCATCGCTTCCGAAGCGACAGTTTCGTTAACCGCAGATCAATTTCAAAGCAATCACGAGGTGTATTCTTATGTACCACGTGATAGCTTGTTTACAAGTTAACAAGTGGATGTTTATCACGTGGTACATGAGAATACACCTCGTGATTGCTTTAATATTGATCCGCTGTTAATAAAACTGACACTTCGGAAGCGATAAAAAAAGAATCCATGTCTCGCTCTACTGATTTGAGTAGTATATTAGAAATGAATTTTTCTATACATATAAATTAGTTCCTATGTCCACGTTATATGTGCATGGTGAGAATTCTTTGGAATTTTGTACCAGAAATTAACCAGATTATGAAAGCCAGTTCTTTGTACTTTCTACTTTGTAGAAGGCTGGGAGTTTAGGTCGTCTGCTGATTAAAACGTTATATTACTTTACTTACAGCAAAAACAAACGGTATAACGCCAACGAGTCCTTGGGGGCGGGGCAATAAATGGCGCCATGTGGCGGGAGTCATGAGCCATCAGAATGATGGTAATTAATAATTGTTACAATTACTTCTCAAACTCATTAATAATTCATGAGGAAAATTCAAAAGAAATCAATATTTAATCAGTGTTTTGAAATAAGAGGAAGATTACGGCCAAATTTCGTCAACTTTAATCTCGATTTTCTCTCGAAATACGGGTTCGTTTTAGAAGTAAGTTCAAACACTCGTAAAGAGTTCTTCCTCCGATTTCAAGACACCTCGAAGTTCGTTAAAAAAACTCGGTGTTTTGAAATCGGAGGAAGGACACTTTACTCGTGTTTGAACTATTACATATTGTTGGATCAGCTGTACACCGGAAGTCACTCTGAGTATGATAACAGAATAAGATATTATTAAACTGAAAACATAAACAGTTTACATTCAAGTCTTGGATTTGTGAAGGAAGCTCTAACACGATAGTTCAAAAGAAAAATTGTGTGAATCATGACAATGATGACATGTTTACAACTGTACTGAGGAAACAGTTCATTTGCTGAAGCGGAAGTCAATGGCTGAAACTTTATCAGACTGAAGCTCGGATCAAAACACCAAAACTTTATAAGACAAGGTTCCATGATCTATTTCTCCATAGTATTGTGTATTTTCAAAAGCAGCAGAACGTTTTAGCATTATGGTAGTCAGAGAACGAAATAAAAACACTTCTCACGAAGGAAATGAAACGATAAAGTCTGTTCAATCGGAGAGTAGATCACGTTTGGGAGCTGATGCTGATTTACCATTGTTGGAAAAATTGCTTTATTTTGTTGTTTATTCTTCATACTTTGCAATTGCTGTTTACAAGATATATATATTTCCTCTGGGTGAGTGAACTGTTTTCTTTTAGAGCCCTTCAACCCAAGCAATATATGCAGATTAAATGTAAACGTTTTATTACAATATTTTCACAATTCATTAAATATTTTATTGTAAGAATTCGTGTTTTAATCTATAGAAAAACCAAATGAGTTATATAAGGAGGATTTCAAAGATGGATGGAAGTTTACGGGGAGAAAAAAGGTAAATATATGTATGAATATTGAAATCATTAAAAAGTAAATTGATGTAATTTTAATCATGAGATAAATATTCTGTAGGATATCTCAGACTTTGAGTGGACATTTTGGAGTGGGCAATTCAAAAATCTTCTCATATCATCATTATTGCACTCTCTGGGAAGTCGTTTGACCTCAGCGTATCTTCCAAAGGTAAATATTTACAAAGTAACTTATATAAAGTATTGTATAACATTGACCTATATAACATACTATATCCACATGACACTGCGTGTAAGATACAGTACTGTAACACAACTGGCTTGAACCTACAAGTATAACAGTACAATGCTTGTGAAAATTGCTCATGTAGTGTTACTTAGTGTAGTCTTGTTGACAATTTCTTTTCTTTACAGCATAGGATGGTGTACTTTGCAGTATTTCAAATATTATTTCTTTGGTTTAGTCTTGGCTGGCAGCCAGTGCTTGTGTTTCTTGGTCATAATGTTCTTTACTATATTGCAAGTCAGTTAAAATCAATTATCTTTTCCTGGTTCATTGGATTGCTACTCTTGCTTTCATTTGTCTCTTCAGAAAGTCTAGTTACCAAATGGCAAGTAAGTTCATTATGTAGGTATTAAATTACTAACTTTCCTACGAGGGAGCAAGAACTGTAGGAGCAGCCAACCTCTCTCCTTTAAATGGTACAGCTAGTGGACCAGTGTGAAGGGCCCCAAGTTTCACAGTTGACCACACCCCACCACCACACCCTTCTTTCAGGGGTGACGGGGTGTGCCAATGTAATTATGTTCATTTGATTAATACTTACCATAATTACAATTACTTTTAATTTATCAAATAAGAAGTGACTTTTTAATACACTTTACTATAAAAATCTGCAATAGGTTACTTCAATGCATGTTAAAAACTATAAAAATCAACGACGTTTCGACGTTAACTGAACGTCATTATCAAGTCAAAGTATGAGTTCGAATGAAGAGTTATAAATACTGAATACAAACAATAGGTTACATGTAATATGAAAAGAAAAACACAACAAAAATGTGTTAAACAAAGAGTTTTGCACGAATAGTCAGATTGTGTATTTAAATTATAGTTTTAAATTATAGTTTATATATAGTAAGTTTTTAATTTATCCAGATCCTTTTGGGCAGATCCATGGTCCTTGAGAATATTTACATCAGACATTTTCTTTTGTAGTTTTATAAATTCACCAGAACAGCTAATGAAGGTGACTTTGTACTCTTCACATCATTAATGTGTCAGTTGAGGGGGATGAGTTTTTGTTTCGACTCCTGCCTAGCATCAGCCAAGGAGAAAAGCAATAATACTAAGGATGTAGAAGTCAGTTACGGCTTTCTTGATTTACTCGGATATAATTTCTACTTACCTTTATTTTGCAATGGACCAGTGGTACTCTACAATGAATTTTATCAACAGGTAATCAATCAATAATTTGTGATCAATTGATAGAACTCCCAATGTTTTTTTCTACCAATGAATAAGGTAATAATTTAATATATAACTCTAGGTGAAAAAACCTCATAAAGAACTCTCGAAAGATACTGTTTTGGCATTTGTGTGGGATGCCTTCAAGACACTTTGGTGGTTCCTGGTAATGGAGTTAGGCTATCACTATCTGTACATCACCTCTCTGGCACGTGATCCATATATAATTGAAAATGTCTCTGTGGTGACATCAACTGGATTATTGTACACCGTAGTCTTATTATTTTCCATCAAATACATCGTCTTCTACAGATTTGCAGGAATGTTTGCAAGACTGGATGGAATATATCCACCTGAGATACCAAAATGTGTTTTAAATATATATTTGTTTACTGTTATGTGGAAGTAAGTACTGGAACATCAAAATTATCATGTACAAGTTTTTACTTCCCATACAAAATAGAAATATTAATGTTAGTCTGAGTGAATGTGGGTGTGCACTGGCCAACAAACCTTATATTTACAACAAAATTATTTTATTTTTAATTAATCTTAGGACCTTTGACAAAGGATTGCACAACTGGTTGATGAAGTAAGTAATGTAATTGTTAAAATATAAAAAAAATTAAACCACTCTCCAGCCAACAAAGGTAACCTATAGAGTAGTCTAGCTATAAGCCACCTATAGATCGTTTTCATCTGACATCACGGCGGCCATATTGGTGTACCAAAACAATGAAATGGTGGCCATATCGGTGTACGGTATGGGAATTAGCTCTTTCTTATTCAAATATTGTGTATTGTTTCACCACCCCAATGGGGCCACCGATCACCTGAGTGAAAACGATCTATAGGATTCTATAGGTAATTGGGACATTTCCTGTAAGTGACCCACCTATACGAGTTAAATAATTATAAGTCATGAACATAATTATTAGTCTATTAAGTATAAATCATGTTAATCTTTCTATTGCAGGTATATCTATATTCCCCTTGGTGGTTCAAAACATGGTATTTTCTGGCAAATAGTCAGCTCAGTATCTACATTTGCTTACGTCTACTACTGGCATGGTGCTTATGATTATCTGTTATACTGGGCCATCATACAATGGTGTGGTGTCTTCATTGAAGCAATGGCTGGAAAAATTTTAAAGACAAAAACTATTCAACATCTAGAAGTAAACCACTTAGCCATGTTTTGTTCAAAAACATTTAAAAAAATTGCTTTTAAATTTCTGGTCTAAGTCTGTGTGTTGTGTTTTTTTAGAACGATATTCTGTCCCCAGCAGCGACAAGACGTCTTCATGCTATCTTTGGTGTTTTAACAATTATTGCAGCCATTCTAAGCAATGTTGTTTTCCTTGTTAACTACCAACCTGTTGTGGCATATCTAAAAGCTGTCTTTATAAAAGGCAAGTTAGTCTTCCTACATATTAAACATTAGGCTGTATTGGATATACAAACCAAAACAAGAGGTTGTATTGTCCAATACACAGACACAAACCAGTAAGCTACTCCCACATGTAATTGCTCATATTCATCAAAAATGCTGAACCTATCACCTCGTTTTTTAACACAGTCTTGCCTTCTTTTTTTAATGTAAAATCTAATTTTTTCAAACATATTTTAGGTGGTGTATGGACTGTGATGTCTTTTACAGGAGTGGCATATTGTTTAGTACAAGTTATTATGGAATGTAATCAGACAAAACAGACTTCAAAATCAAAGAAACACTTGTGACTGATTTTTAAGTTTTAATACTTTTTTTCATTTTAAATAATATTGCTTTAGAGTAAGAAACCCAACTTCATTTTTTCATATTAAATTTCAACAGTATTAATTGAGTACTGTATTGTTAATCATTTTAATAGCATTGTAATAATTATACATCTGTAAAATAATGCTTACATAATAAAATTTTCAAGCAAAAGAAATAAAGTGATTTTTTTAATTTTAACATTAGAACATTTTTACACTTACTGTACAAACTAATTTCATACACAACCAAAACCTTATAATTATTGTGAATAATTCACAATCTCAATAATATAGTTATTTTCTATTTGTTTGAAAAATACTGTATTATACAATTGCAAATAATAGAATGCAACTATATATGTATGAAATAAAACTACTGGTAGTTTCAAAACACAACATGACAAAGAATGCTTTTATGAAAAAAATGCCATGAAAATATATTGGGGTGTGAGCTTAAAACATCTGTAACATATAATTTGCTTACAGTATATTATTATAATTACTAGTGACAGCAAATGAACAACATACATGTCAGAGTATAGACAACAGACAGGACCCAACCTCTTAGAGACTGGTTCAAAAACACCAATTGTGTTCAATAAGTTGCACTAAACTATATTGTATGCCAATTATGCTTCTACAGAAATGAAATTGTGTTTGCTGTATCAAGTTGTCTTATTAACACAGAAAGCAAAAATACCCAATATAACAGTGTTCTGGTTAGAAAATCATTTAATTAGTTTTTTATTTACTTAACTAGTCCTATTTTCTTGGCTTCTGTCTCGTAAATAAGAAGTCTCCACATCTTAACAACAAATACCTCAGCCTCATCATCAAGAACCTAATAATAAAAAAAAAATAATTCAAATATTAAAACCTACCTCTCCCATCCCTAAGCATAATAGAAGTATGGTACTTTCAGAAATCATAGCTATGGCCTCTTACCATGGATACATCGCGAAGTATATTTTCTGGCTGGCTCCTTGCAAGCAACTGAAAAAAGAGAAAATGGGAGACCAATTAAATGTGTGCTTAGTAGTACGAGTTGAAAACAATGCCAAGCCTAATTTCTTCTGAATAAAATAGTAAGGAGAAATTTTTGGCTGGCTTATAAACTAACCCATTCTTGCCCGAGCTAGCCAAAATGATCTCTTTACTTTTTTACTCAGTCTAATGCTAGACAAATTTACTCATCAAAGGGAGAACCCTCAAACATCCAAGTTACATAGGAATGAGTTACATGTAACTCATAATTGCTGCCTAGGCTGCAGGCCGAGGGTTTTCCCTTTGACAAGTCCCAATGTTGAGGGAACAGTAATCAATATTATGATCACCACAACTACATGTACTGTACCTTACCTTACTACACATGAAGTCAACTAGGCTTGGTTCTTCCTCACCAATGTACTCCACTATTTTTTTATTGACCCATGGTCTTATCCTACGATCTATTAGAATCTTAAAAAAAAGTCCAATAATTTCAGAACTGTACAATATATAAACAAAACATTGCTACAACTACTATATTATTGTACATTATTTTATTTATTCCAAAATATGGCCCTTTAGAATTGTATTACTTAGTTCCGACAACTTATCAGAAAATTATGTTTATCTACGATAATTAACCCAGAAAATATGGTTACACAGTGCACAGACTGCACTCTTGCTAACAGCTTTGCTAAGGTTACCTTTGTTCAATGACCATGACAGAAACTGCTTGACGATCTTCAACTGACATCCCATTCAATGAGAATAGCTATCATGATAATTTTTTTTACTATTTAAATATCAAGTTAATAATATTGAAATACATTATTTATACTATCGCTACATCATTCACTTACCTTGAAAACGAGAGTTTTTCTATAACCTATTCAGAAAGTTAGTTGCAAATGTACATAATATACTGGCACTGTACAGTATCACCAAAATGACTAAACACAATTACAGTATTTACTCAAACATTATGTACATCATACCTGATCTACACAATCCCAATCCAGTGAGTATGCAAAAAGTTCAACTTTAGCAGTTGGAATTCTTTCAATGAGTGACTTAATACTCTTTTTCTTATCTTCAGCATTTTTCGCAGCAGCATTCCCCACAGCGTTCATCTCTTCTTCGGAGTAGTCTAAGGGAACAAGTTTTCGTTTTGAACCTTTATTTGCTGTTGTGTCTTCTTCACTGTTGAAAACAGCTTCAAGCTTTTTTCTATTAGAATTCGATGAACCCTAAACAGGTTAGAAACCATAAAAAATCAGCTTGTGAGACCTTACGTTACATTGCGAGACCTTAGGTTACATTGTGAGACCTTAGGTTACGTTGCGAGACCTTAGGTTACATTGTGAGACCTTAGGTTACGTTGTGAGACCTTACGTTACATTGCGAGACCTTAGGTTACGTTGCGAGACCTTAGGTTACGTTGTGAGACCTTACGTTACATTGCGAGACCTTAGGTTACATTGTGAGACCTTACGTTACATTGCGAGACCTTACGTTACATTGCGAGACCTTAGGTTACGTTGTGAGACCTTACCTTACGTTGCGAGACCTTACGTTACGTTGTGAGACCTTACCTTACGTTGCGAGACCTTACGTTACATTGTGAGACATTACGTTACATTGCGAGACCTTACGTTACGTTACGAGACCTTACGTTACGTTGTGACACCTGACGTCAGTTGTGAGACCTTACGTTACATTATGACACCTGACGTTACTTGGGACACCTTACGTTACTTTGTGAGACCTTACGTTACGTTGTGAGATGTGACATTACTGAAACTTTCACACATTTTCACAATTGCAATGTGAATGAACAATTGAATAATTTCAGGATGCTCTCTCACCAAAGGTGATTTTCAGAGAGCTCCTGACTATTTACTAAGTAATTACAACATAAAAATAATGATGTTCTATAAAGTATAACGTAGGATAATAGGAAATTATGATTGGATATTAAAGATATTAAAGAGGGCTCCCGCACGTTTGTACAAATCTGTAGGCACCATGGGCGCGGCCACCCACACCGGATGATGCAAAACGGCCTTTCACGCTTAGGACAAATAGCACGCGCACTTCTATTTGCGCGTGTGCTGGCGTGTGCGTGTGCGATCGCATGCGTGAAACGAAAAGGCATGTTACCAGTAGTGAAATGTATGCACCGGTAATACTACATACCACAGCAGTTTTTGTTTTCATTTCAAAGATAAAGGTTTTCTTTGTAGCTGTTTCACTATCCATATTATCTACACTTTCTTCTTGTTGTGGTTTTGTTTTGTTAACGACATTTACTTTTGGCGAGTTCTTAGGAGATTCGTAAGCTGGAGAAGGAATATTAGGTGCGGCTTCAACCTACAGTGTGTACAATAAAAAAAATCAGAAGTGTAGCAACATACAAGCCAAGGAAGGAAGGATTGGGTGGATGTGAGCACATCACTGGTCACTAACCACATGAACAGCAGGTTTGAACGTTGCTTGTAATGTTGGTCTTGGTTCAGGATCAACTTCAACTGCTGGTTCCTCTTCCTTTTGTTTCAAAAAAATATAAACAATATTCAGTCAGGGTTGTCAAAAGTGGCTATTTGCTGGCAGGAAAGAAAACTAGTGTTTAATAGTTATTTGAGGTGCTCCTGTCACCAAACCATTACATTTTGGTTGAATTTAAAAAATTAAAAATAATAGCAGTTCACCTACCATTGCTTCTTCCTCCTCATGATCAACAACAGCTTCTTCTCCTAATCTTTTTCTGATTTCTTCTATTTCTTCAAGTTCCCTTTTTCGATCTTTATCATCACTCTCCATTTCAAGTAAACGTGCTTGAAGTCTTCTGTCGAATGAGCCTCCTCTATTTAATTGTACCAAACAATAACACCATAAGAGAGCAACAAGAATGAGCCAGATAACTTAAGATGCAAGACTTTTACGCCAGTAGAAACATTTGTTTAACCTCCATTTTCATCCCCAGTCAACAAGATCTAACTTTTACCTGTAGTATTTTGGATCATCTTGCTCATCATCATAGTCTTCCAAGAATTCTAACAAATGTTTCTTTTCTCGTGCCTAGAAAGTGATTGATAAAAACAATTTATATTCTTGAATGAACATCGTGTCTTCTGAAACCAACTTGCATTTCAAATGTTGTAAATTTCAAATGTTTTGGTGAGGGTTATCACTTATCAACCTCAACCTTTAGCTTTGGCGTGTACCGGTATGGTAATACTCAACCTTGTCCAATAACTGAGCACTGACAGGTTTTTCTTAGAAGTGTTTATCATACATGATGACACATCTTCTACTGTACCTGTTCATTTTCAAGCTCTCTGTCTTTCTCCATTTCACGATCATAATCACGAAGCTTCTTCCTCTCTCTACCTTCCCAAGCTTTCAAACGCTATAATAATAAAATAATTATATTATATTAACCCTTTCCCTCCTAGGAGTTCTCACTTGACCAGTAAAATCGTCTGGCGTTAGACAGAGTAAAATAACAAACTGGCTGCTCTAATAGAGAAAGGGTTAAAGTGAATTTGATCAAAACCTAGTTAAATAAAAGTGAAATATTTGGTATATATATTATGGTATATATTATTATACCTCGACAAATGCTTGGTTTCTTTCTTTTTGCTTTCTTTCTCGTTTTCTTTTTTCATATTGCTCATCCTCATCCAATTCTCGGTCTCTGTTTTGTCGTCCTCTATCACGATCCTCTCTCCCTTTATCACGATCCTCTCTTCCTCTATCACGATCCTTACTTCTACTTCGATCCCTACTTCTCTCGTTGCTCCTGCTTCGCTCGTAGTCTCTTTCTTGACTCCTATCTCTTGGTCTTTCCTTCCCTCGGTCTCGATCCCTATCTCGTTCATTATCTCTAGTTTCTTTCTTGTCTTTCTCATACTCCTTATCTTCTTTTCCACGATCTTTTTTCTCCTTCTCTGAGTCCTAGAAACAGCAAATGACAATGTTCAATTTGTAAAAACAAGAAACATATTATTTAGTGCAGTAGTACATGTAATAGAATGAAAAGCTCCCAGAAAATTTGCCTGATAGTGTACTGTGCATGTTCATCAAATGGCTGAAGTAAAAGAGAAGCTTTTCTGAAAGCAAAACAAGGTTAACATTTTAAACACAATGAATAATATCATATAGATTTGCTGCAGAGTTTCAATACAGAATACACAGAACTGTGTAACATTTAATTGGTAAACAATGACAGTAACTGTAAAAGCAACAAAGGAAAATGATTAAGACTGCTAAAAAATGAAATATCAAATGTTAACACAACACAGTTTAAATCTACAAAGAAAAACAACAAAGGTTAAAGAATACATATTCCTAAGATAAAAATGACAATAAAATATAAGATTTAACAGCATATGTACTGTACAGTGTACTGTACATAATTATATTACATTATTAGACAGTA
Source organism: Paragorgia papillata (assembly GCA_035771165.1). Taxonomy (NCBI): domain Eukaryota; kingdom Metazoa; phylum Cnidaria; class Anthozoa; order Scleralcyonacea; family Coralliidae; genus Paragorgia; species Paragorgia papillata. Next base: position 1,293,778 of record JAWNZC010000007.1, read on the forward strand.
TTAGTAGCAATGGTTTAAGTATCTGTTATCCAAAAAGCAATATTATGTCTATTATATCACACAATCAATCCAGAAGGCAGAAGCCAGAGGCAACTAAACAGATAACTTACCCTACCAATGTGCCTAACAAGAATCACACTCATTATCGCAAAATGTAATGTTCCAACCATAACTCCCCAAAATTCTTTGATCACGACATAGCAAACTGTTATGTGGGCAATAATACAGCCATTAAATATCGCAGTTTCCTTACAGTCAACAATATAAAGTTCTTAAAAATAGCCAAAATTCATTTCTACGTACTGACCAATTCAGTTGAAAAAGTTCATTGGAACACTTCTGCTTTCAACCTAATTGGTGGAAGAATTCAATTTAGGCTCCTTTTTAGAACTTTATACAGTACAGTGTAACACCAGTTTTAATCTGATGCACTTTTTGCTATAAATTACATTCACAAAATTTCAAATTGTTTGATACAAAAGTTTGAGGCTTGCATAGTTCTAACTGTAGCCTAAAATAGCAGCAAAAGTAATGGAATTATTAGCATAAAATTTAGTAGATAACTCACCTTATACGCATCACGGAAAAAGCGAATCTCTCTTGATATCAAATGCTTCTTGTCTTTATCCATGCCCATGCCTTCTAAATTTTCCTTAATGAATAAATAACCAGCAATGATTAGGTACATGTACCGATATGATGTATATTATTTTAAAAACAAGTTTATTTTTTTCATACTTCACTTCCACTGTGACTTGCCCTCCATTTATTTGTAGTACCTAACAAAATTCAAAAATAAAAAGATGACTACAATTAGGCTGATGTGATATTGAAATAATATCGAATATCGATATTGAAAAAAAAATATCGATAATATCGATATTATGCAAATTAGAAAACTTAATTTATTTGCTGCATATGCACGTGTAAAAAAACAAACGCAAAATAGTCAAAATGTTAAAAGGTTTATTTACAACAATTTGCTTTCAAGCTTAAAGCATGAACTATTTCGCACGTTTGTTTATGTTTGTGAAAAGCTATGCTTCAAAGTTCGAATGCTTTTTAAACGTAAACAAATGTGTGAAATGGTTCATGCTTCAACTTGATTGTAAGTATCTTCAATCCACATAGAGTAATTATTTACAATTTTAAACTTTCCTTCGCAACAGAACTGTGAATTAAGAATGAGCTGTGATACTCTGATACTTTGTTTTTAAACCTGAGCAAGTCAATGCTATTATTATCCATTTCAATGCGCCATTCAAATTCTTATTCAAATTCATTTACAGTAAAGTGAGACAGTTTCAAAATGAGGGTGAGTCATTGCTGGTTTACAAAAGTTTATGTAAATCATGGTAGTGTTCTATTTGTCAATGTGCCATTTAATCACGCGGTTTCCATCTTTATGAGTCCTCAATTATTATTTTCAAGCGCTCAACCGCTGCTTGTGTAAATCCCAAAGGTGGGTGGTGTTGCTAAAATCATAGTTATGATTCATCACTTATTGTGTTTACAACCCCGCTACTCGCTTTTAAACGCAATAAGCTCTCATCACCTGAATTCGCAGATGTCATCATACACCTGTTTTCTCAACTTTAGCAGACAATAATTGCCGAAAAAGAGAGAGATGCAGTTGTCAAGTTGAAACTTTCGATATTTTCGATATGCGAAAAATCGTATATCGATATTTTTAAAATATCGATATATCGCATCAGCCTAACTACAATAGCAGTAGCAAACATCAGCCTACCATTATAGGTACATAACATAGTTTGATATGTACAGTACTGTATAAGAAAAAAACTAAACATTGTTTCTATGGTAAATAACCTTTAAATTTTCCTGATAGAACATCAGCATTATCTGTTAGCAATCCTGTGATGTTTTTCCTTACATCTGAATCTTGGCTCTGAACAATACAAATAATTTCACATCAGTTACAGTACAGTAGTTACATAAAAAGTAAAATAATACATTTTCATAGTGGAGAATGGATGTCACAATCTCTTCATACCAATGTCGCTTCATCCAATTCTTCTTCACCATTCTTATTTTCTTCCTGTAATGAAACAAAATAATTCTTTGTTGCCATAAAAACGATATTTTAATTTTCCATCTTTTTCCATCATTTTCCATCAAGGAATGGATGAAGGAAGGAGGGAGGGAAGGAAGGAGGGAGGGAAGGAATGGATGAAGAAAGGAATGAAGGAAGGAATGAAGGAAAGAATGAATGAAGGAAGGGAAGGAGGGAGGGAGGGAAGGAAGGAATGAAGAAGGAAGGAATGAATGAAGGAGGGAGGGAAGGAGGGAGGGAAGGAATGAAGGAGGGAGGGAAGGAAGGACAGATCAACTTACATTCCATGAATTTGAGCCTCTTTGCTGTGTTGCTTTATTTTTCTTGTATTCCTCTAACATTGCCTTGGTTTTTGCATCAACTTTAACCTACAGAAAGAAATAGTTAAATTTATACCTATAGCAGACATGTACAGTACATGTACCTAATAATTATGATAAATCATTACATTGTCATACCACTAAGTTCTTGTCTCCTACTGACAGATCATGAAGCAATCGAATGGCTCTTAAACCAGCCTCTGGATCAATATATTCACAAAAACCAAAAGCTATATAAAAACAAAATAAAATCTTAATTTTTTTACCTATAATATAATGATTGTATATAAAATATAATGTGTTTATGGTATTGTAAGAAGTACAGTGTAGTTACGATAAGACCCTGGGTACGAGGATGTGTAGTTACTAGGGGTACCATATAGGGTGAGGCGGTTTTTATAAAAAACCGAAAACCGAAAACCGCCCGAAAAAACCCGAAAAAACCGAGTGAACCGATTTTTTTTGGCTTCGTGACGCTTATTTCCTGGTGTCAATGGCGCGTTGCTGGCGAAGAGGCTCTTTACTGTACGCGGCATTTCGGATGAAGCCGCGTTGCTAGCGTTCGTCGGCCGACTCACTGCTGCCTTTCGTCCCGGCGGCGTCATCGTGGCATATTGGGTAGGATGGATTCTTCTAAAATGCTGCATCAAATTCGATGTATTGCCTCCCTTCTTTTTTACGGACCGCGTGCAAATTTTACATTCAGGAGAATCGTCTGGTTTTTCGGCTTTCTTGAAGAAATGCCAAACAGCACTTTGGCTCATTTGGGCAGAGAAATGTTACCAGTAACCAACAGTTTCGGACAGCGTAACAAAGTATTCCAAGTTTCAACGAACGCCGTTACTTAAAAAGGCAAAGCTGAAAGAGCACGAGTCAGAAAATATACGCGATATAACATTGAAAGCGAAAATTGGTTAATTATTCATGTTACGCTCCGACTGTTTATGAGTCATACACCAATTTTACTTTAGACCTGTCTTCGCAGACTGGTCCGCCTTCATTTGAGCCAATCAAAATTCATCTTCGTTTGATCCGCTTATGCGTTCAAGCTCGTGCGAATCTGAATCGAAGCCTTTCCGTAATTTCCGTTCTTATATCGGAGATCATACCTTGCAATAAATGTACGGTATTTCGAAGGCGCAAATCTCTTCAGTCGTTTCCCCGTCAATTCCGTGTGTAAACGCAACAAAAACCCGTGTAAGTATGGTTCGATTTTATTGAAATACCGATTTTTCTTTCGATTTTTCGATTTTTTCGGTTTTCCTCCAAAAGCAACATCGGTTAAATCGGTTTTCAAAAAACATCGGGTTTTTTCGGTTTATCGATTAACCGCCTCACCCTAGTACCATAACACTAATTTTAGGAATGCTGGTGGTTGTTTAAATTCAGGAGCTTACATGTAATGAAGAATACATGTACTACCCCTACCTACCTTGCAATTTCCCATCTGCTCCTTGAACCCGTTTCCAATTAACAACAATACCACATTTCTAAGATTAATTTACACAAAACAAAAGTGTCATACATGTACTGTACAAAAAATCCTTTTTTATACTCTCACAAAGATTAAACAGTTGTTGATGTACTGTGTCTATCAAAAATAGAAAATAATATATATAAATGGCAAAAAGTGATGAAATAAAAAGATATAAAACAAATTGTTTTCAGACACATTATTCCTCCCTGCAAATTTCTAGAAAAACAAGAAGCCAATATAACTTAACAACGTCTTTTTGAATAGAACTGACATGTAGAATACATACCATTAGTAACTGCCTAATGAGAGCATCGCTTGCATGTTCAGTAATATTACCTACAAACACTGTCACTGTTGGCTTGTCACTTGATGAGACTGGCCTGAACTAAAAAAATTACATCACAAATAAAATTAACATAATACAGTATACAACAATGAACACAGTTATAAGCACAAGTACTGTACATTTATTCTTTTTAAATACACTAGTATACCACAAAATTGTTTCAGTCATTACCTGATCTCTCCTCTTATCATAAAGTTCATTGGGTTTTCTACCATGATATTGGGGACGAGGTGGTTGCTACAGTATGAATCACAAAATAAACTAGTTAGCACAACAAAAATCCCATTTTACTCCGAGTCTCTGATAAAGGCTTCACTGAAAACACCAGTGTTTCATCACTATAAATCATGGCAGTTTATTACCCTTTCACTGTAATATAATTTTATTTACTAGTATTTATTTAACCTATCACTAAGGTAGGTACTAAGAGCAGTCAATGTCCATAATTTCACTTAAGTCTTTTCTTATTTTAATATATTCTTATATCAAAACTACAGTATTCTTACCATTTTCTGATGTGTACTAGAGTTAGGTATCAATGTTGGCTGTATAGCTAATCAAAAAAGAAAAGAACACCTGTTTATTTCTAGTGTCATCACCAGGCTGTGGCATATACTACTTGGATTAAACCCACCCTAGCAACCAATCAGATACCTGGGGTGAAAATCTGACTGAAGCAATCTGATCAGATTGGCTGAATCAACCAACACCTTGCCACTTAGACTAGAGATTTTCCAAGATCAATTCACCACACCCCACCCCCACCAGGAGGGAGGGGGCACGTGGTGGTACTCTATATATCAGCTATACAGCAGGGCATGAGATTTGCGGTATCCCGATATCCCGGGGATACCAGATGTTAAGTTTGGATACTGGGCATCATAAGCTCAGTATCCCGTGGGGATACCATGAAAATTGGGATAGTGAACAATTGTTGGGCAGCTATCCCAATTAATTGTTGTCGTTCTTCATGCCTTATCTGCGAATGTTGGTGGGAAATTCGACGAACTGTAATCTCATTCTCAGTGTGTGCCAAGATTAAATTTATAGGCATACATGAAGTAGTAACAGCAACAAGGAGCCATTGCTGGACAAAATAATCGCAGGCTCTGGGAACGAGATTAAAATATTCCACGTATTTTTTTCGATCTCGTGTTTTCATTGTTATACACTACATAGTCCTGAATTTGATGGATTTTGACAATGCCATGGACACTTCACAACACAATTGTTCAAGATGTAAATAAACTAAAGTATTAATGCTCTTATCGATGTGTTATTGTACAGCTAGGCATACACTAGTGTAGTATGAATAATGTTGTCTGGCCAGACTGGAAAATGCGCAACGGAGATTCATATATTTCTTATATGCGGGCAATTGTCAGCCTGAAACTGCGCAACGGACTCGGCAACGGAGATCTCTGTTGCACGGTACAAACTTTCCAGTCTATTGTTGTGTTAAATAAAAGTTAACCTCGTTTGGATACTGCTTATTGGAATATCTACTATCCAAATTTGGATACTAATTTTCAAGGAGGGATACCAGATTTTAAGTGCTAGTATCCCACTGGATACTGCTAAAAATTTCAAATCTCATGCCCTGTACAGGGATGTGCCACTCAACAGGGCAGGGTTTTTGCCATTTTTAGTCTGAACCAGTTTCTCTCTGATGAAGGGCCTTCGCTCAAAACGTTAGATTCCTACGTTCTCTGTTTCGGCAGTATATCTATTACAGTTTTAGTCCGTCAGTCAGGTATTTCATCTGGCATAGGGGATGTTTTTCTTTCTTCTAGTCTGAAATAGGGCACCATTTTTTCCCATTTTGTCTGGAACATGATCTCCAAAATATTTAATTCCTTAGTCTAGAACAGAATCAGGGTTTGATGCTCACCTACCCTAAATCCATGAGAGTACCCCCCAGCCTTAACAGTACTGTTATGAGACAACAGAATTGCCTCATTCTTCCCTAAATGGAGCAGGAAATTGTCAAGCAATATGAACTGAAATATATCTTGCTCAATTTAGTGGTTTTTTAAAAAGAATGAGGCAAATATATGGACCACTAACTGTTTGGGGGGGGGGGGGAGGGAATATACTTGAGTTGATCCATTTTCCCATCCGTGTGTATCACCCCACCTGTAAACCTCTAGCACCCAGGGTATTGAAATAGGAACTTCCCTGCATCAAGTGGACACTAGACATTGTCAAAGATGTTGAGATTTGAATAATTTTATTCATTTTAGAATTTAGACCAACTGAGTATGCCACATCATGCATGGTGCTGTATATCGAGAAAGCGCCGTAATATAGCAGTCATAGAGGAAAGTTTCTTGTTCACAATGCCAAGATACTTTCTCCTTTTCTATGTTAAGTATATACTCTAAGTTTAAAACAAGATCTTCAAACCTGGTTGTCCTGGAGGTGGAACTGAGAAGGCAGGGAATGGAGGCGGCATAGGTGGTGGTGGTAAACCAGCAGCTAGCGCAGCAGATGGCAAATAACCTGGCATTAGATTGCCTTGGGGACCAACATGAAGTGGTGGAGGAACCATGGTTGATTGTGGAGGAGGGTGAAAAGACATTGCCACGTGAAAATGATGTTAAAACCACACGAAAATGATGATAAAAATATTAAAACGTGCTCCTACTTCTGAAAGAGTGTAAAAGAATTAGGACCGCAATGTATACTGGGATTATTAAGCCCCAGCTCCCTGCTGGCTCGGACAGTATATATAATTACATGTAATACATGTACTGTATAGGGATGGAAGAAATGCTGTAAATGTAAAAAATTCCATTTGTATACAGTCCTATTAACAGAGTACACTATTACACAATTGAATGAAGCAATTCGAATCAAATGTATGTGGCCCCTCCCTATGGCATATAGAAACCAGGGGACAGGCTATTTGCACACCCTCCCATCCCCATTCAGCTTTGTCAACTATACGGTGCCACAATATGCAAATCAAGTTGATCCTCAAGAAATCATTACCAACCAGTACACCCCTCTCCACACACACAAGCTAGTAATTACAGTAATACTGTGGTTTTATAACATTTGCATAATCATCAACTTCACAACCAATTTAAGTGTTTGAGAGGGTTTATTTAAATCCATAAAACCATGAACATTAATTTGTAAATTAATATCCAATTTATTATATTATAAAAGGGGGTTGTCTTTACCTCCATATTTGACATACGTTCCCAGACACAAAAATATCAAGAAAAATATTGGTCCAGGAATAAAATTGTCAGCCATTTGCCAGAGTAAAATACCAACCACAAACAAAGATTGGTTATTTTAATTACCAAAATACAATGTACAACACAGAGCAACATGTTGGTAAGACAACCTCTTTCACAATGATCAAAACTGGACAGGGTTAATCAGTGGTTTAATACCAGGGAGTTTTTTTAACCACAAAACAGTTTTAATTAAAAGTTAAGTGATATGTAAATTAACACAACAATAAAGTGGATTACAAAAACAATATTAGCTTTTTTTACACATGTGTTTGTATATACATCACAAGTACTACAGGATATCCAAGGAAGCAAATTACTGACATCCAAAATTATCTCATCTGTGTCTGGATACTGTTTTTTTACAACTGCATGGTAGTTTACTTTCCAGCTTGTTTTCTTAGCATGACATATATCTTTTCTTTCACCCAGTCCTTGTTATGAGGCACATAATTTCCTGACTTTGGATCAAGACTAATTTTCAAAAGTTAAAAAGAAGGAAAAAGACAGAAAACAAAACCAAATAACAGTCACTTAAATCAATATTAATAAATCACAGAAAATCACCATCTACAGTAACTACTGTATTTTATTATGAGACTTCACCAACTTTAGCAGAAATAAATAATGACAACAGACTAACACCATGTCCAACAAACAGTGAATGGTACATTAAACAGACAAGATCCCGGAGTGTATCAATGAAGTCAAATAGCTGACTAATATCATAAGTAATTGATGGACTATTTGGATTTGATCTCTTCAAATGTTCCTCAAATATCTTACAGACCCCTAAAAATGAAGAACAGAGTGTTTTTGAAAAAATAAATTGGGAAAGGTTTCATACTGTACCAAGGCTGGACACATGAACATGGACAGATAAAAACAAGTAAACAACATTCATTTTATAGCCATGTTGGTTGGCCAAATGGCCCAACAGCCCCCATACCAATTTCCTCCATTTCTTTCTCTCATGTCCATCCCTCCTTTTCAAACTACACTCCCTCATATCTCACTCCACCACCTGACTCTATGTCATGACTCATCCCCTCGACCTTCCTCTTCCTTTCACACTTTCCACCTCCTACATGCTTTTCTTCACTCAGTGCCATCATATTTCTGTAACACATGTCCTAACTAGAACTGGTTCCACATCACAACATCATATACCAACTCAACCACATTTTCCTCAGCACCACACATCCATCGTACCACCCTCATCTCTGCCAACTTTAATCCACCACTCTGTCCCCCATGTCTCACTTCCATAAACCATTGCACTTCCCACATATTACACACTTTCCCTTTTAGCTTTTACAAAGACACTTCTTTCCTTGTAGAGGTTGTGAAAAAACCTTTAGCTTATCTCTCCACATACTGATATGCCTAGATCTAGAGACTGAAGTCCGTTTATAGTTACAAGGCAGTGGTTGTAGTTGCTAGTGTCACTACCGCCCAATACTTACCTTCCATACACTCCTCAACTTCTTCATAATCAGCGTATGTTCTGGTGTCATGTCGTCCAGGTTGGACAAGTAAAATACTGTGTGGCTACAAAATAATTGACTTATTTAATATGTCAACGCAGTCACAATTTTAATAATATCACACTGCCACAACTATGGCCAAAAAACACGTGTTTCAGAACTCGCTTGACACAGTTTTTTTAACTGAAATAACCAACTAAACAGACGAATGAATTATTAAATATATTATTACTTTACTCAGTTCCTTACCATGTTGTATTTCAAGAACAGCACAGATCAAAATGATTGATGTTCTCCAAACAACGCTTCTTCTCCACCGATGATGCCACTGATCATGGATGTGACGTCCTCGTTACTAAAAGGGATCGCTCAAAAAGACCCTCCCCAGTCTTTCCCGCGGTTCCTCCAAAAATATATCCTCGAATTTGTTTTTCAAAATTTGTCGTCAAAAGTTTTAGCAGAATCTAAAGATTTTACTAGCAGGTTCCTTGGGAATAATCTAACCATAACAAAAAACCTAACCCTAGTCAAAAACCTGGTTTACCGCGGGAAGACTTGGGGGAATCCTTTCGAGTGATCCTTTTTAGTGACGACCGTGACGTCACCTCACACGGAGAACAAGCAACAGCGAACCCAAGATTCAGCTTTTGTACTGCTAAACAGCACTTCAAATATATTTTTTTTATTTTCGTGAGTTTCAAGACATGGAAACAAAACAGTTTCCTGTGAAATTCATGAACGCAATATGACAAACAACAAATAGAATTATTTTTGACTAAAAATATTAATTCCACATTTAGAAATTGTCATAAAATTTCAATATTTTGCATAAAATACGAATGTCGTAATCTATTTTCCAAGAAATAAAATGTTCACAGATTCGGCTTTCGCTTGATACAATAAATACAATTAATTTCAAATTCCCTACAATCTTTGGGGGTGTAGCTCAGTGGTAGAGCGTCCGCTTCGCATGCGGAAGGCCCCGGGTTCAATCCCCGGCACCTCCACTTTTTATTTTCAACTTTGCTATTTACTTTCTTTTGGCCCCAAAGATTACTTTTCTTCGTGTAAAACATTTCTCCACAAAGTCTTGAAAACTACGCCGCGAAATTCTTCTTTAACGTTATAAAATAAACCAGATAATAATAGAAGCCTTGAAAAAAGAATCTCGTCACCAGGCTTTCTCGTGAATACCGGCGTGGTCACGAAGTAAGGGCGTGGTCATCGAAGTAAGGGCGTGGTCATTGAAGAAGACTAACTGTATATTTTGATGTAAGTTTTCGCAAGGAAATTTTAGATTGTCGATGAAACAGACAGGCTGTGGGGATTAATCTTGCCAATAAAAGTTTGTTTTTGAACAAGTTTATGAAAAAGTCCTTGATTATTTTGCATGAGTTGTGAGTAAGATCCAGACTCACATATTGTTCCTTTGTCAAGAACAAGGATGGTATCAGCATTCCGAATGGTCGACAGACGATGAGCGATGGTGATTACAGTTCTTCCTTTCATTAACCGATCCAAAGCATCTTGAACAAGGTACTCGCTTTCCGCGTCCAAAGCACTGCAGAAAAAAACACAGAGTGGTCAATAAAAGAAGCCGTGTTTTCGTACTGAAAAACAGAGAAAAAATATGCCATTAACTGTACCTTGTAGCTTCATCAAGAATTAAAATTTTCGGATTCTGCAATGTTTAAAAAAAAATTATGTTTCAGATAGACGCAAAATTCCGATATTCCGTTCTCTAAAATCTTAACAAACTGCCCTGGATACCAGCTAGAATAGAGGTTCTTGTATAGGATAGCTAGAAGACGAAGAAACAGACGCTCGCGCTCTTCTTCTCGACTCCGCCTCGCTTTCTTAAAATTTCTTTAACACAGAATTCCTTTGGTACCCAGAGTAGGATTCTATCTCAAAATAACAAGATTTACCTTTAATAAGGCTCTCGCAATGGCAATCCTTTGTCGCTGTCCACCTTTAATGTTATAAAAAGAGGAAAAGGCATAAAAGTATGCAGAACAAGAAGCATGGTTGTCGGACAACACCAAAATGGAGTTTTAGAATAAAATAGCATGAGAAAATGAGGAAAAACAAAGATTAAGAAGAGGAAATGCGGATGAAAACAGAGTCAAAAGAAACAAAACAAAAAAAGAGAGAAAAGGAAAAAAAAGAACGTACGGTAAGAAGAGAATACTATCTCAGTATTCTCCTAATAAAAATATATAAGTTTTAACAAAGTTTGACCTTTCATTAATCTTTCATTAATTTATACCTGAAAGACTTCGTCCTTTTTCTCCAACAAGTGTAGCAAAACCGTCAGGAAAAGTTTCGATAAATTCAAGAGCATTTGCTTGCCTAGCAGCCTCAACAATATCTTTAAATTCTAAAGTTCCATTTTCTGGTCTCCAGCCATATGCGATGTTTTCTTCGATACTACCAGAAAAGAGGATAGGCTCCTGAAACGCAAGAGTATTCATGAGCTTAAAGTACATAGCTCTCGAATTTTTATAGATTTTGCAAAATGACCACTACAAACATTCATTTCTATCTGTACGTTATTTTTAAGAAGCCCGGTTTTATTTCATCACACTTTACTATATAATGAAGGGCTCCGATCGAAACATCAGTATTTCGTTTTATATCAAAACTATTCTCAGAAGTTTACCACCTTTTCACTTTGTTCAACTCTTAAGAATTTTTTGGTATACCTGGCTTACGATTCCAATATGATTTCTCAGCCAGTCTGGTCTTACATCTCGACTGTTATGTCCACCAATCAAAATCGAGCCAACATCGGGATCATAAAAGCGCAATAGCAATGTAGCAATTGTACTTTTACCAGACCCACTCGGCCCAACCAATGCCGTGACTGTACCAGCTTGAAGTTCGAGATCCAATGAAGAAAATATTGGAAGATCAGGACGAGTTGGGTACTTAAAGGAGACATCTTGGAACTTAATAGACTTCACTAGATCACTTTCTGGTGGAACAATTCCAACTGTTAAAAAGAAAACAAAAAAATAAGCGAGAAATTGTGGGAACACCACATCATTTATTATTTACTGCTGAGCTTTCGATCGTTGCCTTCATCCTTCATTCTTGCTTTAATATAAAGAAACTCCTGTGATTAATATTTCAAGTTATTCCACAACAAACCTGATCGACATATCAATGGTTTTCTGTCAAGCAACTGCCATAAGCGAGTACTTGCGCCAGCTCCTTTCATTAATTCTGAATAAAATGAGCTTAAACCTAAAAAACAAAACACGGTATAATATTAAGATTGACGATATAATATCAATAAGATTGACTTATAAATTTTTATTGATTTACTATATTCTGATTGAGTAGTTTGTACCACGTGAAATTTCGTTAAGTCATGGCAACGCTCAGGCATGCTTTAATAGCAGTGTTCTAATTTCATTAAAGTATGATTGCCGAATTAAGATTCGTTTTTCAGCAAGAAAAATATTAGGAAGAGTGTTTGTAAATTAATGTACGGTTCTTCTTACCACCAACAGAAATGCCAACCCACGCAGCATAAACCATGAATGAAGTTAAACCTCCGACCGTAATCTGTGACAAAGACACCATGTTGCCACCAAAGTAGAGGACAAACAAGATAATTAAATTACCAGAGAGACCAGTCTATACAAAAAGAAAACAAGAGAAAAGATAAAGGAAGGAAGGAAGGAAGGAAGGAAGGAAGGAAGGACGGACGGACGGACGGACGGAGGAACAGACGGAAGGAAAAAAGATAAAATAGAACTCACAAAACCCCAGAAAATTCCAGAAGCAAAGGCATCTTTCTTAGTTAAGTTAAACACCTCTTCAATTTTTCTTTTATATCTACAGATAAAATAGATATGAACGAATTATGTTGCTGTGGCGTAGTATAATTTTATCTGAATGATTTCATGGTAACTGACGTGACATTTTGACAGTTTAACGTTCTTGTTTGTCAACTAGATGTTCAATTTCATTGCTGAAAAATCATTTGCAGAAAAAGCGCACAAATATTTGTAAGCCTGCCTTAATATTTGTTTATCTTCTTGTCCAAAAGCTTGCACTGTACGAATGTTGCTCAGTGACTCCTCAGCGATCTTAATGTAAAAACATAATCATTAGAAGTCATTTTAACTTCTCAACAGAACTATAATTGTAATGTTCGTGTAATTTCAAGATTTACACTAGAAGCTCAATTTGTCTAATAAAGTAAAAATACTATCACCCTAATTTTTCTAAAGCCATCATAACCATTTTTATATTTACATTGGTTGAATCTGCTAAAGAATCTCGAACATTTTTTGTAATTCCTCGTAAATATCTTCCATAAACCACAGAAACTGCAGCCACTGGTGGAACAATACCAAGAGCAAGTGATGCCAGTTTAGGAGATGTATAATACTGCAAATCACAAGGGAAAAAATTATCTAGTATTTACTTTTTAACATTACACAATTGCCATAAGAATAGTAATTCCAAAATGTATGCAGTCCAAATGTTTAAGAATTAAACAGAATAGTCTGTTAACTATGCAGCGTATTTGCGAAGGTACCAAATTAAAATATTTTTTTTATTACAATATCCTTTAAAAATGCTTGGCTCCAATGCATCCCTATTGTTAATGCAATGCATTGCTGCCTAGGATATCTGAGGGTTCTCCCTTTCTCAAGTAAAATCGTCTGACATTAATTAGACAAAGTAAAAAATTAAAGAGGCTATTTTTGGCCAGCTCAGACAGGAGTGGATTAAATGTGTCAGATTGTTGTTCTTTTTACCATCATTGAGATGCCAGCAGTTGCTTGAACCAAGGCCCTTAATCCATCAGAAACATTGTATGTTATTGCATGTCCAACCAAAGAAGTGTCACCTGAAAGTCGATTCACCAACTCTCCAGTTCCTTTTTTGTCAAAAAATGTTATCTCCTGATTGATTATTGACTGAAAAAGTTTATGCCTAAGTCTTAAAATAACTCTTTCTCCTAAAAGATATAATAATGTGCCATATAAGTAGCTAGCCAGTAGCTTATATATATATATATATATATATATATATATATGTGATATTAGGATATATAGATATTATCAAGATACTGAATTGAATTAAAGAATTATTTTTTGGAAAGTATATATATATATATATATATATACTCTTCCTAGAAAGCTAATGGGCTACACTCTTGGCTTGTCAGAGACTATGGCCACACCCCTTTAATTATGCAGTGGCTTTGCCATCGATCTTAAGCCCCCAGTAACTTTCAAACATGTTCTGCCACCACTGGTCCTAGGGGACTGGCTGGTTACTAGTATGCTGGCAGCAACAGATCTAATCTAAATGGACATTTAACAAACTATTACACGCAAGCAGACAAGCATTACAAACCTGAGGTATATATTAAATACACACGTCCAGCATTTGCTAGAGCACCTAACAGAAATGCTCCACATAACATCTTGGAAAATCCAGTTAATTTTTGTATCATTTCATAATTACTTTGACTGTCTGTATATATGATATCAATAATCTTTCCCATACAAAACGGAACAGCCATGGTTACACCAGATGATATAACTAATAATAGAACTGCACCTGGTGATAATGAATGCAAAATAATTATGAAAGTCTGGAAATCACATTTTTATATTTGATAACCCTATCAGTTATATATAAACTGTTCTCTCCAAGGGTCCAGTAAAGGCCCTATCCTTCATTGGTCCAGTGTTACTACTACAGGAGGAACCTGGAGTACCCAAAGGAAACTTGGTGTTTGGTAGAGTCAAACTCTTAAAAAATAAGATCACAGCCATGTTTGTATAGCCTGATATAAACACAGTAACTGACCAATCACAGCAGGTGTATAAACATGCTTCAACCCATTTTATAAATATTTAAGAAATAGAAAATGGCCACCTGTGTTTATATAGCCTGATGCAAACACGAGTGAGTTGGGAGAATTCGAAAGTTTATGAACCCGAGCTGTAGGTGAGGGTTTACATAATTACTTTCAAATTCTCCGAACTCACTCAAGTGTTTGCATCAGGTTATATAAACACAGGGCATCCATTTTCTATTTCTTTTATGAAATAAGGCTAATAAATGTGCCATGACATCACAACCATGTTTACATAGCCTGATATAAACACAGTAATTGACAAATCACAGTGTGCGTAAGACACAACCTATTTTATAAATCTACATAGACATATGTGAGTTTTGTACTGTTCTAAAATGGCAGCACACATTTTGTCAAAAAATCATACTTTTACCAGCAATCCGTAGTGCCTCAGGCCTTGCTAAACCAGACAATCTGACCAATTCTGAATAGGTTTCATTCTTTGATCCATTCTGAAGAGATTTCTCAATATTCCTACTATACAAGAGTCTCTTTATGTTTCCACCTCTCGTTGCGGCGCCTTTAAATCCTTTTAAAAATATTTCTCTATTTAATCCGCGACTCAAGCATGATGTTTTGGAAAAGAAACGCCAGTGAGAAGGTCGAGTTGCAAATATGCCCAACTTTGTCTTTGAATTTTGACAACAATTTAAAGTAAATTCTCGTTCAATAGTGTTACAGATACGTCTACAAAACAACTGTCTAATAATCATAATTGTTAATTCTTTTAAAAAATACCATTCAACTAATAAATTAACAAATATAATACATAAAACTATGTACACTTCCAAAATTCGCACACTTGTCCAAGATCAGCGACTGCTACCGTCAAAAATCTCGCCGATTGCTCGGCTACCAGCCGCCAAAATTCTCGACGATTGCTCGGCTACAAGCCGTCAAAAATCTCGACGATTGCTCGGCTACCGCCGGGGGAACTTGCCATAGGATCCACTGAGATAGGATCGTGTAGGATGGCGTAAAATATCGCGCCTGCACATTGAAGAAATGCGGACAAGTTGTCACTTGTCACTCGAGTTGGACTTGTATTTCTATTCTGTGGCCTTGTTACAGACGTAAAAATAAAGGAGAAAAGCGCCCACCGGCGAAAAACTTCCACCGGGAGAAGGACTTGTTTATACGGGTTTGTTCCCGTTAGGTCAGATTGTTGCGTAGCAACGGGATAACAGAAGATCTGCATTTGGAAGAAGACAGCCATGGATGCTGAAGGTCTTCATTTAAACATTGATTACGTTGGAAGTAGTGGAGTTATTTTAAGTACAGAACAAAAAGCAGCTTTTCAATCTTCATTGGTTATTTTGAAAGGCAATTACAAGTTCAAAAAAGTTGTGTTTTGGGGCAAAATTCTTGGTGTTAAAGATGACTACTTTATTGTTGAAGGAATTGGGAAGGATGAACTGAAAGATAGACAAACTTTATACAGGTATTAAACTATTTACGTCTGCAATATAAATTCTCCATTTATATCTTTGTAATATTTATAAGTTATATATATCATGAACATATATGTCATGAACTTGTGGTATATCAATGTCAGCCAAATATACAGTATTATAAAAGTCAAATCCATATTTTTGAACAGAAATGGATCTTAGGGAACATTTGGTGTTACATTTGTAATAAAACACAACAAAATAACTTGAGTGCAGTGAATATACTAGATGAAATAAGAAAAAAGTAAAATTACCTACATCTTACATGTAACTAGCTGTTCAATACTGACGAAATAATACAGTAAGATTACTTGAAGTACATTCTACAGTAGCATCATCAAACCACTCTCTGTTCTGATCCATAAACTTAGATGGTCTTTTGAGAAGTTACGTACAGTACAAGATGGTGCAAGTTCAAATGTCCCCAAAATCTCAAAATAAATAAATACAATTGAATTTACAACACCAGCAAAGAACATTTATAATTTGATACATTCATGTATTCTTCTGTCCTTAGCATGGGTTGTTCACAATTTAATATATTTTAATAATTTCAGTGTTGATTGTGTTAAGTGGGGTCTTCTCCCTGAAGTGACGGATGATATGAGACAAAACTGCTCGTTTGTCAAAGGTCGATTTACAGGCGATCCTTCATATGAATATGAACACACAGAACTTAAGAGAACTGAAGAACGTGATGCAGATGGTGATCGAGAGGAAGAAACTACAGTAAGTACAAAATGTACTCTACTGACTGTTATAATTATAATTATTGTAATCATGGACACATTGTTATTAATTTTTTTAAAATATGTACAAATTTGTTTAAGCAGATACTTGTTAAAGAAGAAGACCGTTTAGCAACTATGATATCATCAATTAACAACGATGTCTCAATTATACCAAGAGGTGCTTATTTGAGAGCAGCAACTGGAGACATCTACACAAATCGAAGCTTCGAAGGTAATATGTCAGTGAATTATACAGATGAAAGGTTGATGTGTACTTGCAGGGTGGCTGATTTCCCACGTGAAACTGAGATGTATGTGAATATAAAGTAATGCAGGAATGTGCTCAGAACATTTTAAGTGATACTGTGCCAAGTTACTGTAATTAGTCCCTAAGTCCCATGGTATCATTGTAGAGTAGCTGCCAGAGGATATCAGTGGGAAAAAAGTTCTAAATATTTTTCTTTTTTGTATTCAGGTCTTTCTATAGCAGATGCTGGAAAACTGTGCTCATACTTTCATTTTCGTGAACCTGTCCTGTTAAATCAAAAGACATTACTACAAAAGGTATTGTATATTTAAATTATTTTTATAATTATATTTAACAACATTTGCTTTCAAAATTTGATTGATTGATTGATTGATTGCTTGATTGGTGTGGGCCTCAGTCATTATAAGTGGGTGTTCTTTAAATTCATAAGTGACATAAATATTTAAATATGCCTTGCTTCTCTGACTTTACCAAAAAAGAAAAAACCCTGAATCGTTATAGGCTTCCTTGGACAAGTCTATTGATTTTCTGGACCCTATTGATGCAGACATTCCCAAAGGAGGTAAAACATATTTATGATTGTACAGTATAATTATTATGTTAATTTGATTGAACTGTAAAATAAGATTGTGATTATTTAAAGGTTCATGGAGTGTGCAATATGAGAGAGGAAGTGGATTGGTAACCATCCGAAGTTTACACTGGCTCGGCTTCATATTTTACCATGTGCCTGAATCAAGAAAATTTGGAAGTGTGTATGTTGGAACTGGTGAGAAGAACTTGGACCTTCCATTCATGTTGTAAAATATTAACTACTTTACTCAACTGCACATTAAACTAAACTTGTGAAGAGTTTAATATGTGAACATTTGTACTATAGTATTATAATTGCCTCATTAAATAATTATAACTGAATGAAAATTCTTAGTCACAGTACATTGATGTAAATCACTTTCTCAATGAGACTCACAGTAGAACAGTGTTTTTCTTGTTTAATATTTAACAACTTAATAAATAATAAAGGTGCATTTGTGAATTTTTCCATGCTCTGACCGTTTAGTTACTGTATGTCTGTAATAATTAGTGATACTGGTTCCTAATACTGTACACTAACCTGCAATATACTGCAATTTGCAGCAAATGGTACTTGATTATGTCACAGTAATTAAGAAGAATAGTTTACTTATGATCACTTAATTAGCTGTTAAACTAAAATACAAGTATCTAGTAATCTTGAAGCAGGATATTCCTTTTTCGACTTTTAAATATTTTTTTCTTGCTGCAGTAGGGCTGGAGGTTTTCTTGGGATCAATCCTTGAGTTATAGAACAACATAATTAAAACACACAATTTTAAGTTAGAGTTTATATTCAATTTGTTAGTTCTATTACTCTATTACTGACAGTCAGTAATTGCATACCTAGTCTTCTGGATATTTCAATTGCTTTTTCAAGTTTTCTTTGCTGTTTTCTGCAAACACCTGTTAAATGAACTTAGTCAACATATACTGTGAAGGTACTGTATTGTGACAACAATGTACAATTTTCCCCATTAAAATTTGGTTGACATACACCTGTCAGCATAGCTTAAGTCTGTATATATAATTAATAGGCATTTGGTGCATACATGTGTGCACTGCCTTTGGTTGCATTTTGCTTTATATGGTTTGGGGGGTTGTACAATGTACAGGGTATTTCATCCAGAACACATTGCAGTGAACTGTTTAAATTATGTTGACAGCTTCCAGTGGTTTTATTAACAAAAAAAAACAAGTACCAGTGAGTACATGTACATATAAAGACTTGAAAGTCCCATGTTGCCTGGAGAGACTTCTTAAAAACAAGTTATTGAGTTTGAGTATAGTTGCAATTAGTAATACCTTACCAGTAACTCTTCTATTTAAAATATTCCCTTCTGGTGATACAAACTGAGATAGAAGTAAAACATCCTGGCAAGGTAAAAACCATAATTACATAATTAGAGAGGGAGAAGAGATATCTGATATCTTATATTACAGTACAGTATTAAACAGCTAGTGTCCTGGAATCACATGTTGCAGTGATTTCTATATATACTTATAGTCACTATATATGAGTAATACAGCTGTACTTGCAGCAAAATATTTAGAACCTTGTATGTAAATGTGAGATTTCTACTGCAGATTGGACACCCTGATGGATGTTTTGGTAAGTTTTCTAAAACACTGCTGCTCTGACTTCTACTGTAAATTGCTTCTGTAAAAAAAAGGAAAACAAAGTCAAACTATAAATTTAACCATTTCCTTCCTAATGCTGCTATTCGGCATTTTTGTTATTTAATGTCAGAAAATTGTGCCCATCAAAGAATCAAAAGGGTTAAATTTCTGACATGCTAGGTGTGAAAGGGTTACTAAAATTAGGTAAATTCTTATTATACACTCTGGTACTGGCCTTTAACAATTTTATTTATTATTATTTTATTTAAATGTCACTAATGAGTTGTGCATCTGACACCCCCCTGGCAATATTAATTGGCATGTGGCATGCCCCACCCCTGTCTTGCATTAACAATTACAGCTATCATTATTTCGCATTCTTCCTGATTTTTACCTGCTTTACTTTAACTTGATCAAAAACAATATCTTTTTATTTTATATAATTATAAAGTTTTATTGCACTCACCAGCTAGATATTTGTGAGCAGTATTGCTTGATTTTACTTGCATGAAATATGAAAGATATTTGGGTTGAAAAATGTTCTTAAAATAATTTTGGCCATAAATATATTCTCTTGATAGTGGCCAGGTAACATTAACTCGCTTGGAATAACCAAATAAACAACAAACGACACTGCGTCGCGCCATCTTGCTTTCTCTGATTGCAGTCTCTCCCCCCCTACTCCTGCTCCCCCCCCCCCCCCCCACACACTTTCGGTCGTGACCATCATTTACTTGGGTTAGATGGAGCTTGGCTTTTGGAAAAAATTCCAGTTAAATCTTACTAGTATAATTTTAACACTTTATGGTATTTGAGCAATTTGCTTCAAACAAAAAGACACTACCTTGCACTTTTGATGGCACTCTCGTACCCAGGCTCTTCTCTTTGCTATTTTGCTTAATTATATTAAAATTGTTCTGCATGGAAGCTCCAGCATGGAGTATTCTATTACATTCACTGCTCGTTGTTCACCTAAACTTAGAGAGAAAGTCATAGAATGTTTGAAATCATCAGGGTTGGATTGTAAAGCTAATGATGATGAAGGACTACATACTGTGTATATTGGGGTCAAGAACTTTGACACTCTTCTCAACAAGGTGGGTAATTAATTCTTAATTTTGAATCAGTGAATCACTATTATTATTGTTGTTGTGGTAGCCATTCTATAAAGTATCTTTTATTTTAATGTTTTGTAGGCTGTGGACATTGGTCTAAGGAAGCCAAAGAAAGGCAAAAACATGATGGTAATTATTTGCTGTTAATTATCAGTGTTGACTATAGTAAACTATTATGCTCACTTGAGCTGACTGGGGTTGGCTCGGTCTGGCTCCGGCTGACTCAAGCTGATTTTGGCTGACTGGGGCTGATTCGGGCTGGCTTGAGCTGACTCGAGCTGATTTGGGCTGACTCGAGCTGATTCGGGCTGACTCGAGCTGATTCGGGCTGACTCGAGCTGATTCGGGCTGATTCGGGCTGACTCAAGCTGATTCGGGCTGACTCGGGCTGATTCGGGCTGACTTGAGCTGATTTGGGCTGACTTGAGCTGATTCGGGCTGACTTGAGCTGATTCGGGCTGGCTTGGGCTGGCTCAGGTTGGCTTGGCTTATAATATTTTTGTTTATTACTTTGTGTTTCATGTACACTAATATCAAAAACATTGTGTAATCAATATAATTATATATTATGATATTTTCCACATTGGTTCACGATTAAACACAAAGAAATTTCTTATACAATGTTTGGTTGGTTTATAGATGATGCAAGAAATGTCATTGGAATGTCTTGATGAGTTTGAGGGTATACATGATATAGATCACTTTTTTACTCCAGCTGAAAAGTCCTTGCTTGTGTATTCCTGTATCACTGGAATATCAACAAAAGCTGTAAGTGTTACTGGAGCTAACTGATCAGACTGTTTTTTAAAATTCAAGTACATTTTCATATAATATAGTAGGTAGTACACTGTCCGACAAATGTAAAGCAAGGACGTATGATGTATAACGTAAAGGACTGATAACATGTTACTGACAGTAAAAAATAAAATTGTGTGCCATGATACAGTACCGTATATATGTACAGTATTACCTAGTAAGCAATTGTACACCAGGTGTCACCACTTATCAAAACAATTGTTTAATTATGTCAACGTCAAAGTTAAATGTTTACCTTGGGAATGTATTAGGTTTTCAGACCAATAAATTATTGTCACATGAATGCATGTGCTCTTGCATCTCACTAATCCCTTCAGTGGCAATTTCAAAATGGTTAACTTTGACTTATTTAGAACATGTTTTGATGGGTAGTGTACACACTTACTGTAGGTGCCAATGACTGTAGCAATTCCACTGTATTTTACCATTTTGTATGTAATGTAGATATCATGGTCAAGATACAAGGTTCAGCTAAGTGGGATTGAAGAAAGTCTTGTGATTGCACTACAGCATAGTAAACCACAAATAATAGAATCTGTAAATGCTTTGCACAACAATGAAAAAAAGACTTTTTTGTGGGAAAGAATGAAGAGGAATATGTTTGAATGTCCTGTGGATGATATTAGAGATTATTTTGGTATGTACTGTAGAATAAAAAGTGTAATAATATTAAGGTAGAAAGTGAAAATTGAACTGGTAAACTTATTTAATTACTAACAATAAGTTACAATATATGTGATATCTAACAATAATGTGTATTTTGTTCTCTTAGGTGAAGAAATTGCTTTCTATTTTGCTTGGATGTCATATTTTAGATGGGCTCTAGGTTTTCCTGCAGTATTTGGTATTTTTGTATATTTTTGGAGGAATCCTGGTATAACTGTTGATGATAATTTTCTTCTTCCATTCTATGCCTTGCTTATGGTCCTCTGGGCTGTTGTTTTTATTGTGGTGAGAACCCAAAATAACTTGTTATTAAAGACTTAATTGCTACCTGACTTGAAATATGAGAAGTAACAATTAACTCCTGCATAAAAAAATCTACTGGATTCTAGTCAGTATATCTAGAAGTCTGGACATTTTTGGATGTATTTTATATACTGTAGGAATTTGGCTTACTTTATCTAATAGAAACAGAGTTCCTCATGAAAAAGTTTTTTAAGTTTCAACCAGTTTTTTATTAAATAAAAAGATAGAGTCATAGAGATAAGCTGAGCTTCCAGTCTAAGCGACCATCATCAGAGTGATAGTGATTAAAAATGGTATACAAGGAAACTATAATTGTATATACATCATGATATTAGTTTCCTTGGTAATACCATTTTTAATCACTTTTGCTCTAATGATGGTTGCTTAGACCAAAAGCTCAGCTTATCCTTTATCAATCTTTTTATTTACCATAATAAAAAACTGATTGAACCTTAAAAAACTTCTTCATGTTAACCCAGTTAAACATATCCTTGACAGTACTGTTCCTCATGTTTGGAGAGTAGGAACTCTTATTATATGTACATACATATAGAACTTCCTAATGATTTTCTTCTGTAAGGGAATTACCTGTGGTAAATTACAGTAATCAATTACAGTGATGTCTTTTTTATATGAAAATAAATTCCAAACATTTTTGAACTGACAGATATATGAAAATAAATTCCAAACATTTTTGAACTGACAGATATGGAGAAGGCGTGAGGCTGAATTGGCCTATTTATGGAATACATATGCTTCCAAAGATGCTTATGACATTCGGCCTGAGTTTAATGGAGTGATACGGAAAAGTCCAGTTACAGGAAAACCAGAAAAGTATTTTCCCAAGTGGAGAAGATGGTTGTGTTACATTGTCAGCTTTATTTTCACTATGCCTATGTTGGTAATAGCTGTTGCAGCTATGTTGTGTTCTTTGAACCTCAATGGCTACATTAAGGATAAACATAGTCCAATATACTTTTCATCATTGGCATATTATGCAGAACCTGTAAGTACATATAGCTGTACTGTATAGCCACTGTAGAACAGCATTATATATAGCACAGATAATCTCAATGTGGGATTTAATGGTTTATATAGCAAGCAAATAGTTTTGTTAGCAAATATAACACTGTAGTCCAAAGGACAATCAGGTTTATTTGAGATCTTTGAAAAGCTCACAATTTTGTTTTTTTAAAAATACACTTGATGATTTTAGAAGACATATTTGTAGCATTAATACTTTGCAGTATCAATTGTTATTTTTCATAATGGATCTTACAGTAACCAACTAGTAAATTGTCGAATGCTTTGAACCTCAGCCAGTCGTCTCATTCAGAGGATTAGACAAAATATTTTTTGAAGTGGTATTTTTACACTACACTGTTTGAGTATTTTTGTTTGTTTTTTCTCACCAAAACTATAGGGTCACATATTTGCTGCAGATAGTCCTTATTTTGGATACCTCATTCCAACAGTTGCCCATTCCATTGTCATTAACATTCTTAACACAATTTACAGAACAATAGCTTGTCGATGTACTGATTTTGAAAATCACAGGTTAGTCCTAGCTGACTTAACCTTATTGTAAGACCCCAAAAAATGATAAAAATTAGGGTTGCACCAGAACCACGTTTTTGGAGGGGCTTGATTATATTTATTTAGCCCTCATACAGGTATATCCCCCTTCACTCCCCTACCTCCCCCCCCCCCCCCCCCCCAACACACACACACATCCCATGTCTATGAGGGACTTTCTGTAATAGCGTTTTACTATAAGGTATGAACAGCAGTTGTATTTCTAACAATATTTTTTGGAAGAAAGCTTTGTTTACTAGGGTGATTTCAGTTACATGTTTTTCTTACAATTTTATTAAATTATTAAAATACTAACTTTATCTAACACTCACATATTAAACATTCATATTTTTTCAGAACAGAATCTGAGTGGGGTACATCATTAATTGTTAAAAGAGTTGCATTTGAGGCATTTGATTGTTTTTTACCTTTATTCTACATTGCTTTCTATCAACTGGATGTTATTAATCTTCGTAGAGAGTTGCTTGGCTTGTTTGGAGGTAAGATTTTCTACCTTAATTTTAGCTTCGTTGTAAAAAAAAAAGAAATATATATTATACTCAAAATAAAACTTATACATGTAAGTATATCACATCTGATATGCAGTTCATCAAATCCCAACGTACGCAGCGAGGTAAAGCCAGACATCACCTGCTTGCCTTCCCTCCATCCCTCCCTCCCTCCCTCCCACATATGTACACTGTGTGCACCTATTTTTTTACCTTTTGTAGGAGATGAAATTCGAAGACTGATAACTGAAACCGGTATTCCATTTATAACTGAGCGCATTTCTCAATGGCGCTTGGAAAGACAATTTGGTGAACTGCATAAAATGTCAAAAATTCGAGAACAGGTATACACTGTACATGATTCTGATATAAAATTCTGATAAATAAAATAAAATAATTTTTATTTAATTCTGATAAATTGGTGTTGTCAGTGTTGTTGTTGCCTGGAAACTTTTTATGGGTATTTAAGATTGATGAACATCTCTACATATTAGTGTTATATATAAAATGTTTTCACAATTATGTTTACTTTTAGTCTATATCAGATTCAGTATTAGAAGAGTATGATCAGTTTGATGATTATCTTGAGATGGTAATGCAGTTTGGGGTAAGTATATATAGGTTACTTATCTAGATCAGGCTAACTAAGTATACTATACATAGTAAAGTGAAAATGTTGTAAATTGCGCATGCTCAGGTCAGACGGTCCTTCATCAGGCTCCGCTCGGAACGTCAGTTTTTCTTACTAAAAAACTCGGTACAATTTGTGTGATAAATTTTATTTATTTATTTTGTTTTTAAACTTTCGTGTGATAGTGGTTTCGGCCACTGAGAAAAATCATTACTTTAAAACGCTTGAAAATAAATTTCATATCGTCGCCCGTGGCCAAGAGTTTGCATAAATATTTTGTGACTTGAAATATTTCAAACTTGCTTCACTAGTACTTTCATCAGCTTATATTATATATACACAGGATGTATATTTTTAGTATATTTTTTATGTTTTAGTATGTTACACTTTTTGCTTCGGCCTTTCCTTTGGCTGCTGCTGTTGGTGTTATATTTCTCTTCATTGAAAGCCGTTCTGATATGTTTAAGCTACTCTTTATCTACCAAAGACCAAAAGTGCGAAGGTAAATTCATTAAAAACTAATTTTTCTAGTCAAATAAAAACGTATAGTAAAAACAAATTTTACTTTTTTGGAAATCATTCTTTTCGTATTCTTCAGTTCTTTGGTTTTACTATTTTTTGTTTAAGATATCTTTCAGAGATATTTTTCAATTCTTTTGCAAGTTATCTTCTTTGTTGTTTATTTCGTTAATTTAACTTTGGGGAGATACCCGCATTATTAAAATGGTGATCTCAAATTTTTATATCTTTGTAGATATCTACCGACAGCGGTTCGGATGTTCGTCGCCAAGTGTCAAATTAGTGAAATTACGTTTCTAAATTCAGAAGTTCATTACGAAGTTCGATTTGAAGTTCGAATGTTCGATTCGAAGTTCACATTTACGGAAAACCTTCGGTCAACCAGACTTTCTTTTGGAAAATATGTTGTTAATCATTCTGCAATTCCAAATTACCAACTACATAGCCAAAGAATGGCCCAAAGCTGAACTTCAAATCGGACATTCGAACTTCAAATCGAACTTCGTAATGAACTTCTAAATTTGGAAACGTAATTTGAAACTTGACAACGAACTTCGGAACCGCGCGTTGAAAAGTGAGTTGAAATCGACAATAAATGGTGACCCCATTTTTTTATAATTTCAAGTAGCACTGTACCATGTCTTAAACTGAATAGTATTAGCTACCATGCATAATAACTTTTCAATCAATTTTCCTGATTGGATATATTTTCATAGTGTATTTATTTGAACTATATTACAGAACATGTGATATTGGCGTCTGGTACAATGTTTTGTGTTGCATGGCTGCTGTATCTATGTTAACCAATACGGTAATTATGGGATTTTCTTCGGAACAACTTGCGGAGTGGCTTCCTTGGATGTACGAAACAATAGATGGGGATCAGTACATAAAGCTGGGATATGGAAGGTATAACTTACTATACAATATATATCTGTGTCCATATAATAAATAGCTTGATGCAAACATGAAAGTGAATTTGGACGAATTTAAATTTTATATAGAAACCTGACACAAACGCAGATTTTTAAAAGGCTATATGGATGTCAACCCATATAAGAAAATCAACGTCTAGCTCTTAATATTTAGCTCAGGCAAAAATCACCCCCCCCCCCCCCAAAAAAAAAAAAAGAAATAGAATAAAACAACAAAAACACATCGGTCATTGCAATCCAATAAAAGTTTTTAGGGAACAGTCTTCTAGTGTCTGTGGTATGACGGCATACTTCAGAAGAAAATTTTTAATTTATTATTAAATTCGTCGGGATGGTTTTGGGTGAAAAATTTCGATGGCTTCTTTAAATTTTAACCGGCTTTCCTATAAATCAGAGGAAACTCTGAGATCCAGACGGGACTCGAACCCGGTCTACCATCAACCTCGGTCTACCATCTGAGTTTCAGTACTGTGGCTCAATGGTGAGAGCGTCCGGTTGGCATTCGGAAGGTTGTGGGTGTACTGGTACTCAGATGGTTTTAGACCGAGGTTGATGGTATGGACCGGGTTCGAGTCCCATCTGGAGTTCAGAGCTTTTCTCTGAATTTAACTTACGACAGCTTGTACAGCAACAACATACGAGAAACCTTTACCAACTCAAGCTGAAAACACTAATAACTGTACAAAAAAACCCATTGAGTTTCTGTGCATGAATAAAGCGTCTCACGACCATTAAAAGGTTGTGGTTTTTAGTTGTTCTTCTTGAGAATGCAAACATTTTACTTAGTAGTAACATTTCAAAATATATGTTAACTTTTTAATAATAATCCGACCTTAACAATAAGTATCTTCTCTCATTCAGAAAATTACTTCTTCTTTTCAGATATATTGTTGCATCAGTTTTTGTTTGTGAACATTGCCTTCTTCTTGCTGCCATATTTATTACTTGGTTTGTGAACAAAAAACCAAAATGGGTTCGTGTTGCTATTGCCAAAGAAGAGTATGAGAAAACTCTTCAGACAAGAGAGGCCATTTTGCTGTCTTCAGAAGCTCAGACGTTTTTAAGGAAGCCAAAGAAAATACAGTAATTTAAACAGCACTAAAATAAAATTGTATAATTCCTGGACGGGCTGGACCATTTTAACTATCTTGAGTGATATATGAGCGATAGTGCATGCTCAAGGATACTGTACCCAAGAAAAATTAATTATTACAAATTAATGCTGCATTCTGATTGGCTGAGCTACTCTGTATTGGTGATAGACCATTAGTAACGAAAGAAAAAAAAAAAGAAAGCTTTTTCCAGAATTGGCGCAAAAGTAAGGAATAATATTCCAATATATCTCCGTAACTTTAGGAGAAAGATCTTTACCAAAAAAAATCATGATTTACTTCTTGGTACCCTAAATGTTGAGAATGACTACCTTGAATTACCGATGATAATACAGAGAATATCTGATTAACTCTATATGTCTGTGTGACTATATGTGTGTATATGTATGCAGTATATGTACATTATACGCATGTATGCACACTTTTGTATTCATGTGTATGTATATATGTGCATATATAAATTTGTATACATATATGAGATTCAAAATTAAATATTTATTTACGTATACAATGTAATATACTACTAAAACTTTAGTGTCCTTAATTTGTGTAACAACAATAAGATTTATTGTTGTTACATTAATTATTGTTAAATCTATATCTTAATCAATTATCTAATTTACTCGACTAAGTTTTGTCTGTTCCATGTATACTTCTACCATTCTTATATTATTCTATTATTACCTACTTATAACTACTGTATAATTATTTATGATCTACTAACAACACCTCCCACCTTGATTAGCTATTGCTATTTGCGGGTTAGTGTTTTAATTTTGTAATTATTATAATTTGAACAATAAATTGAATTGAATTGAAAGAAGCAAAATATGGGCATAAAACTCGCTTTTGCCAAGGTTCAGTTTGTGCATGTATTTTTATAAATACCATACATTCAGTAAGTATTTGTTTCCATCTACCAAACTGACTTGATGCCACAAGTGGTCATGTCAGTTTGACAGATGGAAACAATTTCTGACAAGAAACAAGAATGAATATTTCGAGTTTAAATTTAGAATGAATATTTCAAGCTTAGAATGAATATTTCAAGCTTAAAATTAGTCCAGGTTCTGTGTTCATTATCATGTAAGTTTTATCTCTTTATATTTTAACAACTAATAAATGTTTTCAATGTATGTGTTATAACATAGATGTAATACAACGGCGTTTCTGATTGGCTACCGTGCGTGCTCCATAACTCGATGGAGTACGGTAAACCTATTTGTTAATCAGGTTGTGAAATATTAAACATTTCTATCCAGTTTTATAAAATAACATTTTGAAAACCCAAGCAGTGATTCGTTAAAAGCCGTTTTCTCTAACTCTATGGAGAACATGGATAGATTAAGCCATCCAATACGCCATCATTCTAATTCAAATTTGCACAGACACACCATCCACTGCGCCTTCCAGTACGCCATCAAATGCCATCCACTACGCCATTATATACGCCAGAAAATTTATTTCCTCGTGTTCTTATAGAGTTCTACAAACACTTGTAGAAGTTTGGAAGAACTCGAAATAGTTTGGAGAGTGCATGGAGTGTGCAAATTCTCACTTATAATATGATAAGTATTTATGTCTGCGTATTTATGTCTGTGATGTCCGTGATGATCGTGATGTTTGAAATGGCCTTCATGATTGTGATGTTTGTTTTAATGTATGTTTCGAATTTTTATAACTGTCAGAGCCCGTAATTATTATATTTAACCCAGGATGTTTGTGAATCGTGGTCTACTGCACTGGATAGCGCTATGGTTTTTCACGTGTTAACGACCGGGTTCCATTCTTTCTCAGGACGAAACGTTTTCTTTTTTCTTTTTCTTTTTCATTTTTTTTCTTTTACTTTTTTGGGTATGTATGTTTGAGATGGCCGTGATGACCGTGATATTTGTGATTTTTGAGATGGTGGTGATGATGGTGATGTTTGAGATGGCCGTGATGATCGTGATGTTTGTGATTTTTGAGATGCTGGTGATGTTTGAGATGGCCGTGATGATCGTGATGTTTGTGATTTTTGAGATGGTGGTGATGCTGGTGATGTTTGAGATGGCCGTGATGATCGTGATGTTTGTGATGGTGGTGATGATGGTGATGTTTGTTTTAATGTCTGTTTCGAATTTTTATAACTGCCAGTTAAAGCCTCTAATTATTATTTTTAACCCAGGATGTTTGTGAATCGTGGTCTACTGCACTGGATAGCGCTATGGTCTTTCACGTGTTAACGACGGGGTTCCATTCTTTTTCAGGACGAAAATTTTTCTTTTTTCTTTTTTCTTTCTCTTTTACATTTTTTTTTCTTTTACTTTTTTTGGTATTTATGTTTGCGATGGCCATGATCACGTGATGTTTGAAATGGCCGTCATGATCTTGATGTTTGAAATGGCCGTGATGTTTGTTTTGATGTCTGTTTCGAATTTTTATAACTGCCAGTCAAAGTCTCTAATTATTATTTTTAACCCAGGAAGTTTGTGAATTGTGGTCTACTGCAGTGGATAGCGCTATGATTCGAAATAACTCCCGAGCAAAAAAAAGTTGGACACTACAAAATACTGCTGTTCAATCTAGCCGCAACCCTAACCCATCTATTCGCAATAACCCCAAAGCAAAAAGAACTGAGCCATGCACTGCGTAAAACTGCTGTCAATCTAGACGCAATTATTTGGTTTACGGTTCAACAGTACAGTTTTTAACCAGTTATTAAAAACAACTTTAACCAGCTTTCCTATATATCAAAATGAAGCTCATTCTATCTTCTTGCTGTCCCAGGCAAAAGTAGAAGTGTCCCAGATCTGGTTCAAGAGTTATTCGCATTTAATACAAGACGCCCAAACTGTCAATTACATCGCTCCGGAAATAGAAATCTTTACTAATTGTAGTTGCCGACATTGAGGGGAAAATTGCGATGGCGTCCGTTATTTTTAACCAGCTTTCCTACATATCAGCATGAAGCTCATTCTATCTTCTTGCTGGCCCAGGAAAAATTAGAAGTGTCCCAGATCTGGTTCAAGAGTTGTTCGCATTTAAAAGGTAATGAGTTGTTCACATTTAAAATGTAACATTTATTACCCCGATTATTGACCTAACATTTATTACGCCGATTATTGACCTAACATTTATCACCGCGAATATAATAGGTTTCCACGCGAATTCCATGCGATTTCCACGCGGTTTTCACGAGGTACGCGGTTTTCACGCAATTTCCACGTGATTTCCACGCGGTTTCTTCGCGATTTCCACGCGGGTTCCACGAGGAACGCGGTTTCCACGCGGTTTCTTCACGATTTCCACTCGGGTTCCACTCGGTTTCCACGCGATTTCCACATACTGATCTAACATTTATTACCTTGACATTTATTACCCAAATTATTGACCTAAAATTTATTACCCCGATTATTGACCTAACATTTATTACCCCGATTATTGATCTAACATTTATTACGCCGATTATTGACCTAACATTTATTAACCGGATTATTGACCTAACATTTATCACCCCGAATATAATAGGTTTCCACGCGAATTCCATGCGATTTCCACGCAGTTTTCACGAGGTACGCGGTTTTCACGCAATTTCCACGTGATTTCCAAGCGGTTTCCACGAGGTACGCGGTTTCCACGCGGTTTCCTCGCGATTTCCACGCGGGTTCCACGAGGAACGCGGTTTCCACGCGGTTTCTTCACGATTTCCACGCGGGTTCCACTCGGTTTCCACGCGATTTCCACATACTGACCTAACATTTATTACCTTGACATTTATTACCCAAAATATTGACCTAACATTTATTACCCCGATTATTGACCTAACATTTATTACCCCGATTATTGACCTAACATTTATTACCCCGATTATTGACCTAACATTTATTACCACGATTATTGACCTAACATTTATTAACCGGATTATTGACCTCACATTTTTTAACTGGATTATTGACCTCACATTTATTACCCCGATTATTGACGTAACATTTATTACCACGATTATTGACCTAATATTTATTATCCCGATTATTGACCTAACATTTTTTAACCGGATTATTGACCTAATATTTATCACCCGAATATAATAGGTTTCCACGCGAATTCCATGCGATTTCCACGCGGTTTTCTTGAACCCGATCTGGGACACTTCTAATTTTTCTTAGGACGGCAAGAAGATAGAATTCGCTTCATTTTGATATATAGGAAAGCAGGCTAAATATAACGGAAGCCATCGAAATTTCCCCCTCAATGTCGGCAACTACAACTAAAAAGATTTCTATTTCCGGCGCGATGTAATTGACAGTTTGGGCGTCTCCTTTTAAATGCGAAGAACTCTTGAACCAGATCTGGGACACTTCGAATTTTTCTTGGGCCAGCAAGAAGATAGAATGTGGTTCATTTTGATATATAGGAAAGCTGGTTAAAAATAACGGAAGCCCTCGAAATTTTCCCCTCAATGTCGGCAACTACAATTAATAAAGATTTCTATTTCAGGAGCGATGTAATTGACAGCTTGGGTCGCATTTAAAAGGAAACGCCCAAACTGTCAATTACATTTACATCGCGCCGGTCAATAGGTCAATAATCGGGGTAATAAATGTTAGGTCAATAATCGGGGTAATAAATGTTAGGTCAATAATCGGCGTAATAAATGTTAAGGTAATAAATGTTAGTCAGCATGTGTGGAACCCGCGTGGAAATCGCGAAGAAACCGCGTGGAAACCGCGTTCCTCGTGGAACCCGCGTTCCTCGTGGATCCCGCGTGGAAATCGCGAAGAAAAACGCGTGGAAACCGCGTAGCTCGTGGAAACCGCGTGGAAATCACGTGAAAATTGCGTGAAAACCGCGTACCTCGAGAAAACCGCGTGGAAATCGCATGGAATTCGCGTGGAAACCTATTATATTCAGGGTGATAAATGTTAGGTCGATAATCCGGTTAATAAATGTTAGGTCAATAATCGGCGTAATAAATGTTAGGTCAATAATCGGCGTAATAAATGTTAGGTCAGTAATCGGGGTAATAAATGTTAGGTCAATAATTTGGGTAATAAATGTTAACTCATTCTTGTCCGGCCCGAAAACCAGTCAATTTGGTGGTCGTGGCAATTTGTGAATTAACATGGCATAATAACACAAAAATAATGCCACAATATATCATTTGAATCATTTTTACCTCTACTATTCAAATTTTGGGTTTTCAGGTCTGTCAGACAACCCACTTTGCAAATTATGCTAATTTATGCTAATTATTATTTAAAATATTATTATAATCTAACAAAATGTTAAATATTTAACCAGAAATGACTTTACCACCAAACTTTGGACAAGTGAAATGAAAAGCAGCATTTCACAAATTCAAATTGAAAAAATTAAAGCAATATCATAAAACGCAAATATTATATTGATTTTTTAAGATTTTCCATTGTGACCGCGCCCCCCCCCCCCCCCCCCCCCCCCCCCCCCCCCATGGTGCGCCCGCGCGCATCATATCACTTATTTTTGAAATTTACAAATTAAAACAGAATTATACAAGAACATACGACCATAATACATCGGAAAGATCGTTTTTAAGTCAGCTATTCAGATTTTAGGTTATTTTGCTTGATATTTACTCCTGTTTGCCATTGCAACGCCGACAACTCTAGGCAAATTTTGTTCGATAATTGCCTGATCGGCCGAGATGGTTTACCAAATTATTGCTAATTACAACAAACAAATGCTTATACTTACTTTCGGAGTTGTTAGAGCCTAAATTTTCGTTGGTTTCGCTTATATATTGACAAATAAAAGCCATTTTCTTCTTGTCGATATGCCTACGTTGCACACGGGAAATTCACAACACGGAATTCAGGTCAGAGCTCGGGTAATACTTCATGGCATATCGTTATAAAGGTCTCATTTTAAAAAGGGATCATTCAGGATCATTTTAAACCCAAGCTAGGGGGGTAATTTTGGTCAAAACCTCGGAGGTTCACAACAAATCGAAAGTGATCAGTCACTGTTGAATTTTGCCAAAATGCCAAAACTGAGGAGACTCGTAAACTTGTAGCAATGTTATCTCATTACAAATCAGTGGTTATTTTATAGTCAGGGGCGCCAGAGCCACAGGGGCAGCTGCCCCCCTTGTCCTCACAGCGTGGTGGCAGCACAGGGGCAACCAATTGCCCTTTCACGTAAGAGGAATGTTTTCTACAGGAATTGCCATTTTTACTATCGTATTAAATGAATTTTGTATTAATACCTCAAATGTCTCACAAGCTAACTTATTACTGCAGACCATGCAGAAGCAGCAAACAAATATTGCCTTAGGTTAGCTGTGTCCAACCTCATTCTCAGGGCATTTTTAGATTTGGAGGGTGGGAAAAAGCCCTGGCATTGGCTAGTCACAGCACCCAAAAATACTACATGAGTGTAATAAATTAGCAATTTAGTTTAGTATGCAAAATCATGTTGAGTAATGCAGCCCTGTGGGAGTAAGGGCAGTCCTATTCAGTCCCATTGGCAGTCCCGTTGGCAGTCCCGTTGAAGCTTTTTGATCATAACTGGCACAAAACTATGCATAAATATGTTTCACGAGGAATGTTTAAGAAAGGCAAGCAACCAATGAAAATGCTGAATCCAACAGCTGATGCCAGAACCTTTTCCCACCTTACCAATTTCAAAAAGGCCCTGGGCACAAGACACAGCTCAACCTCATTCTGACTTTTTTCACTTGGCAGGTGTTTTCTGATTCATTAAAGTTGCCATGTTTTCTTAAATGTAAGTAGGGATGTAGCATCAATATGTACAATTCAGTCGTTGAATTTTCTTTCTCAATACATTGTCATTCATTATATTATACCGTTATGCTTTTTGGTTATTTTATGCCGTAGAGCAAAATTGGCGAACATTATTTCCCACATGTAAAAATTAATGCTGATAAAAAGTGCCAAAAGTGCCCTTTTTATATGGCTGCCCCAGCCACCTTAAGTAGCTTCTGGTGCCCCTGTCTATAGTTGGTATGCTATGCAATGAACTAGAATAAAGTTATTTGAGCCAAATAGTTTTTGTGCATTTGTCAAATACATTCTTCCAATTGGAGCAGTTTTTAATTGAATATAGTAAATATTTCATAACTTTTGAACCATTAGCCTAAATTAAATATTTTAGTTCATTGCATAGACCTACCATATAAGACAGTATGTCCACAAAGTTTGCATACAGATAGATAAAATAGTCAAGTCGTTATGACTGCTGGAAGTTAAAGTGGTAATGCGTAGTATGACCCCCACTGGGAACTTAAAATCCAGCAGTCATAAGTACTTATAATTACCCCATTATAAACATAAAGACTTGCCGTTTCATACTCCCTACATAGCCTGTCACTGACATTTGACTATTGTAAAACATGTTAATTTAGCTCGTGGACTTCACTGGACTACGACAGGTTTTGCACATTGTTGCTTGATCATGAAGCTAGTTTTGTTTTCTTAGAAGAAAATTTCATTTCTGTTCAGCAATGCTCAGCCTTCTCAGTTTGCAAAGCTCGATCAGACTGCTGAAATTATACATGTAAACATGTTGGCCATATAAATTGCCTTGAAATTGTCCGAAGACTATTAAGAGATTTTCAAAAACTTATCATATCATTCCAACAACGTCTATAGTACATCACATTTAAAAATTGACAACGATTCATACTTAGAATACTTACTAAGTTTGTAAAAACTTCTATTCGTGAAATAAATATCTCCCTCCTTGAATAATCTCCCTCCATGCTGCCATAACATTGACTTACATGAAGTACTTGGTTTAAAGTTTTGGCGCACAAACATGTCTTTTTATCGCGGGCGGGTCTATTTGTTTAGCGAGAGAGTTTTGCAACGAGTGGATGTGTTTCATGGCTCTCATGGAACTGCTTCCGAGCACTTCTCAGTTTCCACATTGTCGTGTTCTAGCTGGTGAGGACATCATAAAGACCAATGATACCGATCTCCTGATCTTGTAAAAGAACTTACAGATCCTCTGGCTTCAAGCTAATGGGGGAGGCTGTCACGACAGGAAACGAGGAGCGTCCGCCATGTTGTAAAACACAAATTTGTCCCTAGCTCAATAAGTGTCGAAGACAAGGAATTTTTAAAACTTAGAAACATAAGTGTGACTATATAATCTCTCGCTTAGGCTGTATTTGGGTTTCCCTTTTGAACTTCCGGTTTTAGTTAGGTGTAATTCCCCTTGTTATTAAAATTGGGCTACGGCTCATGCCATTTTTATTGTAGAGTACTTAAACTTCATATATTAAAGTATTTTTCCGGAGAAAACTTACTGTAAAAATGATCGGCAGACTGTCAATAACATCCCTAGATAAAAATAATCTTCACTAATGTCACATAAACGGTTTGAAAAGACGCTATCCAAACCGGCCAAAAGCCGTATAAATTAAGACGAGTCAGTTTCAGAAGGCACCACAGGCAGCCCAAACTTCTACTCCGTCATTAGATTACGATTGTGCGGGTTGTCAGCATAAGCTATGACGGATGAATATGAACTTAAAATTTAATATAAAATCTCTACTTATACATATCTAAAATCGCTGAAATATATATGGCTTGTAATTGTACTGAATTAAACAAAATACGCTTATATTGTTGTTATTCGAGCGAGAGTTGCAATATATATTATAACGCAATTGATATGATTGCCGTGACACGCCGTACTTTCTATGTATAAACTAACACAAGGATATCCACATAATTTGGGCTGCCACGCCCACAGTTTTTGGTGTGACGTCCCCAAACCTGCAAATTCGGGTAGCCCGCCTCGCGGGCTTTCCAAATATATAAGTCTCGACGCCTGAGGCGTTAATCGATTTTATGACCTAATTTGGGCTGCCACGCCCACAGTTTTTGGTGTGACGTCCCCAAACCTGCAAATTCGGGTAGCCCGCCTCGCGGGCTTTCCAAATATATAAGTCTCGACGCCTGAGGCGTTAATCGATTTTATGACCTTATTTGGGCTGCCACGCCCACTAGTTTTTGGTGTGACGTCCCCAAACCTGCAAATTCGGGTAGCCCGCCTCGCGGGCTTTCCAAATATATAAGTCTCGACGCCTGAGGCGTTAATCGATTTTATGACCTAATTTGGGCTGCCCACGCCCACAGTTTTTGGTGTGACGTCCCCAAACCTGCAAATTCGGGTAGCCCGC
Source organism: Paragorgia papillata (assembly GCA_035771165.1). Taxonomy (NCBI): domain Eukaryota; kingdom Metazoa; phylum Cnidaria; class Anthozoa; order Scleralcyonacea; family Coralliidae; genus Paragorgia; species Paragorgia papillata. The sequence continues at coordinate 1,330,616 of JAWNZC010000007.1, forward strand.
CTCGCGGGCTTTCCAAATATATAAGTCTCGACGCCTGAGGCGTTAATCGATTTTATGACCTTATTTGGGCTGCCACGCCCACAGTTTTTGGGTGTGACGTCCCCAAACCTGCAAATTCGGGTAGCCCGCCTCGCGGGCTTTCCAAATATATAAGTCTCGACGCCTGAGGCGTTAATCGATTTTATGACCTAATTTGGGCTGCCACGCCCCACAGTTTTTGGGTGTGACGTCCCCAAACCTGCAAATTCGGGTAGCCCGCCTCGCGGGCTTTCCAAATATATAAGTCTCGACGCCTGAGGCGTTAATCGATTTTATGACCTTATTTGGGCTGCCACGCCCACAGTTTTGGGTGTGACGTCCCCAAACCTGCAAATTCGGGTAGCCCCGCCTCGCGGGCTTTCCAAATATATAAGTCTCGACGCCCTGAGGCGTTAATCGATTTTATGACCTAATTTGGGCTGCCACGCCCACAGTTTTTGGTGTGACGATCCCCAAACCTGCAAATTCGGGTAGCCCGCCTCGCGGGCTTTCCAAATATATAAGTCTCGACGCCTGAGGCGTTAATCGATTTTATGACCTTATTTGGGCTGCCACGCCCACAGTTTTGGGTGTGACGTCCCCAAACCTGCAAAATCGGGTAGCCCGCCTCGCGGGCTTTCCAAATATATAAGTCTCGACGCCTGAGGCGTTAATCGATTTTATGACCTAATTTGGGCTGCCACGCCCACAGTTTTGGGTGTGACGTCCCCAAACCTGCAAATTCGGGTAGCCCGCCTCGCGGGCTTTCCAAATATATAAGTCTCGACGCCTGAGGCGTTAATCGATTTTATGACCTTATTTGGGCTGCCACGCCCACAGTTTTTGGGTGTGACGTCCCCAAACCTGCAAATTCGGGTAGCCCGCCTCGCGGGCTTTCCAAATATATAAGTCTCGACGCCTGAGGCGTTAATCGATTTTATGACCTTATTTGGGCTGCCACGCCCACAGTTTTGGGTGTGACGTCCCCAAACCTGCAAATTCGGGTAGCCCGCCTCGCGGGCTTTCCAAATATATAAGTCTCGACGCCTGAGGCGTTAATCGATTTTATGACCTTATTTGGGCTGCCACGCCCACAGTTTTGGGTGTGACGTCCCCCAAACCTGCAAATTCGGGTAGCCCGCCTCGCGGGCTTTCCAAATATATAAGTTCTCGACGCCTGAGGCGTTAATCGATTTTATGACCTAATTTGGGCTGCCAACGCCCACAGTTTTGGGTGTGACGTCCCCAAACCTGCAAATTCGGGTAGCCCGCCTCGCGGGCTTTCCAAATATATAAGTCTCGACGCCTGAGGCGTTAATTCGATTTTATGACCTTATTTGGGCTGCCCACGCCCACAGTTTTTGGTGTGACGTCCCCAAACCTGCAAATTCGGGTAGCCCGCCTCGCGGGCTTTCCAAATATATAAGTCTCGACGCCTGAGGCGTTAATCGATTTTATGACCTAATTTGGGCTGCCACGCCCACAGTTTTTGGTGTGACGTCCCCAAACCTGCAAATTCGGGTAGCCCGCCTCGCGGGCTTTCCAAATATATAAGTCTCGACGCCTGAGGCGTTAATCGATTTTATGACCTTATTTGGGCTGCCACGCCCACAGTTTTGGTGTGTGACGTCCCCAAACCTGCAAATTCGGGTAGCCCGCCTCGCGGGCTTTCCAAATATATAAGTCTCGACGCCTGAGGCGTTAATCGATTTTATGACCTAATTTGGGCTGCCACGCCCACAGTTTTGGGTGTGACGTCCCCAAACCTGCAAATTCGGGTAGCCCGCCTCGCGGGCTTTCCAAATATATAAGTCTCGACGCCTGAGGCGTTAATCGATTTTATGACCTTATTTGGGCTGCCACGCCCACAGTTTTGGGTGTGACGTCCCCAAACCTGCAAATTCGGGTAGCCCGCCTCGCGGGCTTTCCAAATATATAAGTCTCGACGCCTGAGGCGTTAATCGATTTTATGACCTAATTTGGGCTGCCACGCCCACAGTTTTGGTGTGTGACGTCCCCAAACCTGCAAATTCGGGTAGCCCGCCTCGCGGGCTTTCCAAATATATAAGTCTCGACGCCTGAGGCGTTAATCGATTTTATGACCTTATTTGGGCTGCCACGCCCACAGTTTTGGGTGTGACGTCCCCAAACCTGCAAATTCGGGTAGCCCGCCTCGCGGGCTTTCCAAATATATAAGTCTCGACGCCTGAGGCGTTAATCGATTTTATGACCTAATTTGGGCTGCCACGCCCACAGTTTTGGGTGTGACGTCCCCAAACCTGCAAATTCGGGTAGCCCGCCTCGCGGGCTATTCCAAATATATAAGTCCTCGACGCCTGAGGCGTTAATCGATTTTATGACCTTATTTGGGCTGCCACGCCCACAGTTTTGGGTGTGACGTCCCCAAACCTGCAAATTCGGGTAGCCCGCCTCGCGGGCTTTCCAAATATATAAGTCTCGACGCCTGAGGCGTTAATCGATTTTATGACCTAATTTGGGCTGCCACGCCCACAGTTTTTGGTGTGACGTCCCCAAACCTGCAAATTCGGGTAGCCCGCCTCGCGGGCTTTCCAAATATATAAGTCTCGACGCCTGAGGCGTTAATCGATTTTATGACCTTATTTGGGCTGCCACGCCCACAGTTTTGGTTGTGACGTCCCCAAACCTGCAAATTCGGGTAGCCCGCCTCGCGGGCTTTCCAAATATATAAGTCTCGACGCCTGAGGCGTTAATCGATTTTATGACCTAATTTGGGCTGCCACGCCCACAGTTTTTGGTGTGACGTCCCCAAACCTGCAAATTCGGGTAGCCCGCCTCGCGGGCTTTCCAAATATATAAGTCTCGACGCCTGAGGCGTTAATCGATTTTATGACCTTATTTGGGCTGCCACGCCCACAGTTTTTGGTGTGACGTCCCCAAACCTGCAAATTCGGGTAGCCCGCCTCGCGGGCTTTCCAAATATATAAGTCTCGACGCCTGAGGCGTTAATCGATTTTATGACCTAATTTGGGCTGCCACGCCCACAGTTTTTGGTGTGACGTCCCCAAACCTGCAAATTCGGGTAGCCCGCCTCGCGGGCTTTCCAAATATATAAGTCTCGACGCCTGAGGCGTTTAATCGATTTTATGACCTTATTTGGGCTGCCACGCCCACAGTTTTTGGGTGTGACGTCCCCAAACCTGCAAATTCGGGTAGCCCGCCTCGCGGGCTTTCCAAATATATAAGTCTCGACGCCTGAGGCGTTAATCGATTTTATGACCTAATTTGGGCTGCCACGCCCACAGTTTTTGGTGTGACGTCCCCAAACCTGCAAATTCGGGTAGCCCGCCTCGCGGGCTTTCCAAATATATAAGTCTCGACGCCTGAGGCGTTAATCGATTTTATGACCTTATTTGGGCTGCCACTCCCACAGTTTTTGGTGTGACGTCCCCAAACCTGCAAATTCGGGTAGCCCGCCTCGCGGGCTTTCCAAATATATAAGTCTCGACGCCTGAGGCGTTAATCGATATTATGACCTAATTTGGGCTGCCACGCCCACAGTTTTGGGTGTGACGTCCCCAAACCTGCAAATTCGGGTAGCCCGCCTCGCGGGCTTTCCAAATATATAAGTCTCGACGCCTGAGGCGTTAATCGATTTTATGACCTTATTTGGGCTGCCACGCCCACAGTTTTGGGTGTGACGTCCCCAAACCTGCAAATTCGGGTAGCCCGCCTCGCGGGCTTTCCAAATATATAAGTCTCGACGCCTGAGGCGTTAATCGATTTTATGACCTAATTTGGGCTGCCACGCCCACAGTTTTGGTGTGACGTCCCCAAACCTGCAAATTCGGGTAGCCCGCCTCGCGGGCTTTCCAAATATATAAGTCTCGACGCCTGAGGCGTTAATCGATTTTATGACCTTATTTGGGCTGCCACGCCCACAGTTTTGGGTGTGACGTCCCCAAACCTGCAAATTCGGGTAGCCCCGCCTCGCGGGCTTTCCAAATATATAAGTCTCGACGCCTGAGGCGTTAATCGATTTTATGACCTTATTTGGGCTGCCACGCCCACAGTTTTGGGTGTGACGTCCCCAAACCTGCAAATTCGGGTAGCCCGCCTCGCGGGCTTTCCAAATATATAAGTCTCGACGCCTGAGGCGTTAATCGATTTTATGACCTTATTTGGGCTGCCACGCCCACAGTTTTGGGTGTGACGTCCCCAAACCTGCAAATTCGGGTAGCCCGCCTCGCGGGCTTTCCCAAATATATAAGTCTCGACGCCTGAGGCGTAAATCGATTTTATGACCTTATTTTCGCTGCCACGCCCACAGTTTTTGGTGTGACGTCCCCAAACCTGCAAATTCGGGTAGCCCGCCTCGCGGGCTTTCCATAATATATAAGTCTCGACGCCTGAGGCGTTAATCGATTTTATGACCTTATTTGGGCTGCCACGCCCACAGTTTTGGGTGTGACGTCCCCAAACCTGCAAATTCGGGTAGCCCGCCTCGCGGGCTTTCCAAATATATAAGTCTCGACGCCTGAGGCGTTAATCGATTTTATGACCTTATTTGGGCTGCCACGCCCACAGTTTTGGGTGTGACGTCCCCAAACCTGCAAATTCGGGTAGCCCGCCTCGCGGGCTTTCCAAATATATAAGTCTCGACGCCTGAGGCGTTAATCGATTTTATGACCTTATTTGGGCTGCCACGCCCACAGTTTTGGTGTGTGACGTCCCCAAACCTGCAAATTCGGGTAGCCCGCCTCGCGGGCTTTCCAAATATATAAGTCTCGACGCCTGAGGCGTTAATCGATTTTATGACCTTATTTGGGCTGCCACGCCCACAGTTTTGGGTGTGACGTCCCCAAACCTGCAAATTCGGGTAGCCCGCCTCGCGGGCTTTCCAAATATATAAGTCTCGACGCCTGAGGCGTTAATCGATTTTATGACCTTATTTGGGCTGCCACGCCCACAGTTTTGGGTGTGACGTCCCCAAACCTGCAAATTCGGGTAGCCCGCCTCGCGGGCTTTCCAAATATATAAGTCTCGACGCCTGAGGCGTTAATCGATTTTATGACCTTATTTGGGCTGCCACGCCCACAGTTTTGGGTGTGACGTCCCCAAACCTGCAAATTCGGGTAGCCCGCCTCGCGGGCTTTCCAAATATATAAGTCTCGACGCCTGAGGCGTTAATCGATTTTATGACCTTATTTGGGCTGCCACGCCCACAGTTTTGGGTGTGACGTCCCCAAACCTGCAAATTCGGGTAGCCCGCCTCGCGGGCTTTCCAAATATATAAGTCTCGACGCCTGAGGCGTTAATCGATTTTATGACCTTATTTGGGCTGCCACGCCCACAGTTTTTGGGTGTGACGTCCCCAAACCTGCAAATTCGGGTAGCCCGCCTCGCGGGCTTTCCAAATATATAAGTCTCGACGCCTGAGGCGTTAATCGATTTTATGACCTTATTTGGGCTGCCACGCCCACAGTTTTGGGTGTGACGTCCCCAAACCTGCAAATTCGGGTAGCCCGCCTCGCGGGCTTTCCAAATATATAAGTCTCGACGCCTGAGGCGTTAATCGATTTTATGACCTTATTTGGGCTGCCACGCCCACAGTTTTGGGTGTGACGTCCCCAAACCTGCAAATTCGGGTAGCCCGCCTCGCGGGCTTTCCAAATATATAAGTCTCGACGCCTGAGGCGTTAATCGATTTTATGACCTTATTTGGGCTGCCACGCCCACAGTTTTGGGTGTGACGTCCCCAAACCTGCAAATTCGGGTAGCCCGCCTCGCGGGCTTTCCAAATATATAAGTCTCGACGCCTGAGGCGTTAATCGATTTTATGACCTTATTTGGGCTGCCACGCCCACAGTTTTGGGTGTGACGTCCCCAAACCTGCAAATTCGGGTAGCCCGCCTCGCGGGCTTTCCAAATATATAAGTCTCGACGCCTGAGGCGTTAATCGATTTTATGACCTTATTTGGGCTGCCACGCCCACAGTTTTGGGTGTGACGTCCCCAAACCTGCAAATTCGGGTAGCCCGCCTCGCGGGCTTTCCAAATATATAAGTCTCGACGCCTGAGGCGTTAATCGATTTTATGACCTTATTTGGGCTGCCACGCCCACAGTTTTGGGTGTGACGTCCCCAAACCTGCAAATTCGGGTAGCCCGCCTCGCGGGCTTTCCAAATATATAAGTCTCGACGCCTGAGGCGTTAATCGATTTTATGACCTTATTTGGGCTGCCACGCCCACAGTTTTGGGTGTGACGTCCCCAAACCTGCAAATTCGGGTAGCCCGCCTCGCGGGCTTTCCAAATATATAAGTCTCGACGCCTGAGGCGTTAATCGATTTTATGACCTTATTTGGGCTGCCACGCCCACAGTTTTGGGTGTGACGTCCCCAAACCTGCAAATTCGGGTAGCCCGCCTCGCGGGCTTTCCAAATATATAAGTCTCGACGCCTGAGGCGTTAATCGATTTTATGACCTTATTTGGGCTGCCACGCCCACAGTTTTGTGTGTGTGACGTCCCCAAACCTGCAAATTCGGGTAGCCCGCCTCGCGGGCTTTCCAAATATATAAGTCTCGACGCCTGAGGCGTTAATCGATTTTATGACCTTATTTGGGCTGCCACGCCCACAGTTTTGGGTGTGACGTCCCCAAACCTGCAAATTCGGGTAGCCCGCCTCGCGGGCTTTCCAAATATATAAGTCTCGACGCCTGAGGCGTTAATCGATTTTATGACCTTATTTGGGCTGCCACGCCCACAGTTTTGGGTGTGACGTCCCCAAACCTGCAAATTCGGGTAGCCCGCCTCGCGGGCTTTCCAAATATATAAGTCTCGACGCCTGAGGCGTTAATCGATTTTATGACCTTATTTGGGCTGCCACGCCCACAGTTTTGGGTGTGACGTCCCCAAACCTGCAAATTCGGGTAGCCCGCCTCGCGGGCTTTCCAAATATATAAGTCTCGACGCCTGAGGCGTTAATCGATTTTATGACCTTATTTGGGCTGCCACGCCCACAGTTTTGGGTGTGACGTCCCCAAACCTGCAAATTCGGGTAGCCCGCCTCGCGGGCTTTCCAAATATATAAGTCTCGACGCCTGAGGCGTTAATCGATTTTATGACCTTATTTGGGCTGCCACGCCCACAGTTTTGGGTGTGACGTCCCCAAACCTGCAAATTCGGGTAGCCCGCCTCGCGGGCTTTCCAAATATATAAGTCTCGACGCCTGAGGCGTTAATCGATTTTATGACCTTATTTGGGCTGCCACGCCCACAGTTTTGGGTGTGACGTCCCCAAACCTGCAAATTCGGGTAGCCCGCCTCGCGGGCTTTCCAAATATATAAGTCTCGACGCCTGAGGCGTTAATCGATTTTATGACCTTATTTGGGCTGCCACGCCCACAGTTTTGGGTGTGACGTCCCCAAACCTGCAAATTCGGGTAGCCCGCCTCGCGGGCTTTCCAAATATATAAGTCTCGACGCCTGAGGCGTTAATCGATTTTATGACCTTATTTGGGCTGCCACGCCCACAGTTTTGGGTGTGACGTCCCCAAACCTGCAAATTCGGGTAGCCCGCCTCGCGGGCTTTCCAAATATATAAGTCTCGACGCCTGAGGCGTTAATCGATTTTATGACCTTATTTGGGCTGCCACGCCCACAGTTTTGGGTGTGACGTCCCCAAACCTGCAAATTCGGGTAGCCCGCCTCGCGGGCTTTCCAAATATATAAGTCTCGACGCCTGAGGCGTTAATCGATTTTATGACCTTATTTGGGCTGCCACGCCCACAGTTTTGGGTGTGACGTCCCCAAACCTGCAAATTCGGGTAGCCCGCCTCGCGGGCTTTCCAAATATATAAGTCTCGACGCCTGAGGCGTTAATCGATTTTATGACCTTATTTGGGCTGCCACGCCCACAGTTTTGGTGTGTGACGTCCCCAAACCTGCAAATTCGGGTAGCCCGCCTCGCGGGCTTTCCAAATATATAAGTCTCGACGCCTGAGGCGTTAATCGATTTTATGACCTTATTTGGGCTGCCACGCCCACAGTTTTGGGTGTGACGTCCCCAAACCTGCAAATTCGGGTAGCCCGCCTCGCGGGCTTTCCAAATATATAAGTCTCGACGCCTGAGGCGTTAATCGATTTTATGACCTTATTTGGGCTGCCACGCCCACAGTTTTGGGTGTGACGTCCCCAAACCTGCAAATTCGGGTAGCCCGCCTCGCGGGCTTTCCAAATATATAAGTCTCGACGCCTGAGGCGTTAATCGATTTTATGACCTTATTTGGGCTGCCACGCCCACAGTTTTGGGTGTGACGTCCCCAAACCTGCAAATTCGGGTAGCCCGCCTCGCGGGCTTTCCAAATATATAAGTCTCGACGCCTGAGGCGTTAATCGATTTTATGACCTTATTTGGGCTGCCACGCCCACAGTTTTGGGTGTGACGTCCCCAAACCTGCAAATTCGGGTAGCCCGCCTCGCGGGCTTTCCAAATATATAAGTCTCGACGCCTGAGGCGTTAATCGATTTTATGACCTTATTTGGGCTGCCACGCCCACAGTTTTGGGTGTGACGTCCCCAAACCTGCAAATTCGGGTAGCCCGCCTCGCGGGCTTTCCAAATATATAAGTCTCGACGCCTGAGGCGTTAATCGATTTTATGACCTTATTTGGGCTGCCACGCCCACAGTTTTGGGTGTGACGTCCCCAAACCTGCAAATTCGGGTAGCCCGCCTCGCGGGCTTTCCAAATATATAAGTCTCGACGCCTGAGGCGTTAATCGATTTTATGACCTTATTTGGGCTGCCACGCCCACAGTTTTGGGTGTGACGTCCCCAAACCTGCAAATTCGGGTAGCCCGCCTCGCGGGCTTTCCAAATATATAAGTCTCGACGCCTGAGGCGTTAATCGATTTTATGACCTTATTTGGGCTGCCACGCCCACAGTTTTGGGTGTGACGTCCCCAAACCTGCAAATTCGGGTAGCCCGCCTCGCGGGCTTTCCAAATATATAAGTCTCGACGCCTGAGGCGTTAATCGATTTTATGACCTTATTTGGGCTGCCACGCCCACAGTTTTGGGTGTGACGTCCCCAAACCTGCAAATTCGGGTAGCCCGCCTCGCGGGCTTTCCAAATATATAAGTCTCGACGCCTGAGGCGTTAATCGATTTTATGACCTTATTTGGGCTGCCACGCCCACAGTTTTGGGTGTGACGTCCCCAAACCTGCAAATTCGGGTAGCCCGCCTCGCGGGCTTTCCAAATATATAAGTCTCGACGCCTGAGGCGTTAATCGATTTTATGACCTTATTTGGGCTGCCACGCCCACAGTTTTGGGTGTGACGTCCCCAAACCTGCAAATTCGGGTAGCCCGCCTCGCGGGCTTTCCAAATATATAAGTCTCGACGCCTGAGGCGTTAATCGATTTTATGACCTTATTTGGGCTGCCACGCCCACAGTTTTGGGTGTGACGTCCCCAAACCTGCAAATTCGGGTAGCCCGCCTCGCGGGCTTTCCAAATATATAAGTCTCGACGCCTGAGGCGTTAATCGATTTTATGACCTTATTTGGGCTGCCACGCCCACAGTTTTGGGTGTGACGTCCCCAAACCTGCAAATTCGGGTAGCCCGCCTCGCGGGCTTTCCAAATATATAAGTCTCGACGCCTGAGGCGTTAATCGATTTTATGACCTTATTTGGGCTGCCACGCCCACAGTTTTGGGTGTGACGTCCCCAAACCTGCAAATTCGGGTAGCCCGCCTCGCGGGCTTTCCAAATATATAAGTCTCGACGCCTGAGGCGTTAATCGATTTTATGACCTTATTTGGGCTGCCACGCCCACAGTTTTGGGTGTGACGTCCCCAAACCTGCAAATTCGGGTAGCCCGCCTCGCGGGCTTTCCAAATATATAAGTCTCGACGCCTGAGGCGTTAATCGATTTTATGACCTTATTTGGGCTGCCACGCCCACAGTTTTGGGTGTGACGTCCCCAAACCTGCAAATTCGGGTAGCCCGCCTCGCGGGCTTTCCAAATATATAAGTCTCGACGCCTGAGGCGTTAATCGATTTTATGACCTTATTTGGGCTGCCACGCCCACAGTTTTGGGTGTGACGTCCCCAAACCTGCAAATTCGGGTAGCCCGCCTCGCGGGCTTTCCAAATATATAAGTCTCGACGCCTGAGGCGTTAATCGATTTTATGACCTTATTTGGGCTGCCACGCCCACAGTTTTGTGGTGTGACGTCCACCTGCGGGGGTAGCCCGCTCGCGCGGGCTTTGCCGGCGTCTCCGCCTGAGTCGATTTTATGCCTGTGGGCTCCACGCGGGCGCCGCGGCGCTTCTATAAGTCTCGCGCTGGCGTTCGATTTATCGACCTTTTTGGGCTGCCACCGCCCGTTGGGTTGACGTCTGTTTCGGGTGCCGCCTCGCGGGCTTTTCCATTATAGACGCCTGAGGGCTTATCGGGGCTGCCACGCCCACAGTTTTGGGTGTGACGTCCCCAAACCTGCAAATTCGGGTAGCCCGCCTCGCGGGCTTTCCAAATATATAAGTCTCGACGCTTTAATCGATTTATGACCTTACGCCTTATTTGGCTGCCACGCCCAGTCTCGCGGCGTTAATCGACGACCTTATTGGGCTGCCGCCCGCACAGTTTTTGTGACCAAACTGCAAATTCGGGTAGCCCGCCTGACCTACGTCTCCCACGTGACCCCAAATCCTCGCCCCGCGGGTTTGACGTCCCCTCGCGGGCTTTTTGGGTATAAAAGTACTCGACGCGACGTGAGTCGTTTTATGACCTTATGCCACGCCCACAGTTTGGGTTCACCCCCAACCTACCCCCCTCGCGGGCTTTCCAAATATATAAGTCTCGACGCCTGAGGCGTTAATCGATTTTATGACCTTATTTGGGCTGCCACGCCCACAGTGACGTCCCCCCTGCAAATTCGGGAAATCGCGGGCCGCCTCTCGCGGGCTTCCTTATTTGGGCTGCGCTGAGGTTGACGTCCCCTGCAAATTATCGGGTTAGCCGCCTCGCGCCAAATATATGTCTCGACGCTGAGGCAAATCGTAGCCCGCCTCGCGGGCTTTCCAGTCTCGACGAAATCGCCTTATTTGGGCTCGCGCCCACATGTGACGTCCCCAAACCTGCATTCGGGTAGCCCGTCGCCCACTTGCCAAACGTGCCTTATTTAGCCCGCCCACAGGTGTGCTTCGAAATTAGACTGCCGCACGCCGTCTCGCGCTGAGGCGTTAATCGATTTTATGACCTTATTTGGGCTGCCACGCCCACAGTTTTTTGTTCGCCGCTCGCCTTCCAAATATATGTCCGCCCTGCGGTTAAATATAACCTTATATGGTGAGCTGCCAGCCCACAGTTTTGTGACGTCAAAATGCAAATTGCAATATTGGCTTTATTTAAAAGGCGTTAATCGATTTTATGACCTTATTTGGGCTGCCACGCCCACAGTTTTGGTGTGACGTCCCCAAACCTGCCTCCGGGCTTTCGCAATATGCGGGGCTTATTCCTCCCCAAAGGCGTTAACAATGACCTTAGGCTGCCACGCCCATTTTTGTCTCGACGCCTGAGGCGTTAATCCCTTATTTGGGCTGCCACGCCCACAGCGGGTGTGACGTCCCCAAACCAAATTCGGGTAGCCCCTCGCGCGTTAATCGATTTTAATGATTATCGATGACCTTATTTGGGCTGCCACCCACAGTTTGGGTGTGACGTCCCCAAACCTGCAAATTCGGGTAGCCCGCCTCGCGGGCTTTCCAAATATTTAGTAATCTGAGGCGTTAATCGCCACGCCCACAGTTTGTGACGTCCCCAAACCTGCAAATTCGGGCTTTAAATAAATATATAAGTCTCGACGCCTGAGGCGTTAATCGATTTTATGACCTTATTTTGCCACGCCCACAGTTTTGGGTGTGACGGCCTGCAATGCAAATTCCGCCTGAGGCGTTAATTTATTTTCGACGCCATTTTGGTGTGACGTCCACCTGCAAATTGGTTATGCAAATGGGTAGTCTCGACGCTTAAATATATAAGTCTCGACGCCTGAGGTTAATGATTAATGACCTTTATTTGGGCTTTTTTTTTGTGACGTCCCCAAACCTGCAAATTCGCCCGCCTCGCGGGCTTTCCAATTATATAAGTCTCGAGCCTGAGGCGTTAATCTTTTTATTTTTGGGCTGCCAAGCCCACAGTTTTTGTGACGTCCCCAAACCTGCAAATTCGGGTAGCCCGCCTCGCGGGCTTTCCAAATATATAAGTCTCGACGCCTGAGGCGTTAATCGATTTTATGACCTTATTTGGGCTGCCACGCCCACAGTTTTGGGTGTGACGTCCCCAAACCTGCAAATTCGGGTAGCCCGCCTCGCGGGCTTTCCAAATATATAAGTCTCGACGCCTGAGGCGTTAATCGATTTTATGACCTTATTTGGGCTGCCACGCCCACAGTTTTGGGTGTGACGTCCCCAAACCTGCAAATTCGGGTAGCCCGCCTCGCGGGCTTTCCAAATATATAAGTCTCGACGCCTGAGGCGTTAATCGATTTTATGACCTTATTTGGGCTGCCACGCCCACAGTTTTGGGTGTGACGTCCCCAAACCTGCAAATTCGGGTAGCCCGCCTCGCGGGCTTTCCAAATATATAAGTCTCGACGCCTGAGGCGTTAATCGATTTTATGACCTTATTTGGGCTGCCACGCCCACAGTTTTGGGTGTGTGACGTCCCCAAACCTGCAAATTCGGGTAGCCCGCCTCGCGGGCTTTCCAAATATATAAGTCTCGACGCCTGAGGCGTTAATCGATTTTATGACCTTATTTGGGCTGCCACGCCCACAGTTTTGGGTGTGACGTCCCCAAACCTGCAAATTCGGGTAGCCCGCCTCGCGGGCTTTCCAAATATATAAGTCTCGACGCCTGAGGCGTTAATCGATTTTATGACCTTATTTGGGCTGCCACGCCCACAGTTTTGGGTGTGACGTCCCCAAACCTGCAAATTCGGGTAGCCCGCCTCGCGGGCTTTCCAAATATATAAGTCTCGACGCCTGAGGCGTTAATCGATTTTATGACCTTATTTGGGCTGCCACGCCCACAGTTTTGGGTGTGACGTCCCCAAACCTGCAAATTCGGGTAGCCCGCCTCGCGGGCTTTCCAAATATATAAGTCTCGACGCCTGAGGCGTTAATCGATTTTATGACCTTATTTGGGCTGCCACGCCCACAGTTTTGGGTGTGACGTCCCCAAACCTGCAAATTCGGGTAGCCCGCCTCGCGGGCTTTCCAAATATATAAGTCTCGACGCCTGAGGCGTTAATCGATTTTATGACCTTATTTGGGCTGCCACGCCCACAGTTTTTGGGTGTGACGTCCCCAAACCTGCAAATTCGGGTAGCCCGCCTCGCGGGCTTTCCAAATATATAAGTCTCGACGCCTGAGGCGTTAATCGATTTTATGACCTTATTTGGGCTGCCACGCCCACAGTTTTGGGTGTGACGTCCCCAAACCTGCAAATTCGGGTAGCCCGCCTCGCGGGCTTTCCAAATATATAAGTCTCGACGCCTGAGGCGTTAATCGATTTTATGACCTTATTTGGGCTGCCACGCCCACAGTTTTGGGTGTGACGTCCCCAAACCTGCAAATTCGGGTAGCCCGCCTCGCGGGCTTTCCAAATATATAAGTCTCGACGCCTGAGGCGTTAATCGATTTTATGACCTTATTTGGGCTGCCACGCCCACAGTTTTGGGTGTGACGTCCCCAAACCTGCAAATTCGGGTAGCCCGCCTCGCGGGCTTTCCAAATATATAAGTCTCGACGCCTGAGGCGTTAATCGATTTTATGACCTTATTTGGGCTGCCACGCCCACAGTTTTGGGTGTGACGTCCCCAAACCTGCAAATTCGGGTAGCCCGCCTCGCGGGCTTTCCAAATATATAAGTCTCGACGCCTGAGGCGTTAATCGATTTTATGACCTTATTTGGGCTGCCACGCCCACAGTTTTGGGTGTGACGTCCCCAAACCTGCAAATTCGGGTAGCCCGCCTCGCGGGCTTTCCAAATATATAAGTCTCGACGCCTGAGGCGTTAATCGATTTTATGACCTTATTTGGGCTGCCACGCCCACAGTTTTGGGTGTGACGTCCCCAAACCTGCAAATTCGGGTAGCCCGCCTCGCGGGCTTTCCAAATATATAAGTCTCGACGCCTGAGGCGTTAATCGATTTTATGACCTTATTTGGGCTGCCACGCCCACAGTTTTGGGTGTGACGTCCCCAAACCTGCAAATTCGGGTAGCCCGCCTCGCGGGCTTTCCAAATATATAAGTCTCGACGCCTGAGGCGTTAATCGATTTTATGACCTTATTTGGGCTGCCACGCCCACAGTTTTGGGTGTGACGTCCCCAAACCTGCAAATTCGGGTAGCCCGCCTCGCGGGCTTTCCAAATATATAAGTCTCGACGCCTGAGGCGTTAATCGATTTTATGACCTTATTTGGGCTGCCACGCCCACAGTTTTGGGTGTGACGTCCCCAAACCTGCAAATTCGGGTAGCCCGCCTCGCGGGCTTTCCAAATATATAAGTCTCGACGCCTGAGGCGTTAATCGATTTTATGACCTTATTTGGGCTGCCACGCCCACAGTTTTGGGTGTGACGTCCCCAAACCTGCAAATTCGGGTAGCCCGCCTCGCGGGCTTTCCAAATATATAAGTCTCGACGCCTGAGGCGTTAATCGATTTTATGACCTTATTTGGGCTGCCACGCCCACAGTTTTGGGTGTGACGTCCCCAAACCTGCAAATTCGGGTAGCCCGCCTCGCGGGCTTTCCAAATATATAAGTCTCGACGCCTGAGGCGTTAATCGATTTTATGACCTTATTTGGGCTGCCACGCCCACAGTTTTGGGTGTGACGTCCCCAAACCTGCAAATTCGGGTAGCCCGCCTCGCGGGCTTTCCAAATATATAAGTCTCGACGCCTGAGGCGTTAATCGATTTTATGACCTTATTTGGGCTGCCACGCCCACAGTTTTGGGTGTGACGTCCCCAAACCTGCAAATTCGGGTAGCCCGCCTCGCGGGCTTTCCAAATATATAAGTCTCGACGCCTGAGGCGTTAATCGATTTTATGACCTTATTTGGGCTGCCACGCCCACAGTTTTGGGTGTGACGTCCCCAAACCTGCAAATTCGGGTAGCCCGCCTCGCGGGCTTTCCAAATATATAAGTCTCGACGCCTGAGGCGTTAATCGATTTTATGACCTTATTTGGGCTGCCACGCCCACAGTTTTGGGTGTGACGTCCCCAAACCTGCAAATTCGGGTAGCCCGCCTCGCGGGCTTTCCAAATATATAAGTCTCGACGCCTGAGGCGTTAATCGATTTTATGACCTTATTTGGGCTGCCACGCCCACAGTTTTGGGTGTGACGTCCCCAAACCTGCAAATTCGGGTAGCCCGCCTCGCGGGCTTTCCAAATATATAAGTCTCGACGCCTGAGGCGTTAATCGATTTTATGACCTTATTTGGGCTGCCACGCCCACAGTTTTGGGTGTGACGTCCCCAAACCTGCAAATTCGGGTAGCCCGCCTCGCGGGCTTTCCAAATATATAAGTCTCGACGCCTGAGGCGTTAATCGATTTTATGACCTTATTTGGGCTGCCACGCCCACAGTTTTGGGTGTGTGTGACGTCCCCAAACCTGCAAATTCGGGTAGCCCGCCTCGCGGGCTTTCCAAATATATAAGTCTCGACGCCTGAGGCGTTAATCGATTTTATGACCTTATTTGGGCTGCCACGCCCACAGTTTTGGGTGTGACGTCCCCAAACCTGCAAATTCGGGTAGCCCGCCTCGCGGGCTTTCCAAATATATAAGTCTCGACGCCTGAGGCGTTAATCGATTTTATGACCTTATTTGGGCTGCCACGCCCACAGTTTTGGGTGTGCAGTCCCCAAACCTGCAAATTCGGGTAGCCCGCCTCGCGGGCTTTCCAAATATATAAGTCTCGACGCCTGAGGCGTTAATCGATTTTATGACCTTATTTGGGCTGCCACGCCCACAGTTTTGGGTGTGACGTCCCCAAACCTGCAAATTCGGGTAGCCCGCCTCGCGGGCTTTCCAAATATATAAGTCTCGACGCCTGAGGCGTTAATCGATTTTATGACCTTATTTGGGCTGCCACGCCCACAGTTTTGGGTGTGACGTCCCCAAACCTGCAAATTCGGGTAGCCCGCCTCGCGGGCTTTCCAAATATATAAGTCTCGACGCCTGAGGCGTTAATCGATTTTATGACCTTATTTGGGCTGCCACGCCCACAGTTTTGGGTGTGACGTCCCCAAACCTGCAAATTCGGGTAGCCCGCCTCGCGGGCTTTCCAAATATATAAGTCTCGACGCCTGAGGCGTTAATCGATTTTATGACCTTATTTGGGCTGCCACGCCCACAGTTTTGGGTGTGACGTCCCCAAACCTGCAAATTCGGGTAGCCCGCCTCGCGGGCTTTCCAAATATATAAGTCTCGACGCCTGAGGCGTTAATCGATTTTATGACCTTATTTGGGCTGCCACGCCCACAGTTTTGGGTGTGACGTCCCCAAACCTGCAAATTCGGGTAGCCCGCCTCGCGGGCTTTCCAAATATATAAGTCTCGACGCCTGAGGCGTTAATCGATTTTATGACCTTATTTGGGCTGCCACGCCCACAGTTTTGGGTGTGACGTCCCCAAACCTGCAAATTCGGGTAGCCCGCCTCGCGGGCTTTCCAAATATATAAGTCTCGACGCCTGAGGCGTTAATCGATTTTATGACCTTATTTGGGCTGCCACGCCCACAGTTTTGGGTGTGACGTCCCCAAACCTGCAAATTCGGGTAGCCCGCCTCGCGGGCTTTCCAAATATATAAGTCTCGACGCCTGAGGCGTTAATCGATTTTATGACCTTATTTGGGCTGCCACGCCCACAGTTTTGGGTGTGACGTCCCCAAACCTGCAAATTCGGGTAGCCCGCCTCGCGGGCTTTCCAAATATATAAGTCTCGACGCCTGAGGCGTTAATCGATTTTATGACCTTATTTGGGCTGCCACGCCCACAGTTTTGGGTGTGACGTCCCCAAACCTGCAAATTCGGGTAGCCCGCCTCGCGGGCTTTCCAAATATATAAGTCTCGACGCCTGAGGCGTTAATCGATTTTATGACCTTATTTGGGCTGCCACGCCCACAGTTTTGGGTGTGACGTCCCCAAACCTGCAAATTCGGGTAGCCCGCCTCGCGGGCTTTCCAAATATATAAGTCTCGACGCCTGAGGCGTTAATCGATTTTATGACCTTATTTGGGCTGCCACGCCCACAGTTTTGGGTGTGACGTCCCCAAACCTGCAAATTCGGGTAGCCCGCCTCGCGGGCTTTCCAAATATATAAGTCTCGACGCCTGAGGCGTTAATCGATTTTATGACCTTATTTGGGCTGCCACGCCCACAGTTTTGGGTGTGACGTCCCCAAACCTGCAAATTCGGGTAGCCCGCCTCGCGGGCTTTCCAAATATATAAGTCTCGACGCCTGAGGCGTTAATCGATTTTATGACCTTATTTGGGCTGCCACGCCCACAGTTTTGGGTGTGACGTCCCCAAACCTGCAAATTCGGGTAGCCCGCCTCGCGGGCTTTCCAAATATATAAGTCTCGACGCCTGAGGCGTTAATCGATTTTATGACCTTATTTGGGCTGCCACGCCCACAGTTTTGGGTGTGACGTCCCCAAACCTGCAAATTCGGGTAGCCCGCCTCGCGGGCTTTCCAAATATATAAGTCTCGACGCCTGAGGCGTTAATCGATTTTATGACCTTATTTGGGCTGCCACGCCCACAGTTTTGGGTGTGACGTCCCCAAACCTGCAAATTCGGGTAGCCCGCCTCGCGGGCTTTCCAAATATATAAGTCTCGACGCCTGAGGCGTTAATCGATTTTATGACCTTATTTGGGCTGCCACGCCCACAGTTTTGGGTGTGACGTCCCCAAACCTGCAAATTCGGGTAGCCCGCCTCGCGGGCTTTCCAAATATATAAGTCTCGACGCCTGAGGCGTTAATCGATTTTATGACCTTATTTGGGCTGCCACGCCCACAGTTTTGGGTGTGACGTCCCCAAACCTGCAAATTCGGGTAGCCCGCCTCGCGGGCTTTCCAAATATATAAGTCTCGACGCCTGAGGCGTTAATCGATTTTATGACCTTATTTGGGCTGCCACGCCCACAGTTTTGGGTGTGACGTCCCCAAACCTGCAAATTCGGGTAGCCCGCCTCGCGGGCTTTCCAAATATATAAGTCTCGACGCCTGAGGCGTTAATCGATTTTATGACCTTATTTGGGCTGCCACGCCCACAGTTTTGGGTGTGACGTCCCCAAACCTGCAAATTCGGGTAGCCCGCCTCGCGGGCTTTCCAAATATATAAGTCTCGACGCCTGAGGCGTTAATCGATTTTATGACCTTATTTGGGCTGCCACGCCCACAGTTTTGGGTGTGACGTCCCCAAACCTGCAAATTCGGGTAGCCCGCCTCGCGGGCTTTCCAAATATATAAGTCTCGACGCCTGAGGCGTTAATCGATTTTATGACCTTATTTGGGCTGCCACGCCCACAGTTTTGGGTGTGTGACGTCCCCAAACCTGCAAATTCGGGTAGCCCGCCTCGCGGGCTTTCCAAATATATAAGTCTCGACGCCTGAGGCGTTAATCGATTTTATGACCTTATTTGGGCTGCCACGCCCACAGTTTTGGGTGTGACGTCCCCAAACCTGCAAATTCGGGTAGCCCGCCTCGCGGGCTTTCCAAATATATAAGTCTCGACGCCTGAGGCGTTAATCGATTTTATGACCTTATTTGGGCTGCCACGCCCACAGTTTTGGGTGTGACGTCCCCAAACCTGCAAATTCGGGTAGCCCGCCTCGCGGGCTTTCCAAATATATAAGTCTCGACGCCTGAGGCGTTAATCGATTTTATGACCTTATTTGGGCTGCCACGCCCACAGTTTTGGGTGTGACGTCCCCAAACCTGCAAATTCGGGTAGCCCGCCTCGCGGGCTTTCCAAATATATAAGTCTCGACGCCTGAGGCGTTAATCGATTTTATGACCTTATTTGGGCTGCCACGCCCACAGTTTTGGGTGTGACGTCCCCAAACCTGCAAATTCGGGTAGCCCGCCTCGCGGGCTTTCCAAATATATAAGTCTCGACGCCTGAGGCGTTAATCGATTTTATGACCTTATTTGGGCTGCCACGCCCACAGTTTTGGGTGTGACGTCCCCAAACCTGCAAATTCGGGTAGCCCGCCTCGCGGGCTTTCCAAATATATAAGTCTCGACGCCTGAGGCGTTAATCGATTTTATGACCTTATTTGGGCTGCCACGCCCACAGTTTTGGGTGTGACGTCCCCAAACCTGCAAATTCGGGTAGCCCGCCTCGCGGGCTTTCCAAATATATAAGTCTCGACGCCTGAGGCGTTAATCGATTTTATGACCTTATTTGGGCTGCCACGCCCACAGTTTTGGGTGTGACGTCCCCAAACCTGCAAATTCGGGTAGCCCGCCTCGCGGGCTTTCCAAATATATAAGTCTCGACGCCTGAGGCGTTAATCGATTTTATGACCTTATTTGGGCTGCCACGCCCACAGTTTTGGGTGTGACGTCCCCAAACCTGCAAATTCGGGTAGCCCGCCTCGCGGGCTTTCCAAATATATAAGTCTCGACGCCTGAGGCGTTAATCGATTTTATGACCTTATTTGGGCTGCCACGCCCACAGTTTTGGGTGTGACGTCCCCAAACCTGCAAATTCGGGTAGCCCGCCTCGCGGGCTTTCCAAATATATAAGTCTCGACGCCTGAGGCGTTAATCGATTTTATGACCTTATTTGGGCTGCCACGCCCACAGTTTTGGGTGTGACGTCCCCAAACCTGCAAATTCGGGTAGCCCGCCTCGCGGGCTTTCCAAATATATAAGTCTCGACGCCTGAGGCGTTAATCGATTTTATGACCTTATTTGGGCTGCCACGCCCACAGTTTTGGGTGTGACGTCCCCAAACCTGCAAATTCGGGTAGCCCGCCTCGCGGGCTTTCCAAATATATAAGTCTCGACGCCTGAGGCGTTAATCGATTTTATGACCTTATTTGGGCTGCCACGCCCACAGTTTTGGGTGTGACGTCCCCAAACCTGCAAATTCGGGTAGCCCGCCTCGCGGGCTTTCCAAATATATAAGTCTCGACGCCTGAGGCGTTAATCGATTTTATGACCTTATTTGGGCTGCCACGCCCACAGTTTTGGGTGTGTGACGTCCCCAAACCTGCAAATTCGGGTAGCCCGCCTCGCGGGCTTTCCAAATATATAAGTCTCGACGCCTGAGGCGTTAATCGATTTTATGACCTTATTTGGGCTGCCACGCCCACAGTTTTGGGTGTGACGTCCCCAAACCTGCAAATTCGGGTAGCCCGCCTCGCGGGCTTTCCAAATATATAAGTCTCGACGCCTGAGGCGTTAATCGATTTTATGACCTTATTTGGGCTGCCACGCCCACAGTTTTGGGTGTGACGTCCCCAAACCTGCAAATTCGGGTAGCCCGCCTCGCGGGCTTTCCAAATATATAAGTCTCGACGCCTGAGGCGTTAATCGATTTTATGACCTTATTTGGGCTGCCACGCCCACAGTTTTGGGTGTGACGTCCCCAAACCTGCAAATTCGGGTAGCCCGCCTCGCGGGCTTTCCAAATATATAAGTCTCGACGCCTGAGGCGTTAATCGATTTTATGACCTTATTTGGGCTGCCACGCCCACAGTTTTGGGTGTGACGTCCCCAAACCTGCAAATTCGGGTAGCCCGCCTCGCGGGCTTTCCAAATATATAAGTCTCGACGCCTGAGGCGTTAATCGATTTTATGACCTTATTTGGGCTGCCACGCCCACAGTTTTGGGTGTGACGTCCCCAAACCTGCAAATTCGGGTAGCCCGCCTCGCGGGCTTTCCAAATATATAAGTCTCGACGCCTGAGGCGTTAATCGATTTTATGACCTTATTTGGGCTGCCACGCCCACAGTTTTGGGTGTGACGTCCCCAAACCTGCAAATTCGGGTAGCCCGCCTCGCGGGCTTTCCAAATATATAAGTCTCGACGCCTGAGGCGTTAATCGATTTTATGACCTTATTTGGGCTGCCACGCCCACAGTTTTGGGTGTGACGTCCCCAAACCTGCAAATTCGGGTAGCCCGCCTCGCGGGCTTTCCAAATATATAAGTCTCGACGCCTGAGGCGTTAATCGATTTTATGACCTTATTTGGGCTGCCACGCCCACAGTTTTGGGTGTGACGTCCCCAAACCTGCAAATTCGGGTAGCCCGCCTCGCGGGCTTTCCAAAATATATAAGTCTCGACGCCTGAGGCGTTAATCGATTTTATGACCTTATTTGGGCTGCCACGCCCACAGTTTTGGGTGTGACGTCCCCAAACCTGCAAATTCGGGTAGCCCGCCTCGCGGGCTTTCCAAATATATAAGTCTCGACGCCTGAGGCGTTAATCGATTTTATGACCTTATTTGGGCTGCCACGCCCACAGTTTTGGGTGTGACGTCCCCAAACCTGCAAATTCGGGTAGCCCGCCTCGCGGGCTTTCCAAATATATAAGTCTCGACGCCTGAGGCGTTAATCGATTTTATGACCTTATTTGGGCTGCCACGCCCACAGTTTTGGGTGTGACGTCCCCAAACCTGCAAATTCGGGTAGCCCGCCTCGCGGGCTTTCCAAATATATAAGTCTCGACGCCTGAGGCGTTAATCGATTTTATGACCTTATTTGGGCTGCCACGCCCACAGTTTTGGTGTGACGTCCCCAAACCTGCAAATTCGGGTAGCCCGCCTCGCGGGCTTTCCAAATATATAAGTCTCGACGCCTGAGGCGTTAATCGATTTTATGACCTTATTTGGGCTGCCACGCCCACAGTTTTGGGTGTGACGTCCCCAAACCTGCAAATTCGGGTAGCCCGCCTCGCGGGCTTTCCAAATATATAAGTCTCGACGCCTGAGGCGTTAATCGATTTTATGACCTTATTTGGGCTGCCACGCCCACAGTTTTGGGTGTGACGTCCCCAAACCTGCAAATTCGGGTAGCCCGCCTCGCGGGCTTTCCAAATATATAAGTCTCGACGCCTGAGGCGTTAATCGATTTTATGACCTTATTTGGGCTGCCACGCCCACAGTTTTGGGTGTGACGTCCCCAAACCTGCAAATTCGGGTAGCCCGCCTCGCGGGCTTTCCAAATATATAAGTCTCGACGCCTGAGGCGTTAATCGATTTTATGACCTTATTTGGGCTGCCACGCCCACAGTTTTGGGTGTGACGTCCCCAAACCTGCAAATTCGGGTAGCCCGCCTCGCGGGCTTTCCAAATATATAAGTCTCGACGCCTGAGGCGTTAATCGATTTTATGACCTTATTTGGGCTGCCACGCCCACAGTTTTGGGTGTGACGTCCCCAAACCTGCAAATTCGGGTAGCCCGCCTCGCGGGCTTTCCAAATATATAAGTCTCGACGCCTGAGGCGTTAATCGATTTTATGACCTTATTTGGGCTGCCACGCCCACAGTTTTGGGTGTGACGTCCCCAAACCTGCAAATTCGGGTAGCCCGCCTCGCGGGCTTTCCAAATATATAAGTCTCGACGCCTGAGGCGTTAATCGATTTTATGACCTTATTTGGGCTGCCACGCCCACAGTTTTGGGTGTGACGTCCCCAAACCTGCAAATTCGGGTAGCCCGCCTCGCGGGCTTTCCAAATATATAAGTCTCGACGCCTGAGGCGTTAATCGATTTTATGACCTTATTTGGGCTGCCACGCCCACAGTTTTGGGTGTGACGTCCCCAAACCTGCAAATTCGGGTAGCCCGCCTCGCGGGCTTTCCAAATATATAAGTCTCGACGCCTGAGGCGTTAATCGATTTTATGACCTTATTTGGGCTGCCACGCCCACAGTTTTGGGTGTGACGTCCCCAAACCTGCAAATTCGGGTAGCCCGCCTCGCGGGCTTTCCAAATATATAAGTCTCGACGCCTGAGGCGTTAATCGATTTTATGACCTTATTTGGGCTGCCACGCCCACAGTTTTGGGTGTGACGTCCCCAAACCTGCAAATTCGGGTAGCCCGCCTCGCGGGCTTTCCAAATATATAAGTCTCGACGCCTGAGGCGTTAATCGATTTTATGACCTTATTTGGGCTGCCACGCCCACAGTTTTGGGTGTGACGTCCCCAAACCTGCAAATTCGGGTAGCCCGCCTCGCGGGCTTTCCAAATATATAAGTCTCGACGCCTGAGGCGTTAATCGATTTTATGACCTTATTTGGGCTGCCACGCCCACAGTTTTGGGTGTGACGTCCCCAAACCTGCAAATTCGGGTAGCCCGCCTCGCGGGCTTTCCAAATATATAAGTCTCGACGCCTGAGGCGTTAATCGATTTTATGACCTTATTTGGGCTGCCACGCCCACAGTTTTGGGTGTGACGTCCCCAAACCTGCAAATTCGGGTAGCCCGCCTCGCGGGCTTTCCAAATATATAAGTCTCGACGCCTGAGGCGTTAATCGATTTTATGACCTTATTTGGGCTGCCACGCCCACAGTTTTGGGTGTGACGTCCCCAAACCTGCAAATTCGGGTAGCCCGCCTCGCGGGCTTTCCAAATATATAAGTCTCGACGCCTGAGGCGTTAATCGATTTTATGACCTTATTTGGGCTGCCACGCCCACAGTTTTGGGTGTGACGTCCCCAAACCTGCAAATTCGGGTAGCCCGCCTCGCGGGCTTTCCAAATATATAAGTCTCGACGCCTGAGGCGTTAATCGATTTTATGACCTTATTTGGGCTGCCACGCCCACAGTTTTGGGTGTGACGTCCCCAAACCTGCAAATTCGGGTAGCCCGCCTCGCGGGCTTTCCAAATATATAAGTCTCGACGCCTGAGGCGTTAATCGATTTTATGACCTTATTTGGGCTGCCACGCCCACAGTTTTGGGTGTGACGTCCCCAAACCTGCAAATTCGGGTAGCCCGCCTCGCGGGCTTTCCAAATATATAAGTCTCGACGCCTGAGGCGTTAATCGATTTTATGACCTTATTTGGGCTGCCACGCCCACAGTTTTGGGTGTGACGTCCCCAAACCTGCAAATTCGGGTAGCCCGCCTCGCGGGCTTTCCAAATATATAAGTCTCGACGCCTGAGGCGTTAATCGATTTTATGACCTTATTTGGGCTGCCACGCCCACAGTTTTGGGTGTGACGTCCCCAAACCTGCAAATTCGGGTAGCCCGCCTCGCGGGCTTTCCAAATATATAAGTCTCGACGCCTGAGGCGTTAATCGATTTTATGACCTTATTTGGGCTGCCACGCCCACAGTTTTGGGTGTGACGTCCCCAAACCTGCAAATTCGGGTAGCCCGCCTCGCGGGCTTTCCAAATATATAAGTCTCGACGCCTGAGGCGTTAATCGATTTTATGACCTTATTTGGGCTGCCACGCCCACAGTTTTGGGTGTGACGTCCCCAAACCTGCAAATTCGGGTAGCCCGCCTCGCGGGCTTTCCAAATATATAAGTCTCGACGCCTGAGGCGTTAATCGATTTTATGACCTTATTTGGGCTGCCACGCCCACAGTTTTGGGTGTGACGTCCCCAAACCTGCAAATTCGGGTAGCCCGCCTCGCGGGCTTTCCAAATATATAAGTCTCGACGCCTGAGGCGTTAATCGATTTTATGACCTTATTTGGGCTGCCACGCCCACAGTTTTGGGTGTGACGTCCCCAAACCTGCAAATTCGGGTAGCCCGCCTCGCGGGCTTTCCAAATATATAAGTCTCGACGCCTGAGGCGTTAATCGATTTTATGACCTTATTTGGGCTGCCACGCCCACAGTTTTGGGTGTGTGACGTCCCCAAACCTGCAAATTCGGGTAGCCCGCCTCGCGGGCTTTCCAAATATATAAGTCTCGACGCCTGAGGCGTTAATCGATTTTATGACCTTATTTGGGCTGCCACGCCCACAGTTTTGGGTGTGACGTCCCCAAACCTGCAAATTCGGGTAGCCCGCCTCGCGGGCTTTCCAAATATATAAGTCTCGACGCCTGAGGCGTTAATCGATTTTATGACCTTATTTGGGCTGCCACGCCCACAGTTTTGGGTGTGACGTCCCCAAACCTGCAAATTCGGGTAGCCCGCCTCGCGGGCTTTCCAAATATATAAGTCTCGACGCCTGAGGCGTTAATCGATTTTATGACCTTATTTGGGCTGCCACGCCCACAGTTTTGGGTGTGACGTCCCCAAACCTGCAAATTCGGGTAGCCCGCCTCGCGGGCTTTCCAAATATATAAGTCTCGACGCCTGAGGCGTTAATCGATTTTATGACCTTATTTGGGCTGCCACGCCCACAGTTTTGGTGTGTGACGTCCCCAAACCTGCAAATTCGGGTAGCCCGCCTCGCGGGCTTTCCAAATATATAAGTCTCGACGCCTGAGGCGTTAATCGATTTTATGACCTTATTTGGGCTGCCACGCCCACAGTTTTGGGTGTGACGTCCCCAAACCTGCAAATTCGGGTAGCCCGCCTCGCGGGCTTTCCAAATATATAAGTCTCGACGCCTGAGGCGTTAATCGATTTTATGACCTTATTTGGGCTGCCACGCCCACAGTTTTGGGTGTGTGACGTCCCCAAACCTGCAAATTCGGGTAGCCCGCCTCGCGGGCTTTCCAAATATATAAGTCTCGACGCCTGAGGCGTTAATCGATTTTATGACCTTATTTGGGCTGCCACGCCCACAGTTTTGGGTGTGACGTCCCCAAACCTGCAAATTCGGGTAGCCCGCCTCGCGGGCTTTCCAAATATATAAGTCTCGACGCCTGAGGCGTTAATCGATTTTATGACCTTATTTGGGCTGCCACGCCCACAGTTTTGGGTGTGACGTCCCCAAACCTGCAAATTCGGGTAGCCCGCCTCGCGGGCTTTCCAAATATATAAGTCTCGACGCCTGAGGCGTTAATCGATTTTATGACCTTATTTGGGCTGCCACGCCCACAGTTTTGGGTGTGACGTCCCCAAACCTGCAAATTCGGGTAGCCC
Source organism: Paragorgia papillata (assembly GCA_035771165.1). Classification (NCBI taxonomy): domain Eukaryota; kingdom Metazoa; phylum Cnidaria; class Anthozoa; order Scleralcyonacea; family Coralliidae; genus Paragorgia; species Paragorgia papillata. Next base: position 1,356,696 of record JAWNZC010000007.1, read on the forward strand.
GCCTCGCGGGCTTTCCAAATATATAAGTCTCGACGCCTGAGGCGTTAATCGATTTTATGACCTTATTTGGGCTGCCACGCCCACAGTTTTGGTGTGTGACGTCCCCAAACCTGCAAATTCGGGTAGCCCGCCTCGCGGGCTTTCCAAATATATAAGTCTCGACGCCTGAGGCGTTAATCGATTTTATGACCTTATTTGGGCTGCCACGCCCACAGTTTTGGGTGTGACGTCCCCAAACCTGCAAATTCGGGTAGCCCGCCTCGCGGGCTTTCCAAATATATAAGTCTCGACGCCTGAGGCGTTAATCGATTTTATGACCTTATTTGGGCTGCCACGCCCACAGTTTTGGGTGTGACGTCCCAAACCTGCAAATTCGGGTAGCCCGCCTCGCGGGCTTTCCAAATATATATAAGTCTCGACGCCTGAGGCGTTAATCGATTTTATGACCTTATTTTGCCACGCCCACAGTTTTGGGTGTGACGTCCCCAAACCTGCAAATTCTGGTAGCCCGCCTCGCGGGCTTTCCAAATATATAAGTCTCGACGCCTGAGGCGTTAATCGATTTTATGACCTTATTTGGGCTGCCACGCCCACAGTTTTGGGTGTGACGTCCCCAAACCTGCAAATTCGGGTAGCCCGCCTCGCGGGCTTTCCAAATATATAAGTCTCGACGCCTGAGGCGTTAATCGATTTTATGACCTTATTTGGGCTGCCACGCCCACAGTTTTGGGTGTGTGACGTCCCCAAACCTGCAAATTCGGGTAGCCCGCCTCGCGGGCTTTCCAAATATATAAGTCTCGACGCCTGAGGCGTTAATCGATTTTATGACCTTATTTGGGCTGCCACGCCCACAGTTTTGGGTGTGACGTCCCCAAACCTGCAAATTCGGGTAGCCCGCCTCGCGGGCTTTCCAAATATATAAGTCTCGACGCCTGAGGCGTTAATCGATTTTATGACCTTATTTGGGCTGCCACGCCCACAGTTTTGGGTGTGACGTCCCCAAACCTGCAAATTCGGGTAGCCCGCCTCGCGGGCTTTCCAAATATATAAGTCTCGACGCCTGAGGCGTTAATCGATTTTATGACCTTATTTGGGCTGCCACGCCCACAGTTTTGGGTGTGACGTCCCCAAACCTGCAAATTCGGGTAGCCCGCCTCGCGGGCTTTCCAAATATATAAGTCTCGACGCCTGAGGCGTTAATCGATTTTATGACCTTATTTGGGCTGCCACGCCCACAGTTTTGGGTGTGACGTCCCCAAACCTGCAAATTCGGGTAGCCCGCCTCGCGGGCTTTCCAAATATATAAGTCTCGACGCCTGAGGCGTTAATCGATTTTATGACCTTATTTGGGCTGCCACGCCCACAGTTTTGGGTGTGACGTCCCCAAACCTGCAAATTCGGGTAGCCCGCCTCGCGGGCTTTCCAAATATATAAGTCTCGACGCCTGAGGCGTTAATCGATTTTATGACCTTATTTGGGCTGCCACGCCCACAGTTTTGGGTGTGACGTCCCCAAACCTGCAAATTCGGGTAGCCCGCCTCGCGGGCTTTCCAAATATATAAGTCTCGACGCCTGAGGCGTTAATCGATTTTATGACCTTATTTGGGCTGCCACGCCCACAGTTTTGGGTGTGACGTCCCCAAACCTGCAAATTCGGGTAGCCCGCCTCGCGGGCTTTCCAAATATATAAGTCTCGACGCCTGAGGCGTTAATCGATTTTATGACCTTATTTGGGCTGCCACGCCCACAGTTTTGGGTGTGACGTCCCCAAACCTGCAAATTCGGGTAGCCCGCCTCGCGGGCTTTCCAAATATATAAGTCTCGACGCCTGAGGCGTTAATCGATTTTATGACCTTATTTGGGCTGCCACGCCCACAGTTTTGGGTGTGACGTCCCCAAACCTGCAAATTCGGGTAGCCCGCCTCGCGGGCTTTCCAAATATATAAGTCTCGACGCCTGAGGCGTTAATCGATTTTATGACCTTATTTGGGCTGCCACGCCCACAGTTTTGGGTGTGACGTCCCCAAACCTGCAAATTCGGGTAGCCCGCCTCGCGGGCTTTCCAAATATATAAGTCTCGACGCCTGAGGCGTTAATCGATTTTATGACCTTATTTGGGCTGCCACGCCCACAGTTTTGGGTGTGACGTCCCCAAACCTGCAAATTCGGGTAGCCCGCCTCGCGGGCTTTCCAAATATATAAGTCTCGACGCCTGAGGCGTTAATCGATTTTATGACCTTATTTGGGCTGCCACGCCCACAGTTTTGGGTGTGACGTCCCCAAACCTGCAAATTCGGGTAGCCCGCCTCGCGGGCTTTCCAAATATATAAGTCTCGACGCCTGAGGCGTTAATCGATTTTATGACCTTATTTGGGCTGCCACGCCCACAGTTTTGGGTGTGTGACGTCCCCAAACCTGCAAATTCGGGTAGCCCGCCTCGCGGGCTTTCCAAATATATAAGTCTCGACGCCTGAGGCGTTAATCGATTTTATGACCTTATTTGGGCTGCCACGCCCACAGTTTTGGGTGTGACGTCCCCAAACCTGCAAATTCGGGTAGCCCGCCTCGCGGGCTTTCCAAATATATAAGTCTCGACGCCTGAGGCGTTAATCGATTTTATGACCTTATTTGGGCTGCCACGCCCACAGTTTTGGGTGTGACGTCCCCAAACCTGCAAATTCGGGTAGCCCGCCTCGCGGGCTTTCCAAATATATAAGTCTCGACGCCTGAGGCGTTAATCGATTTTATGACCTTATTTGGGCTGCCACGCCCACAGTTTTGGGTGTGACGTCCCCAAACCTGCAAATTCGGGTAGCCCGCCTCGCGGGCTTTCCAAATATATAAGTCTCGACGCCTGAGGCGTTAATCGATTTTATGACCTTATTTGGGCTGCCACGCCCACAGTTTTGGGTGTGACGTCCCCAAACCTGCAAATTCGGGTAGCCCGCCTCGCGGGCTTTCCAAATATATAAGTCTCGACGCCTGAGGCGTTAATCGATTTTATGACCTTATTTGGGCTGCCACGCCCACAGTTTTGGGTGTGACGTCCCCAAACCTGCAAATTCGGGTAGCCCGCCTCGCGGGCTTTCCAAATATATAAGTCTCGACGCCTGAGGCGTTAATCGATTTTATGACCTTATTTGGGCTGCCACGCCCACAGTTTTGGGTGTGACGTCCCCAAACCTGCAAATTCGGGTAGCCCGCCTCGCGGGCTTTCCAAATATATAAGTCTCGACGCCTGAGGCGTTAATCGATTTTATGACCTTATTTGGGCTGCCACGCCCACAGTTTTGGGTGTGACGTCCCCAAACCTGCAAATTCGGGTAGCCCGCCTCGCGGGCTTTCCAAATATATAAGTCTCGACGCCTGAGGCGTTAATCGATTTTATGACCTTATTTGGGCTGCCACGCCCACAGTTTTGGGTGTGACGTCCCCAAACCTGCAAATTCGGGTAGCCCGCCTCGCGGGCTTTCCAAATATATAAGTCTCGACGCCTGAGGCGTTAATCGATTTTATGACCTTATTTGGGCTGCCACGCCCACAGTTTTGGGTGTGACGTCCCCAAACCTGCAAATTCGGGTAGCCCGCCTCGCGGGCTTTCCAAATATATAAGTCTCGACGCCTGAGGCGTTAATCGATTTTATGACCTTATTTGGGCTGCCACGCCCACAGTTTTGGGTGTGACGTCCCCAAACCTGCAAATTCGGGTAGCCCGCCTCGCGGGCTTTCCAAATATATAAGTCTCGACGCCTGAGGCGTTAATCGATTTTATGACCTTATTTGGGCTGCCACGCCCACAGTTTTGGGTGTGACGTCCCCAAACCTGCAAATTCGGGTAGCCCGCCTCGCGGGCTTTCCAAATATATAAGTCTCGACGCCTGAGGCGTTAATCGATTTTATGACCTTATTTGGGCTGCCACGCCCACAGTTTTGGGTGTGACGTCCCCAAACCTGCAAATTCGGGTAGCCCGCCTCGCGGGCTTTCCAAATATATAAGTCTCGACGCCTGAGGCGTTAATCGATTTTATGACCTTATTTGGGCTGCCACGCCCACAGTTTTGGGTGTGACGTCCCCAAACCTGCAAATTCGGGTAGCCCGCCTCGCGGGCTTTCCAAATATATAAGTCTCGACGCCTGAGGCGTTAATCGATTTTATGACCTTATTTGGGCTGCCACGCCCACAGTTTTGGGTGTGACGTCCCCAAACCTGCAAATTCGGGTAGCCCGCCTCGCGGGCTTTCCAAATATATAAGTCTCGACGCCTGAGGCGTTAATCGATTTTATGACCTTATTTGGGCTGCCACGCCCACAGTTTTGGGTGTGTGTGACGTCCCCAAACCTGCAAATTCGGGTAGCCCGCCTCGCGGGCTTTCCAAATATATAAGTCTCGACGCCTGAGGCGTTAATCGATTTTATGACCTTATTTGGGCTGCCACGCCCACAGTTTTGGGTGTGACGTCCCCAAACCTGCAAATTCGGGTAGCCCGCCTCGCGGGCTTTCCAAATATATAAGTCTCGACGCCTGAGGCGTTAATCGATTTTATGACCTTATTTGGGCTGCCACGCCCACAGTTTTGGGTGTGTGACGTCCCCAAACCTGCAAATTCGGGTAGCCCGCCTCGCGGGCTTTCCAAATATATAAGTCTCGACGCCTGAGGCGTTAATCGATTTTATGACCTTATTTGGGCTGCCACGCCCACAGTTTTGGGTGTGACGTCCCCAAACCTGCAAATTCGGGTAGCCCGCCTCGCGGGCTTTCCAAATATATAAGTCTCGACGCCTGAGGCGTTAATCGATTTTATGACCTTATTTGGGCTGCCACGCCCACAGTTTTGGGTGTGACGTCCCCAAACCTGCAAATTCGGGTAGCCCGCCTCGCGGGCTTTCCAAATATATAAGTCTCGACGCCTGAGGCGTTAATCGATTTTATGACCTTATTTGGGCTGCCACGCCCACAGTTTTGGGTGTGACGTCCCCAAACCTGCAAATTCGGGTAGCCCGCCTCGCGGGCTTTCCAAATATATAAGTCTCGACGCCTGAGGCGTTAATCGATTTTATGACCTTATTTGGGCTGCCACGCCCACAGTTTTGGGTGTGACGTCCCCAAACCTGCAAATTCGGGTAGCCCGCCTCGCGGGCTTTCCAAATATATAAGTCTCGACGCCTGAGGCGTTAATCGATTTTATGACCTTATTTGGGCTGCCACGCCCACAGTTTTGGGTGTGTGACGTCCCCAAACCTGCAAATTCGGGTAGCCCGCCTCGCGGGCTTTCCAAATATATAAGTCTCGACGCCTGAGGCGTTAATCGATTTTATGACCTTATTTGGGCTGCCACGCCCACAGTTTTGGGTGTGACGTCCCCAAACCTGCAAATTCGGGTAGCCCGCCTCGCGGGCTTTCCAAATATATAAGTCTCGACGCCTGAGGCGTTAATCGATTTTATGACCTTATTTGGGCTGCCACGCCCACAGTTTTGGGTGTGACGTCCCCAAACCTGCAAATTCGGGTAGCCCGCCTCGCGGGCTTTCCAAATATATAAGTCTCGACGCCTGAGGCGTTAATCGATTTTATGACCTTATTTGGGCTGCCACGCCCACAGTTTTGGGTGTGACGTCCCCAAACCTGCAAATTCGGGTAGCCCGCCTCGCGGGCTTTCCAAATATATAAGTCTCGACGCCTGAGGCGTTAATCGATTTTATGACCTTATTTGGGCTGCCACGCCCACAGTTTTGGGTGTGTGACGTCCCCAAACCTGCAAATTCGGGTAGCCCGCCTCGCGGGCTTTCCAAATATATAAGTCTCGACGCCTGAGGCGTTAATCGATTTTATGACCTTATTTGGGCTGCCACGCCCACAGTTTTGGGTGTGACGTCCCCAAACCTGCAAATTCGGGTAGCCCGCCTCGCGGGCTTTCCAAATATATAAGTCTCGACGCCTGAGGCGTTAATCGATTTTATGACCTTATTTGGGCTGCCACGCCCACAGTTTTGGGTGTGACGTCCCCAAACCTGCAAATTCGGGTAGCCCGCCTCGCGGGCTTTCCAAATATATAAGTCTCGACGCCTGAGGCGTTAATCGATTTTATGACCTTATTTGGGCTGCCACGCCCACAGTTTTGGGTGTGACGTCCCCAAACCTGCAAATTCGGGTAGCCCGCCTCGCGGGCTTTCCAAATATATAAGTCTCGACGCCTGAGGCGTTAATCGATTTTATGACCTTATTTGGGCTGCCACGCCCACAGTTTTGGGTGTGACGTCCCCAAACCTGCAAATTCGGGTAGCCCGCCTCGCGGGCTTTCCAAATATATAAGTCTCGACGCCTGAGGCGTTAATCGATTTTATGACCTTATTTGGGCTGCCACGCCCACAGTTTTGGGTGTGACGTCCCCAAACCTGCAAATTCGGGTAGCCCGCCTCGCGGGCTTTCCAAATATATAAGTCTCGACGCCTGAGGCGTTAATCGATTTTATGACCTTATTTGGGCTGCCACGCCCACAGTTTTGGGTGTGACGTCCCCAAACCTGCAAATTCGGGTAGCCCGCCTCGCGGGCTTTCCAAATATATAAGTCTCGACGCCTGAGGCGTTAATCGATTTTATGACCTTATTTGGGCTGCCACGCCCACAGTTTTGGGTGTGACGTCCCCAAACCTGCAAATTCGGGTAGCCCGCCTCGCGGGCTTTCCAAATATATAAGTCTCGACGCCTGAGGCGTTAATCGATTTTATGACCTTATTTGGGCTGCCACGCCCACAGTTTTGGGTGTGACGTCCCCAAACCTGCAAATTCGGGTAGCCCGCCTCGCGGGCTTTCCAAATATATAAGTCTCGACGCCTGAGGCGTTAATCGATTTTATGACCTTATTTGGGCTGCCACGCCCACAGTTTTGGGTGTGACGTCCCCAAACCTGCAAATTCGGGTAGCCCGCCTCGCGGGCTTTCCAAATATATAAGTCTCGACGCCTGAGGCGTTAATCGATTTTATGACCTTATTTGGGCTGCCACGCCCACAGTTTTGGGTGTGTGACGTCCCCAAACCTGCAAATTCGGGTAGCCCGCCTCGCGGGCTTTCCAAATATATAAGTCTCGACGCCTGAGGCGTTAATCGATTTTATGACCTTATTTGGGCTGCCACGCCCACAGTTTTGGGTGTGACGTCCCCAAACCTGCAAATTCGGGTAGCCCGCCTCGCGGGCTTTCCAAATATATAAGTCTCGACGCCTGAGGCGTTAATCGATTTTATGACCTTATTTGGGCTGCCACGCCCACAGTTTTGGGTGTGTGACGTCCCCAAACCTGCAAATTCGGGTAGCCCGCCTCGCGGGCTTTCCAAATATATAAGTCTCGACGCCTGAGGCGTTAATCGATTTTATGACCTTATTTGGGCTGCCACGCCCACAGTTTTGGGTGTGACGTCCCCAAACCTGCAAATTCGGGTAGCCCGCCTCGCGGGCTTTCCAAATATATAAGTCTCGACGCCTGAGGCGTTAATCGATTTTATGACCTTATTTGGGCTGCCACGCCCACAGTTTTGGGTGTGACGTCCCCAAACCTGCAAATTCGGGTAGCCCGCCTCGCGGGCTTTCCAAATATATAAGTCTCGACGCCTGAGGCGTTAATCGATTTTATGACCTTATTTGGGCTGCCACGCCCACAGTTTTGGGTGTGACGTCCCCAAACCTGCAAATTCGGGTAGCCCGCCTCGCGGGCTTTCCAAATATATAAGTCTCGACGCCTGAGGCGTTAATCGATTTTATGACCTTATTTGGGCTGCCACGCCCACAGTTTTGGGTGTGACGTCCCCAAACCTGCAAATTCGGGTAGCCCGCCTCGCGGGCTTTCCAAATATATAAGTCTCGACGCCTGAGGCGTTAATCGATTTTATGACCTTATTTGGGCTGCCACGCCCACAGTTTTGGGTGTGACGTCCCCAAACCTGCAAATTCGGGTAGCCCGCCTCGCGGGCTTTCCAAATATATAAGTCTCGACGCCTGAGGCGTTAATCGATTTTTATGACCTTATTTGGGCTGCCACGCCCACAGTTTTGGGTGTGACGTCCCCAAACCTGCAAATTCGGGTAGCCCGCCTCGCGGGCTTTCCAAATATATAAGTCTCGACGCCTGAGGCGTTAATCGATTTTATGACCTTATTTGGGCTGCCACGCCCACAGTTTTGGGTGTGACGTCCCCAAACCTGCAAATTCGGGTAGCCCGCCTCGCGGGCTTTCCAAATATATAAGTCTCGACGCCTGAGGCGTTAATCGATTTTATGACCTTATTTGGGCTGCCACGCCCACAGTTTTGGGTGTGACGTCCCCAAACCTGCAAATTCGGGTAGCCCGCCTCGCGGGCTTTCCAAATATATAAGTCTCGACGCCTGAGGCGTTAATCGATTTTATGACCTTATTTGGGCTGCCACGCCCACAGTTTTGGGTGTGACGTCCCCAAACCTGCAAATTCGGGTAGCCCGCCTCGCGGGCTTTCCAAATATATAAGTCTCGACGCCTGAGGCGTTAATCGATTTTATGACCTTATTTGGGCTGCCACGCCCACAGTTTTGGGTGTGTGACGTCCCCAAACCTGCAAATTCGGGTAGCCCGCCTCGCGGGCTTTCCAAATATATAAGTCTCGACGCCTGAGGCGTTAATCGATTTTATGACCTTATTTGGGCTGCCACGCCCACAGTTTTGGGTGTGTACGTCCCCAAACCTGCAAATTCGGGTAGCCCGCCTCGCGGGCTTTCCAAATATATAAGTCTCGACGCCTGAGGCGTTAATCGATTTTATGACCTTATTTGGGCTGCCACGCCCACAGTTTTGGGTGTGACGTCCCCAAACCTGCAAATTCGGGTAGCCCGCCTCGCGGGCTTTCCAAATATATAAGTCTCGACGCCTGAGGCGTTAATCGATTTTATGACCTTATTTGGGCTGCCACGCCCACAGTTTTGGGTGTGACGTCCCCAAACCTGCAAATTCGGGTAGCCCGCCTCGCGGGCTTTCCAAATATATAAGTCTCGACGCCTGAGGCGTTAATCGATTTTATGACCTTATTTGGGCTGCCACGCCCACAGTTTTGGGTGTGTGACGTCCCCAAACCTGCAAATTCGGGTAGCCCGCCTCGCGGGCTTTCCAAATATATAAGTCTCGACGCCTGAGGCGTTAATCGATTTTATGACCTTATTTGGGCTGACCTTATTTGGGCTGCCACGCCACAGTTTTGGGTGTGACGTCCCCAAACCTGCAAATTCGGGTAGCCCGCCTCGCGGGCTTTCCAAATATATAAGTCTCGACGCCTGAGGCGTTAATCGATTTTATGACCTTATTTGGGCTGCCACGCCCACAGTTTTGGGTGTGACGTCCCCAAACCTGCAAATTCGGGTAGCCCGCCTCGCGGGCTTTCCAAATATATAAGTCTCGACGCCTGAGGCGTTAATCGATTTTATGACCTTATTTGGGCTGCCACGCCCACAGTTTTGGGTGTGACGTCCCCAAACCTGCAAATTCGGGTAGCCCGCCTCGCGGGCTTTCCAAATATATAAGTCTCGACGCCTGAGGCGTTAATCGATTTTATGACCTTATTTGGGCTGCCACGCCCACAGTTTTGGGTGTGACGTCCCCAAACCTGCAAATTCGGGTAGCCCGCCTCGCGGGCTTTCCAAATATATAAGTCTCGACGCCTGAGGCGTTAATCGATTTTATGACCTTATTTGGGCTGCCACGCCCACAGTTTTGGGTGTGACGTCCCCAAACCTGCAAATTCGGGTAGCCCGCCTCGCGGGCTTTCCAAATATATAAGTCTCGACGCCTGAGGCGTTAATCGATTTTATGACCTTATTTGGGCTGCCACGCCCACAGTTTTGGGTGTGACGTCCCCAAACCTGCAAATTCGGGTAGCCCGCCTCGCGGGCTTTCCAAATATATAAGTCTCGACGCCTGAGGCGTTAATCGATTTTATGACCTTATTTGGGCTGCCACGCCCACAGTTTTGGGTGTGACGTCCCCAAACCTGCAAATTCGGGTAGCCCGCCTCGCGGGCTTTCCAAATATATAAGTCTCGACGCCTGAGGCGTTAATCGATTTTATGACCTTATTTGGGCTGCCACGCCCACAGTTTTGGGTGTGACGTCCCCAAACCTGCAAATTCGGGTAGCCCGCCTCGCGGGCTTTCCAAATATATAAGTCTCGACGCCTGAGGCGTTAATCGATTTTATGACCTTATTTGGGCTGCCACGCCCACAGTTTTGGGTGTGACGTCCCCAAACCTGCAAATTCGGGTAGCCCGCCTCGCGGGCTTTCCAAATATATAAGTCTCGACGCCTGAGGCGTTAATCGATTTTATGACCTTATTTGGGCTGCCACGCCCACAGTTTTGGGTGTGACGTCCCCAAACCTGCAAATTCGGGTAGCCCGCCTCGCGGGCTTTCCAAATATATAAGTCTCGACGCCTGAGGCGTTAATCGATTTTATGACCTTATTTGGGCTGCCACGCCCACAGTTTTGGGTGTGTGACGTCCCCAAACCTGCAAATTCGGGTAGCCCGCCTCGCGGGCTTTCCAAATATATAAGTCTCGACGCCTGAGGCGTTAATCGATTTTATGACCTTATTTGGGCTGCCACGCCCACAGTTTTGGGTGTGACGTCCCCAAACCTGCAAATTCGGGTAGCCCGCCTCGCGGGCTTTCCAAATATATAAGTCTCGACGCCTGAGGCGTTAATCGATTTTATGACCTTATTTGGGCTGCCACGCCCACAGTTTTGGGTGTGACGTCCCCAAACCTGCAAATTCGGGTAGCCCGCCTCGCGGGCTTTCCAAATATATAAGTCTCGACGCCTGAGGCGTTAATCGATTTTATGACCTTATTTGGGCTGCCACGCCCACAGTTTTGGGTGTGACGTCCCCAAACCTGCAAATTCGGGTAGCCCGCCTCGCGGGCTTTCCAAATATATAAGTCTCGACGCCTGAGGCGTTAATCGATTTTATGACCTTATTTGGGCTGCCACGCCCACAGTTTTGGGTGTGACGTCCCCAAACCTGCAAATTCGGGTAGCCCGCCTCGCGGGCTTTCCAAATATATAAGTCTCGACGCCTGAGGCGTTAATCGATTTTATGACCTTATTTGGGCTGCCACGCCCACAGTTTTGGGTGTGACGTCCCCAAACCTGCAAATTCGGGTAGCCCGCCTCGCGGGCTTTCCAAATATATAAGTCTCGACGCCTGAGGCGTTAATCGATTTTATGACCTTATTTGGGCTGCCACGCCCACAGTTTTGGGTGTGACGTCCCCAAACCTGCAAATTCGGGTTAGCCCGCCTCGCGGGCTTTCCAAATATATAAGTCTCGACGCCTGAGGCGTTAATCGATTTTATGACCTTATTTGGGCTGCCACGCCCACAGTTTTGGGTGTGACGTCCCCAAACCTGCAAATTCGGGTAGCCCGCCTCGCGGGCTTTCCAAATATATAAGTCTCGACGCCTGAGGCGTTAATCGATTTTATGACCTTATTTGGGCTGCCACGCCCACAGTTTTGGGTGTGACGTCCCCAAACCTGCAAATTCGGGTAGCCCGCCTCGCGGGCTTTCCAAATATATAAGTCTCGACGCCTGAGGCGTTAATCGATTTTATGACCTTATTTGGGCTGCCACGCCCACAGTTTTGGGTGTGACGTCCCCAAACCTGCAAATTCGGGTAGCCCGCCTCGCGGGCTTTCCAAATATATAAGTCTCGACGCCTGAGGCGTTAATCGATTTTATGACCTTATTTGGGCTGCCACGCCCACAGTTTTGGGTGTGACGTCCCCAAACCTGCAAATTCGGGTAGCCCGCCTCGCGGGCTTTCCAAATATATAAGTCTCGACGCCTGAGGCGTTAATCGATTTTATGACCTTATTTGGGCTGCCACGCCCACAGTTTTGGGTGTGACGTCCCCAAACCTGCAAATTCGGGTAGCCCGCCTCGCGGGCTTTCCAAATATATAAGTCTCGACGCCTGAGGCGTTAATCGATTTTATGACCTTATTTGGGCTGCCACGCCCACAGTTTTGGGTGTGACGTCCCCAAACCTGCAAATTCGGGTAGCCCGCCTCGCGGGCTTTCCAAATATATAAGTCTCGACGCCTGAGGCGTTAATCGATTTTATGACCTTATTTGGGCTGCCACGCCCACAGTTTTGGGTGTGACGTCCCCAAACCTGCAAATTCGGGTAGCCCGCCTCGCGGGCTTTCCAAATATATAAGTCTCGACGCCTGAGGCGTTAATCGATTTTATGACCTTATTTGGGCTGCCACGCCCACAGTTTTGGGTGTGACGTCCCCAAACCTGCAAATTCGGGTAGCCCGCCTCGCGGGCTTTCCAAATATATAAGTCTCGACGCCTGAGGCGTTAATCGATTTTATGACCTTATTTGGGCTGCCACGCCCACAGTTTTGGGTGTGACGTCCCCAAACCTGCAAATTCGGGTAGCCCGCCTCGCGGGCTTTCCAAATATATAAGTCTCGACGCCTGAGGCGTTAATCGATTTTATGACCTTATTTGGGCTGCCACGCCCACAGTTTTGGGTGTGACGTCCCCAAACCTGCAAATTCGGGTAGCCCGCCTCGCGGGCTTTCCAAATATATAAGTCTCGACGCCTGAGGCGTTAATCGATTTTATGACCTTATTTGGGCTGCCACGCCCACAGTTTTGGGTGTGACGTCCCCAAACCTGCAAATTCGGGTAGCCCGCCTCGCGGGCTTTCCAAATATATAAGTCTCGACGCCTGAGGCGTTAATCGATTTTATGACCTTATTTGGGCTGCCACGCCCACAGTTTTGGGTGTGACGTCCCCAAACCTGCAAATTCGGGTTAGCCCGCCTCGCGGGCTTTCCAAATATATAAGTCTCGACGCCTGAGGCGTTAATCGATTTTATGACCTTATTTGGGCTGCCACGCCCACAGTTTTGGGTGTGACGTCCCCAAACCTGCAAATTCGGGTAGCCCGCCTCGCGGGCTTTCCAAATATATAAGTCTCGACGCCTGAGGCGTTAATCGATTTTATGACCTTATTTGGGCTGCCACGCCCACAGTTTTGGGTGTGACGTCCCCAAACCTGCAAATTCGGTTAGCCCGCCTCGCGGGCTTTCCAAATATATAAGTCTCGACGCCTGAGGCGTTAATCGATTTTATGACCTTATTTGGGCTGCCACGCCCACAGTTTTGGGTGTGACGTCCCCAAACCTGCAAATTCGGGTAGCCCGCCTCGCGGGCTTTCCAAATATATAAGTCTCGACGCCTGAGGCGTTAATCGATTTTATGACCTTATTTGGGCTGCCACGCCCACAGTTTTGGGTGTGACGTCCCCAAACCTGCAAATTCGGGTAGCCCGCCTCGCGGGCTTTCCAAATATATAAGTCTCGACGCCTGAGGCGTTAATCGATTTTATGACCTTATTTGGGCTGCCACGCCCACAGTTTTGGGTGTGTGACGTCCCCAAACCTGCAAATTCGGGTAGCCCGCCTCGCGGGCTTTCCAAATATATAAGTCTCGACGCCTGAGGCGTTAATCGATTTTATGACCTTATTTGGGCTGCCACGCCCACAGTTTTGGGTGTGACGTCCCCAAACCTGCAAATTCGGGTAGCCCGCCTCGCGGGCTTTCCAAATATATAAGGTCTCGACGCCTGAGGCGTTAATCGATTTTATGACCTTATTTGGGCTGCCACGCCCACAGTTTTGGGTGTGACGTCCCCAAACCTGCAAATTCGGGTAGCCCGCCTCGCGGGCTTTCCAAATATATAAGTCTCGACGCCTGAGGCGTTAATCGATTTTATGACCTTATTTGGGCTGCCACGCCCACAGTTTTGGGTAG